>CM034152.1:251955068-252320490 GCA_019776745.2 Taxus chinensis | reverse complement strand
ACATGTTTTGTGTTCTAAGTAGTCTTGAATAAACCAAAGGATGGAGTGTTAACATTGTACATGCATTCCCATTTGGGCGCACATAAAAGAGAACATCCCATATTACCCACCTATAATGTTGGACTTTTAGGAAACCAAATACCCCTTACAGATTTCAAATTGAATGTCTGTTGCATGCAAATATACAGCAATGTTGCCTAGAAACAAGCATCTAGATACCTGAATTTCTGAGAGACTCTGAACTTAAGTTAGCATCTATTAATCCAGTGGACCCATTGATGTCTAATAACTAAAAGGAGAAAGGAATAAAAGGAATTAATGATGATACACCAACTGATGAATTGACAAAACAAAAGACTTCTTTGAGCTTATGAAAAATGTAAATATTTTGACAAATTTCATAAAGAAATCATCCAAACAATACAGGTTAACCAGTTCCTCTAATATAGGTTCAATAATATATTTAAACTGAGGTTCTTCCAAAAAAAAAATGATCCAATAAACGGAAGTGATGAAATTCCCTATCACCAGAGTTACATGATCAGACTTTGAAGCAGATGCTTGCATATTGGAATAGTTGATATTCTATGAAGACAAAGCATCAATATTTGCATATTCTTCTGCTCAAACATTGAAATTTGAATATCCAATCATTGAAGATCACAAGAACAAAGAATGGGAATGATGGGGCAATTAGAGAACATAAAACCAGCATAGCATAATGTAACCCATCCTTTAGTCATGGAAACTACAGAGTTGAAAGGAAAATGCCCCTGTATAAACTAAAAATTGTGGAGCCAATATCTTGTTCCCCTGTTATTTCTTCAGCATTTTGCTAGTCTTTTCCAAAATATGCATTATAGTGTGAACTTGACTCCAGCTTCTTTGCTTCATTCAACTTCCGAACAGCCTGCAATTATTAAGATAGATAACGATCAAATTAAGAAAACAAGCAAACCCAATTTTTCAAAATGCTAAACAAAAAGAGAAAACTCACCTTCATAAAATCTTCATGGATCACATAATCATGCTCTACACAGATGGCTGTCATGCCAGCTTCTGTGCAAATGTTTCGAAGATCTGCTCCATTGAAGCCCTGCCGCAAAGTTGAAACAGTGATCAACAAAGCAGTAATTAACCAAACAATATTTACCAAACTCCAAAAGAAGTAAAAAATGTCTATCTTTGTAATATAGTGGTTTTCAATTTGAGCATTTATTCAGAAGTATCTAAGTTCCTTAATATTTCGTCATGGAAGTTGTAATTAGATGGTTGATTATGGCACTTTTTGTGATCAATGATTCGTCATATCAAGATTTTCTTATTTGTGATCTTTGGTGTTTTATGGTATAGGTGACGAATTGATCTCTCCTTGCATGTGCAAAGGAACTCAACAATTTGTTCATCGTTACTGCCTTGATCACTGGCACTCAGTCAAGGTGTGTTATTTCATCATCTTGAATTTCTCTTGTATTTTTATCATATATTGAAGGTTTTAAATTTTAATGAATGAAAGACTATTTATAACTGGGATTTATCACATAACTGTTGTGGTGTCCAGGAAGGTTTTGCATTCTCACACTGTACAACTTGTAAAGCACAGTTTCATCTGCGGACTGAAATACCAGAAGATTACTCTTGGCGTAAGATTAAGTTTAGGATTTTTGTTGCACGTGATGTCCTCCTTGTGTTTTTGGCAGTGCAAACTATAAGTACTCGATCTTAGTTGTTCCGGATTTGTCAATTCTTAATCTCGATGTTTTTTCATGTTGGATTTGTGTGTGCAAGCCAACACTTTTTGGGAATCTGTTAATAGTTGCAGAAACAGAACTGTTAATCCATATTTTTTTGTATATGTCCCTGGTTTGTTTGATTATGGACACACTTACATTTGGGTTTGAGCTGTTGTGAAATCAGTGTTGCAAATTAGTAGGAGGTTTTAAATATGAAATGAAATGAATTTATATTTATGCCCACAAATGACCAAAAGTAAGTCAATGGACTTGAGAATACATTCAGTTACAATAGAAAGTGCTAGGCTGAAAGGACCATAGGATCAAAGACTACCTAAATAAAAAGAACAAAAGTATCAAAAAAAAATGTGAGAAGGGGTAAACCCAAAGCAGTGAAGCCCCAACTCATGCGGTTAAGTGCTTCTTTACTAATTTTAGACTAGTTTTCTAACAATAATTTCGTGTTCAACCTTACAAGGCACAAGGTAAATATTTCTTTTAGATCACGACTCATGGCTAAGCCGAACGCTAATTTGGCCCAATGGGATTTCTTTCTATTTACTTTATATGTTGTTCAAATTTTTTATCCTTTATTTTTGACTTCATGATTAAGTTCGGGAGAAAATGCAATCTTAATCAGGAACCTACACCTAGAGAATAGAAAATTATTTCTGTACCAGAAGTTAGTCCGGTTAGAAAGTTAAAGAGTCAGTTCAATTAGGACATTAGAATTAGTGCGAGCAGAGACAAGGAGTGATCATTTTGCATAGATAAAAAGAGAGATTCGAGATGGTTGGGACCTAGGAGATTGTTTGCGGGCACAGGGGAACATTTTATTTATAACTTAACAGGGTTTCTATTGGGGCCTACACCATAACCATACAACAAAAGATACAGTCTTTCAGATTTTGAATGATTGGGATAGGAATGTTACCCTTGGAAGGTCATTGAGGACCAAGGCCAGTCAAATGATAAAGCTTGTGTAATGTCATATCTTGTGTCATTTTGTATAAGAGAGAGAAAAATGTAATGTTCTTAGAGTAAGAAGAAAGATGAAAGAGTGTAAGAAACCTTCCGTAGAAGGTTGATTTTGCAGTAATAGATTAGTGCAATATCTTGTTGTTTTATATAATGGAAGTCTTGATTCCCTAGCCTCTTATGCATTGCAGTTTTGATTAGTGTCCGTAGTTTCTATAAACAAGCATAGTTGAGATCGCATGCATAGTTTTAGTTTGTACTCATGTTTTGTCAAATGTATAACATAACTAATTTGTAAATAGACATAGCACAAATACATACCATAACCTTACTTGCAGAACAATTAAAAGAAAATAAAAGGCAATGAAAAATACGTGAACATTCATTTATTATTAAGGAATTTTCTTACTTAATTACTAGAAATAAACAGCTTCCTTAAAATGTAAAGTTGATTTATCCCTGATTTTGTATACAAACATTGTGATGACATCAATAATAGATTACAAATAATTTCAATGTTTTTGTGATTTTTAAGCATGCATAAGTGGTCAACTTGTACATGTGGAGATATAGATGCATTAGACATGTCTTTTACCGATGTGTTTTGTTGTTTAAAATTGGATTGGTGTTCTATTTGATTGTGCTAATTCTATATCATATGCACAAAAATTGTGTTCCAGGGAAAGGTGAATCCCACTCAATGTGAGGCTTTGATAATGGTTTGTGCCCAGGTAAACTTACATTCTCTTCTAGAAACATTGCTTTGACTTTAAGATCATCTAAATGTATTCAAAACTTTTCATTTCTGAACTCTGCAGCATCACTTGGTATATTTGGTTATCATTGTGATTTGTAATTTATGTAATTTATTTGATTTTGTAATTTATTTTCTATATTAGTTGCATTGAAGCTTGAAAATTTCATATTTCTGTTTTCATTAATATAGGAGAATATCTTAGGAATTTTTTTAAATTAAAAGTACTATTAATTAGAATTTTACTTTCATTTTTTTTACAGTCATGGCTTCTTCTGGAACTCCTAATTTGTTTGAGAGGACCGATTTAGAGATTGCAAAATTACAATCTATTCTCGAAAATCCAACTACAGTTGGGCAGTATAAAGCCCATTGCGAAAAAATACTGGTTGATCTTCGTAGAATAGAGACAAGTTTGAAAACATATAATCCATTTGATTCTGAATCAATAAAAAATTTTATGGATTCACTAAAATCAAGTGTCTCAGGAGATGTAGGTTATAATGAGATTACATCACGACTTTCCGATAAGGAAGTCGTTAAGAGGTCTTGTTGGAGTTTTTATGCAGACAAACGGAAAATAAGGGCATATTATGTAAACAAATGTTCATGTCCTTTATGTGCCCCTTTGATTTATCCTAGATTTGTGGCCTCTCAAGGCCAATTTCCAAATAATGACCAATTACCGTTATACTTCATAATGATGCTACATGTTGAGGTTCACTTAAACCTAAAGGTGAACTATTTAGACATCCCTAGTTATTTGGGGCAGGGGCATGGCCGTATTAGCCACAGGCAGGCATATAGAAAGGAGGGAGCTCCTGCAGTTGTTGACGCGTGGCAGCTTGTACCAAGGCCACAACCATTCTTATCAGGCTTTCAGGATGTCGCAGCACCTATCGTTATGACTGCACATGAGGCTGCTATCGAGGGTCTTCCTGGCATTGCTCGCGAGACCCAATTGATCTCTTCTGACCGTGTGGGTCAGTACCTTCAGAGACGTGATACTAGCAGTGGAGGTGCTAGTAGCACCAATGATGCACACATCGAGGTATACGCTCGTGCATCTTTGATTTCCCCACATGACTTTGAGCTAGTTACAGATCCTGCTCAGGCACATTGGCTAGGATGCATCATGGTTGCTGACTTGTTGCGTGTGTATGAGGTGATTTCTCGGCATTGCAGCATTCCACTATCGGGGGTTTTAGATTTTATAGAGCAGAGTGGGAGTGTATCTTCTAGTTAGGGTACTACTACTGCTGCTACAGATAGACTTCCTGTTGCTGGGATTGTCACACCTGATGTTCAGCACATTTCTGTTTTGGTGTGTGAAAATTAAACCTTTAATATAATTAAAATTAATTTTAATTGATCATTACTTTACAATTTATTAATATTAAAATTAAACATGTACTTTTGTTTTTAGGCTTCTGCTCCAGTGTGTGGAGCTTCACAGCCCACACCATCTACCCGTGTCACATACACACAGCTCTTGACTGAGCACAACATAGATCTCGATGTTTTGGGTCTGAGTCAACTTGGCTTAGTTGGCGACATATTTGCTGGTGTTGAGGTCATGGATGACAATCCCATACATTTGGAGACGCATTCCGCAGAGGTATAAATACATGTGTTTTAATATAATTAATATTTAATCTAAATTGAAATGTTAGAAATTAATGAAATTTATTCAAAAAACTTATTTATCAACTTCTTACATTTTATTTATTTTGTTTCACAGGGATCTACGAGACAGAGATCTACGGGTAGCGTAGATACTCCCAACATCCGCGCAGGGACAAATACTGAGGTAATCAATTGTACATATCAGTTATATGATGTATTGAATTAATCAAGAAATTGTTGTAGATTTTTACTTATATATTTTAATATATGGTACATGCTATATATAGTTTATGACGTGTATATTCCTTTTTTTTAACATGCAGGGTGCAGCAGAGCGTAGTGAGGGGTCTGGCACTCGCCCTAGTGCACGGAGGAGACTTCAATGATATTTTATAGATTTCAAACATTTTAGACATACTTTTAGAGATTTTAGACATGTATATATATTCATACTCATTCTAGACATTATTATTATATTTTGATATATGTCTTAGACATGTGTATTTACAATTATGGATGTGAATATAAGACACCCCCTTATCTTTCATTTTTGTCTCTTGATGATATCATAATAGGTATATAACTAGCAATCGCATGTGTTTCATGAGATGTGAACGCCGATCGGTATAAGTTATTTGATTTAGAGGCATAGTTATGTGAAGGTTGTTTCTACATTTCAGTCTTGCTCCTTACCAGAGATTCCTCATTTTCAACCATTGACTAACATCCTTCCAAATCTGTTGTGAGAATGGACCCTGTACAAATAGATGGGTGGTTCTCCATGCTAAATAGATGGCTTGTTCTCCATGATAAATTTATAGATGGCTTGTACAAATAGATGGCTTGTTCTCCATGCTAAATTTATCAGATGAATCATCAACAAGTGATTACTGGTTGTAAAGCTAGGTTCCCTGCAATACATTCATTATTTCTAGGTTTTACAATTTGCTGGTCTCCAGGAATTTAGTGATGCTCGAGATGCTGACGAGGCAAGATATTATCTGAATGGAAGAGATTTGAATGGGAGCCGTATTGTTGTGGAGTTTGCAAGAGGGGTAATGTTTTCAGATTTTAGTTTTGTAATTTCTTCTATTATTCAAACATATGTCATTCATACCTTTGATCATACCTCTTAGTAATTCACACCTTATTGGTTCGCTTTGTCACTTGTAACTAGTTGCAGCAACTAAGAATAATCCTTAGGGAGGAGTTAGTTATTTATAGCTAATCCAAATTCAATTTTGGGTTTTATATTTCTGTTTTGATTTTCCTTTGTTCATCAATATTGATGGAGAGATAGATTTGTAGGGTAGGGATGGGCGAGTGCCTCTACTCTACACATAGTGGTATATAGATATAGATATAGATTGATAAGGCAAAAACATCCATAGTTATGCTTGGAAGACCAAGGGTATATCAATATCTAGATGGATAGCATGCCCAGCTATTGTATAGCCATAGCCAAGACAAAATGACTCCTATACCATTGTAAGAAGGATCCTCAATTGTTTTCCAGATGTTAGAGGCGACCAGACCGTATATAGCCTGGCCTGGAGGGTCTGCTCTGCTACTCGAGAATCTGCATGCTACAATTTAGATTGTTGGAAAAACCTGTGGAGTAGGATATCCCTACATAGACTTTAAATTCCATGCAAATTAGGAAATTGGAAAAATAAATGGAGGATGAGGTTGATGGAAAGGAGGTTTTTCTAGTTGATATATTTGGTTCCCCACATTAATAGATGAAGTAGCTAAAGAAGAATCAATCTTAAATCATCATGGAAGTCCATTTCTGAGGGTAGGAGGAGGTTAATCAGAAACAAAGGATACCACTAGAGCATTTTGTGTAAACTATGAATCATAGCACAACGTAATTGTTTGAAAGTAAACATATATCCTTGTAACCTTGTCATAAAGGATTTAGGAGGGAATAAAATAGTTCCATAACTTCTCTGAGGATTTTTCTACCCAAAGAGTGCTTTACATGGAATATCCATTTATAGACCAAAAAGACAAAATAAACATGAAGGCGGTGTTGAATAAATATTTATAGCAATGTTTATCTTGTAAACATATTGATAAATTTTGTCTTTAGGAGCCACATGTTTAAATTGTTGCAGTCAACAAGTGATGTCTTTAAGTTTTGATTTAAAGTCTATTTGTTAAAGCAATGAGTTAGGTTTGTCCATTCCTCAAGGAAGACATTCAACACAATGATGAATGAAAAGTATAACATACTTCTTTTCTCTTATTATTCTCTTAACAAACCAATCACACAGTTTATCGCTAGTAGATTATTCTCCCTAAGTCCATAGTAAATATCCCAATAGAATATTTTATCCTATTGAGAGTGGTTGAACACAAGAAGTTGCATAGAATCTGATATTAGTGAGCCCAAATTCTAATAGAAGAAAGTAAGAACTTCCTCTTACATTGAGTGAAGTAGCTCACCAAAAATGCTTGGGATGTGTTTTATAGAACAATGGCCATATAGTTAGTAGTTTTACGATTCCAGGGAAAACTAGTAAGCAATAGATAAATGTTTTCACGTTTATTGGTGTTACTACAAACCCAGGTTACTCTACTTTGTCCTATGTTATAGCTGGTTTTATCTCTTTGCTAGTTTTAGATGCCACAGGCACCAAACATTACACCCTTTGCCATCTAGATTGATATTGAGTTGCTATCATATTGTAGCATTAGCACTTGATGCACAATACCAGGGCTTATTCTATAATAGGAGAGCTCCTTGCCAACACTCTAAATTTCCAGTCCAGCCAAAGTTGATTTACCCTCTCCGAGCTTCAAAGATGTTGTGCACTCCATTTGTACACTGGCCTCCTTTTTGTCTTTTGTAGCTTGACCTGAAACTGAGACAAGAATTTTGCTGCCAATCACAAACATCTTTTCCACATTCACTCCCTCATATCCAATGTCATGGTCCCAACCATGAGTTTCCAGAACAAGTCGCACCAGCCATTGATTAGATTTAGTGTCAAGATACTGATACCTATGAGAAGGATTTTCATCATTAAAGGATGGTGGCAAAGCCATATCTGGCAGTTAGGTACAGCTTATCAGGCTCCGGACTCAACATTCATCCTCTTCCATGTTGCAAGCATCTTCAAATTTTCTCCTTTGCAACATCCTTTCATCTTCCTCATAAGCCTCCAACGATGTCTCTCTTCTTTCAACTATTTTTTCATGAATAATTCTTCCCTGTGCTCCACTTCTTTATAAGTAAGCCTCCTAGTTGTTCATTTACTTAACTCATTTAGCTCAGCCTTTTTTAGATGGTCTAAAGTTAGGTAGCTTATCATACTCAGATTCATCTTCTTCATCAGAAACATCTTCCAATTCCTCCTTAGAAACATCCTCATCTCCAATCTTCTCTTCTAGCATCTTCAGTTGAGATCTTGAAAAAATCCTAGAGGCAAAACAAAGTAGCAGTAGTTGTATTTGCTTCAACCAGGATCTTAGAGGCAAAACAAAGTAGCAGTAGTTACGGCTTCCAAATCTTCCCATTTGGCAAAACTCTCTGCCCTGCCCTATTGGTCCTGTAGGCAGAATTATTCTCCACCAAAGATATAGGATTCTCCACACCATACCATGATCTATTGTCAAGTATTTTCAATGGATCTCCAAACCTTGCTTCAAAGCTTCAAGACAGGCTCAAGATGGGGGGAGACTAGTAATGCTATATAAGTCTGGCCTTCCACCTGTCAGTTACATTTGCTTAAAAATATCAAACAAAAATTGCAATCAAGCCTGGTATGTGTAAATCCAGGAATATTGCAAAGCAAACACATTTAATTGATCAGTTAAGCACCATATCCACTAACTAGAAATTACATCGTATTACCACCTAACACTGCAAAGTACGCAAATGGATTGTTCAAACCAATATATCAGTACATACCCCTTGAAAACCTGAAGCATCTGGCAGCACTGCTGCTACACCAAAAACTATTAGAGTTTTGAGAAAAAAGGGAAGTAGCTATATCCTAGAGATGGCAAAAAAAATTCTGAAACTTCCCTTTTTGCTCAAAACCATCTTGTTCAGTACCACAATTAGACAGCAAATCGACAGGTTTATTCTCCCAATAGTGACGACTAACTGTGTAGGAGCAAAAACTAGGGAGGAGGTCCTTGGACACCGAGAATACCATTTATAAATTTGAAGCTGGATGGAAAATTGAGACCCACAACCAACCCAAAAGGAAGTCACCCTCAATTACCAATTTATAAATTTGAAGCTAGATGGAAAATTGAGACCCACAACCAACCCAAAAGGCTCGGCCACTTATTAGAAGCTTTGGGGATTGTGAGGGAGGGGGCATGTAACACTCAGTTCTATGCATATCTCAAAATGCTATCTGCTCCTACTATTTGAATTTAAGTTAGCCCATTTGTTCTTCTATGCACCTCTCAGAATGCTATCTACTCCAGCAATTCAAATTTAAGTTAGCCCATTTGTTGGTATGCAATACTGGCAAGTCTCCATAGTCCCTACTCTGCATATCTAGCCGTCAAAATACAAAACAATAACTGGGGGTGTCTTCTTGATGAAATGTTTGACTGATCGCAGAACTTTCTCATTGTCTGTAGCATGCATCATCAATTTATTTTGTAATATTGCCCCGTGTGCTAGTAATTTACATGGCTTCCTTTGATTTTGGGTAAGGTGCATGCAAATACTACAAGTATTCCACTTAAATGCAACCTCAAGACCCCACAGGAAATGTTATGCTCTCTAATATATTGAAATGAAATAGGAACAGGTTGCCGTTTGGTATTTTATTGCTACAAAGTTAATAGAAAAGAAATGTGAGCCATCTATTGCTAAATATTTGAATGAATGAGAATGTAGTTGCGTGTATCATGTTTGTTAGTTAGGGTTCAATAGGCCAATTTTCCATGATAGTAAATATTCCTTTATACTTCTGTTATATCAATGCTTGGATTTTTAGTCTATGCAATCAGAATACCTGAGTAGCTCCCAATAAACGAACCTAATTTTTCCATGTTTATTCATGACTGGGATTTCCTACCAGTTCTTTCTATTGTTGTTGTTACATTTAGGATACAATTTCTGAGTGAGCTCATCTGTTTCATTCCCTGGGTGTAGGTGAATTTAAAGTTCAATTTGACTGTTAAGAACACAAAAATTGAGTTCAAAATATGAGTACAAAATTTGAGATCAAAACACAAGTACACAATTTGAGCTCAAAACAAGAGTACAAAATTTGAGGTCAAAACTCTACAATACCATATTTGAACAATATATAAAGTAAACGTAAAACAATCCAATTGTGGGCTTCCACAAGAGGGGTCTCATACACTAAACTGGTGTCTCACTTGGTCCTTAAAAACACCTTTACCTTAACTGTTTTATTCAAGAAATGTGTAAGATCTTTTAAAAGCAAATTTATTAAATATCTCAATTTTTCGTAATGCTTATATTTAAATTGTACATATGTAGTGGATCTTCTTTATGTCTGCTATTTGATAGAAGAATTCTTTTCATTTTTCTTGATTAAAACAATTCTCTAGGTTTATGTATAAGCTGCCATGCAAATATGTACTTTCTCTGTAATCCTTTAACTTAGGATGAGTTTTTTGAATGGAATTAAATTATGTTAAGTTGGCATCATGAATATATGATAGAGATCACATTAGATGTGCTATCTTATATTTTCATGGCTTTCTTAGCTAGTGAAAGTGCCAAGCAAATATTCAAATTCATGAAATGTGTTTGGATATGTTCCAGAGGTGAAATTATTTATAGTTATCATAGCTTTGGGAACTACAAAGCAGTGCCTTAGATAAGTTTAGATTACAAGTCATGGCTAGAAAATCCCTGTGAAAACTGGTTAAATTTCCGACCTTGCCTTGGAGATATTGCTTCTGCGCTCCAAAGAACTTTGTGCCTTGGATAAGTGTATCTAACATGTCATAACCAGTGAATCCTTGTGAATACCGGTCATATTAGGGGCTTTTCCTGGGAACTGCTGCTTTTAGGATTCCTCAAACTTTCTGCCTTGGATATCCTTAGTTGACATGTCATAACCAGAATATCAGTATGAATATCTGTAATATTTGGGGCTTTTCCTGGCAACTGCAGCTTTTGGGTTCCCACAAACTTCATTTCTTGGATAAGTTTAGGTGACATGTCATAGCCAGAATATCTCTATCATATTTCAGACTTTTCCTGCAACCTGATTCTTTTAGGCTCCCAAGACTTTTGTGGGTCATACAGTGTATTAGAATGTTGTTCTTGAATACTTTTCAACTTATATTTTACTTAACAAAGTTGTTTGGCAGATATTGGCAGATTTGGTGTGTTGCCATGGGTATAAGGAGAGCAATGAGGTTGCCAACTTTTTGATCAATTATGAATTGCAAAGCGAGTACTAGTTATTTTCCTCTGCTTTACTTGTGCTCAATAAATATGAATTTTAAGTAGTACCATCGCACACCAAAATCCTGTCGAATTTTCTGGCAATGTCCAGAAATCTTTAGTGTGATAATGACCATTAACTTTGAACACAAATCACTAAATTTTGGCAAATCTTGTGAACGGGATAACCTAGTAATATACCATTACAAATCTTTTGAACGTGGAGTTATTTATGCATCATATGCTAGGAATATACCATTACAAAGCCTTTGTTACTATATGAGTTGGAAAAAATCTTCCACATAATCACTTCTACATTACATTGCCACAACTAACTAATCTATAACAAATAAATGAATGAACTCAAGGATCATGTACAAAATTTTGTATTTTTTTTCTTATTCATGTGGTTAATGATGTACAATAGGGATCTTGTATAAATCACACATCACACTATGTGGATTGAGTGATGTGATATATTTTTTCATGAGTGGACAAAGCACACTATTTGAGCATAGAAGAATAAAATATGAACATGTATGCACCATAATCATTTCTTATGAAAATAATACTATAATTCCATCAAAAATACATACAAAAATATCTCAAGAAGATGGTCTTGGTGGTGATGGAACAAAAAAAACTGTATATAAAAAAATAATCATAAAAAAGCACACAAGCATAAAGGTAGACTAAGACGAAGTAGAAAACCATTGAGAGCTCTAATACCATATAAAAGTTAGGAAAACTCATCCACCGAATCACTTATGTGCTCCATGAATGCATTTAAGTAAGCCATAATAAACATATGATTGAACTTAGGGAGCATTCACACAAATTTGAATTTGTCTCTCATTCATGCAATTAATAGTGTACAATACGGAACTTCTATAAATAATAAGGAAATTTTATTTTACAACCACCATATAGTTGTCTTGAACACACTATTATTTAAATTTCCTAAATATGCACTCAAAAAATTGTTTGTGCACATATCTCTCAAACATCTAAACAACCTCTCTAATTTAAGCTTAACCTCTCTAATTTGAATTAAATTGTAAAAAATATCATCAACTCTCACCTAGGTCACATGTTTAAATAATATAAACTAGCAATTGCACGTGATGTGTGCGATGTTAATGCCAAAATAGACATATTGCTGAGCGGAAAAGGAAATTGAAATGGAGAACAAAGCACCGTAGTTCGATCGAATTTGATGATGAGAAATAAAGGCAATCCAGGTAGGCAGAACAAATTGTCGTAAAAAGTGTCAATGATAGACTTAATAGCATCATTTACAAGACAAGGTTTGAATGCATAAATTTATGGAAAACATGAATTTCTAGTTGACACAGAGAAAAATTTAATGTTGCAATTGATCCATAATCAGCCTATCATGAGTCAATATGGTCGGTTGCTCTTAAAAAGAACTTGTCATTCAGCTTTCTTAATGCACAAGCTCTACGTTCGTTCCTAGCGCGTAATCGCCATGACCCGTTCAAAAGAATACACCTACTTAGAGGACTTTGTGTGTGGACTTCACACCACCTCTATCGTAACCGTCACTGTCGCCACAGTCCTTTCTGCTCTAAGTCGAACATCTTCTTCTTTGTTTCTCTTTCTGCAACATTTGCATGCTCAGGGTTAAGGTGGTTTTTGGGATATTCAAAAATCGGATGACTCGAGCTTGTCATTAAACAGGCCTTGGATGTGACAGTGCTCAGGTAATTTTCTTGTTCTTTGTGATGAGGAGTGTTCATAAATGTGTGATCTTCAAAGGTCAAAGAAAAAAATATAGTTAGAAGGAATTTATCCATTAAAATAGGTCACACCTTGTATTCTTTTACGGTAGTCTTATTTCAATCATCTTATTGGCACAATCCATATAAGGAATGTCCAAAAGTGCCCCATGTCAGGTTTTATTAATAAGCTCCATATCCTATAGTTATAGTAATTACAAATATGACACAAAGTTTGATGCAAAAGAAAACATAACCCAGAAGAACATGTTATTTGTGATAAGGGTGGAGTGATAAGGGTACTCCATATACAACCTTTTGGTTCACAACTAAACAAATAACATATATCAAAAAACTATGTACATCTGAATTCCCAACTAACATTTCCACATTAAAAATAATAATGTAACATACATCCACATCATAAATCATGTTTATACCATACATACTTCCATGTAACAACCATATCACAATACTTGTAAACCATAAACCATCTCACAACAAGTAAGAATCACAAGTATTAAACAACTTTATTGTATAGTGGTCTCCATAGTCCCTTCAAGTAGAAAATGCAATGCTATCTAGCTTAATAGTTTCTTACCAACAAGGTTTAGTAATTTATTCCATGTCCTTCTATATAATACCAAGTGGCTCTGCTCGTTGTTCAATGAATTGTAAAAAAATTTCATGGTCTTTGTACGTACCCAAAATTGTAGGGTACTGCACCTCTGGAACAACGTAACACGTACCCCAATGATGATATAGGTCTCCTCGCAAGGTGTTCAGGATCTAGAAAATCTCTCCAACTGTGCGTTAACATCCCGCATGCCCCACTTAGCCCCCGTGTGCTTTGTTTTTCTCTTTTTCCCTCTTTTCTTGGCCTTTTGCTCTTCAGTTATGAAACCGCCGCCCTAAGCAGGGCGGCGGTCCTGTAACCGCCACCCTGCTCAGGGCGGCGGTCCTTTACACATTTTCTAGAATGCTATTTTAACATGACTCACGTAAATTTCAACGTTTACCAACTTTTTTTCACCGCCATGGGCTTGCATTAATGATTCTAGTTCCCTAGAATAGTGTTTTGCCATTGTTTATAGTTTAAGAGTTCTATTTGGTTTTTACCTTGGGTAAATGAAAATGCTATAAATAGTTGGCTTGTGCTCAAGCAAATGGCCCCCTCAAATTTGCCTCTAAATTTCTCATTGCAATAGATTAGTCTTTCATTTTGTTTAGAATTCTTAGTTTCTTTCATTGCATGCCTAGTTAGTGTTGTTTTGCTGTTAGGAAGCCACATATCCATCTTGTGCAAGTGATGTTGATTATTTCATCCAATCCATTGGAGTAGAATAGTTTGTTTTCAATAGGAAGCCATTAAAGTTGCAGGTTTTGTTCTTCAAACAGGATAGTTTCAGGTTCTGGATGTTTTATGTTGCATGACTCGTAATAAATCCTGCTAGGAATTACATAAGCCAAGCTCTGTACTCTTGGGATATCTCTCTCCTACTCACATTGTATTCAGTTTGTATCCTAAGTTGCCTTTGTCCCAATATCTACTTCTATTGATGCTAGCATTACACACTTTTTTGGATCCAAGGGAACACGAAGGAATGAGGAGATCACACTGAGGGGACATAGCCACACACACCATCGGATTTGCCACTGTTCTGCAGAATCCAAGTTCTAGCTTTCAAAGTTCTAATTAGAAACATATCAAATAGAGTAGCCAATCACTTTATTTCAGTCAAATTTAATTTCGATATTGCCAGGGAAGCTGTGGGGATTGATAGTTTTTGAGAAACTATTATTCACTTCTCACTTCTAAGGTAGGATCGGGAGTCTTGCAAATAGACTAGATCAATTGTTTCATTATTTAGAATAGGTTCACAGTTGCACAGAAAAATAGCTATACTCGGTTATCTTGTTTGTTTTAATTTGTTATTGTAAGATGGAAATTATAGATATATTAGATAGTTGTTCTTTAAATTCTATTTAGTAGATAGATATATCAGATTTAGGAATATACATAGACATATCTTTCACAATTAGCTTATTCTGTCATTAGTTAGATTTATATAACTTTCTTTTGTATGACAATCATGGGACCTAGAGAGCCCAGAGAATACGTATTCGAGCCAATCATGCCCCAACCCAATCTCATCACAGCGATAACTGATATAGATCAAAATCTCAGGATCCAAGTCTTCCGAACAACGGTAAACGTACAACAAATTGATTCCCAATTAAGCGGGTTAAACATAGAAGACAACAAAGTGCACACATTTTGGTCAAATCAACCAAACTACAGACTACCCTAGGTATATATCTGCATGACTATAGAAGGGTTTGAAAGAGAGCAGACCTTTGGTTGTGATCCTTTGGTCCCACAGCCAGACACAGGAGATAATCTCACAGACATAGATACCAGCTTGAGAATTCAGGTTGCACAAACACCTGTAAGATATTCTGAGAAGATCGCACAATTATTAATTTTGAATATAGAAGCTGAAAAGGCATATGACTATTGGATATTAGGGATTAGGGATTGATCCCGCACATGACCATAGCAGGACCACAACAAATATGAATCTACTGTTGTGACCCACAAAACCCTCAACCCAACGAATCTACTGGTCAGTTTGACATTGACGCTGGCTTACGTACACTAGTATTCAGATCTACTCCACTTCCACCTATCATTATTGAAGAGTTATCCTTATTAGAAATAGTAGCTAACAAAGCTAAGGAGTTCTGAACTAGGCCAGAGAATCACCCATAGAGTCAATTATATTTACCATCCGCCCTATGACCTTATCTAGAGATACACACGAAACTATCCTAGGACATTTACCACGTATTCCACAACATATAGACAGAATCACGCCAGAGCTTGATATTGATTGGAGCCTTCGAGCAGTCATCCTTGCTAATCGATCTATCACACCATTTCAAGTTAGGAGGGCCTTCTTTACCTTAGATTCACAATTTCCACTAGTGCGTGTCGAAGACATTAGATTACCTAACTAGTTTGTGTGCATCCCACGCATATTCCATCCCCATCGGCTGTCTCGGCATGACCTCGGGAGGTCGGGTGTGAGGAAGAGTTACTTGTAGATTCTCAAGCTCGCTTGTCACTTTTCCGTCGTACAAAATTGGTGAACCCGACATGAAACTTCCTACTTTCTACTCTGGAGTCAGATTTCTACTAGTTCTTTTAAATTAAACGACTCTTTCATCTTTACTACCTCATTAGCTTTCACCATCACCTTCGTTCCTTCCCATTATTCTGCGGGTATTCATATACCCCCCGAATATGTTGGGATTCGATGCATATGGCAGACCCCTCTTGGGTCTTGAGGCATACTACACCCAACAGAATAGACAATCATCACCCTCGCTCTCAGTATGGGGTGATAACTACTCAACTAACCAGTTGTCAACACAAACTCCAAGGATCAGATATACCTCATCCCTTCGAACAAAGGAGTTGTATCAGTTCGCTCAAACATGGCAAATAGAGCCTTTAGGCTCGAACAATATGACTCTCACAGGGGAATCAAGTTTGTCTCCTCAAGTACTACTTATACCACAAATTAGTAGAAAATCAGACTCATACCTGGGTTTAGGTGATGAACATTCAGTATGTAATGCCAGGAATGAACAACGTTCTCGAAGTATGTACCCACCTATAGGAGGTTTACAAACACAACCCAAGGTCTTTTTTTGAGAAACTACCTCTATGCCACTGCATATAGAAAATGCCCTCTGAGAAACTTGGCAGGGCAATGATAAGTTCATAGCAGGATATCACATGCCTATACAACATCAAGATATACAACAAATTCCACGAAGGAAAAATATCATGACTTCACCAAATTAATTCATTTCAACTCTAGTAGAAAAGGTTAGGGGGTTAGAACTTGCCCAAGCAAGTCAAAATTCTCAATTCATGCAGGCAGGAAGTTCCAATCCTCCACACCATCCTAGCCAAGTAGACCTCCTCACAGGAGTAGGCACGTTAGGCATGAATCCTCAGTATTCACAACAAACCCCAACTAGACCCATCATCCCTAACATCGCTCCTCCCGGTCTAGTGCAAAGTAATCCATTTTTGGACAATACCCCTTCATACTTAAACATGTACTCCAAATCACCACAAGGGGATATGTTCTCCTCTCCCGGTATTTTTACTCAACCACAGGGGTTCCCTTATGCTCCTACCAATGCATATGCAATGCCATATCAATAACCCATTCCACCTCCACTCCCTCAACAGGCAACATCAATGGTTGAAACCTATGCGATAGGGACATATTCAGAATACTTGAAAGAGCCCTTAGATTTCACCATACGAAGCATCATGCTTCCAAGACCTCTTCCCTATTTGCCCAAATACAAAGGCGAGGGAGATCCAAATGCCCATATCAAAGCTTACACTACGGCCATTCAAGAATTACTCCCTTGGGATGGGGTTGTTGCTAAAATATTTCTCAAAACTTTGGAAGGTATCGCTCTCGATTGGTATTATAGAATCCCTGAGGCTTCCATCCATTCATTCAAGCAACTCGTGTAAGAGTTCATCAAGGCCTTTGACATGAACAAACTATTAAGAACAGGAATCAGGGAATTCTTACACATTAAACAAGAACACAATGAATCTGTCACCCATTTCATCTAGAGGTGGCGCACAGTTCTCTATTCTTCAGCAAGTGCTCCGAACATGGATCAAATGGAACTATGCGATTTATTCCTTCATTCTCTCAGCAGAGAAGTAAAGGAAGAAGTCCATAAGTTTCCACTAAGAACTTACGATGAAGTACTTGAGAGTGCTCTCTGAATAGATCAAGTGGCAATTGATAGTGGTCACAAGACATATGGAGCAAATGGGAGATTAATCACCTCAAACCAAAACACTACAACTTATCCTACTATCATGAATGTCAATCAAGGACCTAAAATCCTTAATAAAAATCATGGAGTGACAATGGATGGAGTAACCGGCCAGCCTAAGAAGGTAAATGTTGTGAATACTCCACCACAAATAAACAATCAACGAAACAACAAATTTACCCCGACAATCAATGCAATGGATTTTAATCATCCACAGCAACAAAAAAAACAATGACAGCAAAACCTTACACAAGGTTCAAGCCAAATCTCAACTGGTTATCAAAATTAGAATCAAAATCAAAAACAGCAAATGCAAAACTTTAATAGGCAACGGTTTGATCAGAATTTTGGGCCACAATATGCACCAAACCAACAAACTAGGAATTACAATCCTAATTCATATTGTGGTTTCCAAAAAATTCGGGGCCATGACACTAGAATGTGCCATGACTACAATAAATTCATGCAACGCTTTCCAGATGAACAAATACAACTTTTCATAGATATGTTTTTGGCAGATCCTATATCACCAACACTGAATACTTTTACAGGGGCAGTTTCCCCTCAAAATGCACCCCTCAAGATCTTCAATGATCCACTCCCAAATCACAACAATAACAAGTTAAATCCAAGTGGGACAAACAAGGGTGTAATTCCAAGAAATAATGATCATGAAGCTTCAACTTCACTAAATCCATTAGTTGCGCCACAACTAGGAAGTCAGCCATGACCTAAGTTAGTCGGATTAGTGGAGTTAGATGTCGAAATACCCATAGAAGCTGTAACAAGGACACGAGAGTATTTCTCTCAGCCAAGTCCAAGCCACCCGCCAGGGACTGATAACATCCAACAAATAGTAGCAAAACCCGTAGGTGCTTATGATTTAATTAATGACCTAACAAAAACCTTCTCGCACATTTCATTTTTGGACTTACTAAAGAACTCTCCTACCCACAGGGCTGCTCTTTTAGAGGCATTAGGTTTAGGTCATTTAATTAACATCACTCCACCTCCCGAAACATAGGTAAATCATATAGACTTTGATGTTCATCCTCCGAGGCAGGCGGATAGGGATGCCAAATTCATATTCGAAATAAACAAAATGCCAATAGACACTAAGATTGCACACCGAGGTGATCCAGCCTTACATTTGCAAGTATGGGTTTATAACAACTATGTAAAGCGTGCAATGGTAGATGATGGGGCAGCAGTCAACATAGTCCCCTTCTCTTTCCTTCAAAAGCTAGGGTATGGAGAAACCAATTGTTCCATGACTCGAAATACACTAAGAGGCTATGATAGCCTTAAAGCCACCTTGATTGGAACTATAATATTACCGGTCACCTTAGGACCCAAAACCACCCTGACTGAGTTTTATATTATAGATCGGGAAACTAACTATAATATGATCCTTGGCCGACCATGGATACACTGCATGAAGGCAATCCCTTCTACGCTATTTCAAGAAGTAAGGTTTTTACACTTAGGAAAGATATTCATAGCCAAAGGTGATCTAAAACCATTTGATGTACACCTATCTGACTTAAAGAAAATACCAGGCATGCACTCAGAGTTTGAAATCCCAACAAACCAACTTAATAAACCTACCAACGCAAAACTAGAAGAAAATTTGGTACCTACAACAGATCTTGAAACTATGAGTCTAATCAAGACGATCCCAGCCCCCAAAGATGAGGCTAACACTGTAGAAACAATATCATTAGGAACTACTGCAAAAATTGTTGAATTATTAGAACAGGATCTACCAATGTTCCTACCATTTGATTCTATAGGCATGGGATATTCCCTAGGTGTTGGTTCTCTTCTAGCAAAGGATCTCTGCATGGTAGAGGTAGAAGATATTAACACAACAAATATCCCAATGTCCATACTCCCAGCTAAATATTAAACTCTCCATTTTGATGGAGCTAGATGTCATTATGGAGCTGGGGCAGGCATAATCCTTACTTCTCCCGAGGGAAAAGTCCTACCATTTGCCTTCAAACTAAATTTTGAATGCACAAACAACGGCGCTAAGTACGAAGCCCTCCTCCTTGGCCTCATCTTAGCTAAGAGAATCTGTGTTGATAACATCAGAGTGTTAGGAGACTCACAATTGGTAGCAAACCAAGTCTCTGAGATATATGAAACCAAATCCGAGCACTTACAACTTTACAAAATAGCTGTATTAGATTTAAGAAAAGAGTTTGACTTCATATCAATTGAAGCAATCCTGCGAGAACAAAATCTTCTCGCTGATTCAATAACAACCTCAACGTCACGCTTCACTCCAAGCAGCGAGTTAGAAAATACTCATTTTTTGGTATCCCTTCGTACCAAACCATTAGTAAAACAAATGTCAAGCCCTCGTTTAATGAATAGAGATGAAAACAAATCTACTATCCTAAAACACATTGATAGTGATACAACCACTCTTGATTACTTAAATGCCTATGCAGCGTTACATCTCTCCCATCACGTGATATATTTGTCCTTAATCCCGCATTCATCTTCTTACTTCGGGAATCCCATGACAGAGCTTCCCCCACAAAAGGAACTCAACATATACTCAGTCGAGAATGGAGACGATTTAGATTTACCTCCAGGCCCGCCTGAGTTTGAAGAAGGTAACGCCTCTTTAATCGAAGAAACAATTGATATTAACATCAGAACGAAAGATGACATAATATATTTCATGATCTTATTCACAAAATTTTGGAATCCTACGTAGATGACTTATTGGCTAAGGACAAGAAGTGTTGCGACCATCCAGAAGTACTTCGCATCATTCTTTCACGTCTGATAGAATACGGAGTCACGCTAAATCCAGAAAAATGTGTCTTTGGTGTGATAGGAGGGAAGCTCCTAGGTTACATCATATCATCACAAGGGATAGATGTTGACCCAAACAAAATTCAGGCTGTCCTCGAAATGGTCCCACCTTCGGATGAATCTGGGATCAGGTCATTTCTTAGAAAGCTTGGTGCAATCTGGAGATTCATCCCGGACTTAAGTTTCACTATTCATCCAATCAACAATCTACTCAAGAAAGATTATAGCATTGATTGGACTGAAGATTACAATGAAGCTTTCGATGCAGTTAAGCATTTCTTGTTATCACCACCTACGCTAATGCCACCTAAGCCAGATCACCCGTTAATTTTATATTCGTGAGCTACTAATGTCTCACTAGCCTGTATGCTGGCTCAAGAAGACGATGACAAGAGAGAACGTGTGATCTATTTCATTAGCTGGACATTGCTCGACTATGAAACACGTTACATGCAAGCGGAATGAGAATGCCTTGCCATACTCTTTGCAACCAAATGCTTAAGACATTATATGCTAAATCAAGAAACAAGGGTCATAGTAAAAATAGACCATTTACGAACTTTCCTCATGTAAGGGTCCTTGTCTAAAAAGGCTGGCCACTTCATAACCTTAATGGGTGAATTTGAATTAACATTTGTAAATTAGAAGTCTGTTAAGGGACAAATCATCACGGATTGGTTCGCTGATAACCCATTAGATGGAGGTGATCTAGTAGATCTAGACTTTCTAGATGAATACGTATACTACATCGAAACCAGACCTCCTATCTCTGAGTGTCCTTGGTACACTGATATCATTAATTATATCATGGACCATACGTATCTAGAAGGTGCTACTCTACAAAAAAGAAGGCGGTTACGCATTATCGTAGTGAAATACGTCATTATAGAACAAGTCCTCTATCAAAAGGTGTTCAATGGAATGCTTCTAAGATGTGTCGACACAGAAGAATCCAAGACGATTCTCCATGAATCTCACAGTGGAATGTGTGGAGGCCAATTTGGTGGCCATGCCACCGCTCGTAAAATACATCGAATGGGCTATTTCTAGCCCACTCTAGAACACGACGTAGTAGAGTTTGTACACAGATGTCATAAGTGTCAAGAATTCTCCCACGAGATTCACATGCCGGCACAAGCTCTACAACCAATCGCTACTCCATGGCCCTTTTCTACGTGGGGCCTAGATTTAATAGGGAAATTCTCTCCCTCATCTACAGATGGCCATAATTTTATAATCACGCCCACCGAATATTTTACCAAGTGGGTAGAGGCTATGCCTCTTACTACTGTACCAGGTTCTGTAATCGCCAAGTTCATTTTGAACCAAATCATTTACAGGTATGGTGTCCCGCAAACCATTATCTCAGATAATGGAACTTCTTGTAAGAATTACAAAGTTCACGAATTGTGCAATAAATTTAAAATAAGCCATCATACAGATTCACTATATTACCCTCAAGCCAATGGATAGGCTGAGGCGACAAACAAAACATTAAAATCCATTCTCCTTAAAACGGTGAAAGAAAACAAACGAGATTGGAATTTGAAGTTATATCTGGCCTTATGGGCCTACCGAACCTCAATAAGAACACCAATAGGAGCGACTCCTTTCTCACTAGTATTCGGAGCAGAATCAGTTCTCCCGCTTGAGGTTGAAATACCCAGTCTCTGCATTTCATTACAAGGGATTCTAGATGAATATTCTTATAGAGAAGCACGTCTCTCCTAACTAGAAAGCCTAGATGAGGCTAGGTTAGATGCTGAGAAGTGGCACATAGTCTATGCTGACCTGATGTGCGGGTAGTATAACAAGAAAGTCTATGAACGCGACATATATGAAGGTGATCTAGTTCTAAGGCTAGACAACTGGATCGACAAGAAGACTGGCGAAGGAAGGAAGTTCTAGCCCAAATGGTTGGGCCCATACCGAGTCATGAAGGACTATGGAAATGGTGCATACCTCTTATGTATGCTAGAAGGTGAAGAATTTGGCAAAACAGTCAATTCCCTACACCTCAAAAGATTCTATGTGTAAGCAACTAACACTACTTATAATTATATCTACATTACATCTTCATATAGATTAGGATCATTTTGTCGGCTTGTTTCATACAAAAATTGTGATCAAGGAATTTTGTTCTCAAAGAAATTCATTACAAACTCATGATGTTGTTGGCATAAACACTCTAATTGTATTTCTCCATTTCCATGATATCATCAAACTATCTCGGAATCATTTCATCAAATAAAGCTAGATATGACAAGGTCTTAATGGTAACCATGCCAAGATCTGTGGGTTTATTCTCACTTTTGGTTTCTTCTTAGGATAGGTGTCTTGCCTATGGTCTGTTCTAGAAGCTTCATCATGTCACATCTATCCCGTATCTATATCTCTTTAGAAATAAGAACACACTGAAATTTTTCTCAAGTAAACAAGTCAAATATAGATCAAACAGAAAATTTTAAATTTACACATTTCCTTGCCCCACCAACCTTTGGTGATGAGCTTGCATCTCTTACTAATGACGTAGGGTTGGGAAAGGATGGAAATTCCCTTACTCACATATGTCTTGCCTACGGTGATAAACCCACGCTTCTTACTAGTAGCATGGGGAAAAGTGTAGGGGGTCCTCTTGACAAACAAATGCAAAAGGTCATAGACAAACAATTCAAATCTTGAAGTCTTGAGTCAAAAACAAATGAATCAGATGTTCAAAATTATAAGAGAATTAAAAATCCTAAAAACCCAGATTTTATCTACCATGTGGCCATCTATGGATCTAAGTCTAGATAAACCGCAAAGCAAGTTACATCCCAAGAACTATGAAGTCACTTGAGTGGAGTAGGCTTGTGGCATCCTAATTTGGTTCCGTTAAAACTTTGTCTATCTTTCATCAAATCATTTCAACACATTTCATAACTTGTGCCCTTTTTAGCTCTTGGTGATAAGCCCTTGCATCTTACCAGTTGTGTGGAGTTAGGAGTGGGGCAAGTCTATCTACTCATCATACCGGCTTATCTACATCACTCTGCCAAAACAAATATGAAGTGTTCAAAATTACTTACAGAAACCAATATTCAAAATCACATTGTATCTACATTATCATGTATCAGCATCATGAAATACAAAAAGAAAGTAAACACTTGCATCATTTGTTTTCCATTGCATACATTTTAAAGAGCATACAAGCATAACATCATAATCTACATGAGGAAACTAGAAAGGAAACAAATCCATAAATGCCAAAAGTCTTATCCAAAGAGAATATAAATATATAGATAATCAAAGTTTTTGTACAATGCCATCATGCGCCAAGCATGGTCAAAACGCTCAAAGAGCCCGGGATATACAAAAGAATATATCATACAAAATTTAGGAGAGCCAAGTGGCTTCTCAACCCCTATGAGACCCCTCCGTAGGTGCATGCCCATGCCTAGGACTTCAGATACGCCAGTGTTCTGAGTGCACAGAGGGCTCAGGATCCCAAGGGGAAGCCGTAATCTCGCCACGAGAATGACTCCTCATCAAGTGCTCGGCTGTCCTATACCCCGCTAGCTCTGTGCGGAGAGTTGATACCATCCTGGCCACATGCTAGACTGGGGAAAAGACGTCAGTGTGTCTACTAGCTGCTAAGGGCTCTCCAGCATCCACATACAACTCTACGCAGGTCCTCTCCATGGGGATCATCAAGGTATCAGTGCATACCCTGTGAATCAAGTCCCGCCACTCATCGGCGGTCTCTGCAAACAAAGGAGAAAACAAATTAGAAATAAAACAAGAGATAAAATACAAAAGCAAACAAGAGGAGAAATAGTAACTAAGTCAATCCTAATTAAAAATAAGCATTAAAAATAAGGGTGGTAACTTACTCGGATCACCAGGCCTCCAGGATGGATCTCTAGGGTCAGCACCTACCACAGATGCTACCACTGACTGAGGTGCTGCTCCTGTGACTGGAGCAATGTAGCACCCCGCAACAGACTCATCCTCCCTACCATGGCCCTGGGAGAGTGGCTCCTCTGAAACCATAGTCACCCTCCCTACGCTCTGCTCAGCCCTCTCTGCCTGCATGATATCCTAAGTATCATGCCACTCAGGATCAATCTCCTCCTCTGTCTCTCCCCCTGTAAACTCCTCGGACTTGCAGTCTATATCGATGGGTCATTGCTGCTATGAGCAGGACCTGTGGCAATCTGAAGAAAGGGTGCCTGAGGAACACCGGCTCTCCCTCGGGCATGTACTACCCTCTTGGCCGCAATAGGAACGCTGGGAGTAACAACTGTCCAACCCTGGCCTCTAGGACCCCCTCTGGACTCTCGAACTGACCTGTATATTGGCACTACCGAGGGAAGCATGCCCATGTAGGGTAGTCAAAATTGCTGAGGAACTCGACCAAAGGGGTGTATCTCCACTTGTCCCACTCTATCAATAAGCTACCCTGTGGTGGAGTAGGAGATCAAAGTAAGAGCCTCCTTGCCCCATATACCTGCCATGGTCTGATACGGTGTGGCCTCCATGTCAGCAGTGGTCAGAGAAGCAACTGGTTGATTAGGTGCTCTGAGCACCGACATATCTATCCATCTAGCTACCCTCATAGCTCCGGGATCTGTCACCTCTACACCTCTGCCATAGGGGATGAAGTGCTCATAGACCCAACTCATGACTAGGGTCGGGTGGCTCAAAGACTGCCCCTGTAAACGAACTACCTTGTATAAGTCGTGGTAAGTAGTCCCAAGTATATCCACTCCCTAGGCGTAAATCCGGCCATGGCCCTCGATCTTTGCAATGATGGGGGACCAACAATATAACAGTGTGTCACCTCCTTTGTCCCCGATCAGTCTCAAGGCAAGGATCCCCATAATAGCCTAGCAAAGCAAGGGGATGGGAAAAATAGGAATAGATCGAACTCTAACCCCCTTCTTCGAACCTGTGGAGATGACTGCATCTCCCATATAAGTGGCCCACTGTGCTATCTAGGCCCACGAACCTGCTGTCTTGAGGGTAAGATGTCTCCCGAGGATCGGGACCCCCCAGAATACGATAAACATTCTCCAAAGTGATGGTCCACTCACCGCGGACCCCTGGTAATTAGAAGGTGTTATGATCAACATCCCGATAGGAGAATAAGTCACAAAGAATGTCACTGGATGGTGCAACATGTGGAATGCGTGAGATGTGTAGTATCCCGGCCCTCTGAAGAGTGTCCTCCTCATCCTGTGAAAGTGCATCTATTACTCCTGAGAGCCAGTCACACTCCCTCTCTCGACTCCACTGAATATACTCCTCTCTCGCCTGCATACACCCAAAAACACACAAAACAAAGCAAGTTAGGATCCAAGTAACATTGGAAAAATCATGAAAACACATATAAATGCTAAAAACACAAAAACAATCTCAAACAGATGTTTTTTTGGCATTCTGTGTAAAACCGCCACCCTAAGCAGGGCAGTTTCATAACCTCCGCCTTAAGGGTGGCGGTCGTGTAACTGCCGCCCTGGGTAGGGCGGCGGTCGTGTCCCAAAAACCCATGCAGGTTTTATAACTTAAAAAGCCTAAAAACACCAAAAAGGGACCATTTTAGCTAAAAATAAGGCCTACCCAGTAGACACCCCCCCTAGATGGACCTTTTGAACATAACATTTTAAAAAATTACCCCCCCATGACAAAGATTTTAGCATTTTAAAATTAAGGGGGTGAAAAGGATAAATTGAAGAAAACTAACCTGTGATCTCGCGGGTCGATGTTCCGCTCTCGGAGGCATGATCACTATCCTGTCACGAACGTTTTGGCTCTACTCGTGCAAGAAACCGTCACTGTGGATCCCAGAGCTCAGAATCTATCAAATCAACTCACACAAATGAATAGGAAAATGGGCCCACTTTCATATATATAGCAACCTGACTTGTTTTAAAACACTTTTTTTCGCAAGTTTGGAGCGCCAACGGAGGTAAGTTCTTACCCCCGCATAAATGGTACGTCCTCATTTCCCATTGTTTTAGTGTTTATTTTCCGATCTATCTTGTCTATCTGCACTTTAGTTCTCTTTTCATTTTGTAGGGAGCAGGAATTTTGGATGGCGTCATTTCAACACATGTACGTATCAGGTATAACTTTCAACTTCCCATTTTGGGACCGCCATACTCGGACCCACTGTTTTACACCTCTTCATGGCTAAAACGCTTCTCCAAGGGGGCAATATGTATGTACCCAAAATTATAGGCTACTGCATCTCTGGAACAACGTAACACGTACCCCAATGATGATACAGGTCTCCTCGCAAGGTGTTCGGGATCTGAAAAAGCTCTCCAAGTGTGCGTTAACATCCCGCATGCCCCACTTAGCCACCACATGCTTTGTTTTTCTCTTTTTCCCTCTTTTCTTGGCCTTTTGCTCTTCAATTACGAAACCACCGCCCTAAGTAGGGTGGCGGTCCTATAACTGTCACCCTGCTTAGGGCGGTGGTCCTTTACATGTTTTCCAGAATGCTCTTTTAACACGAATCACATAAATTTCAATGTTTACCAGCTTTTTTTCACTGCCATGGGCTTGCATTAATGATTCTGGTTCCCTAGAATAGTGTTTTGCCATTGTTTATAGTTTAAGAGTTCTATTTGGTTTTTACCTTGGGTAAATGCAAATGCTATAAATAGTTAGCTTGTGCTCAAGCAAATGGCCCCCTCAAATTTGCCTCTGAATTTCTCATTGCAATAGATTAGTCTTTCATTTTGTTTAGAATTCTTAGTTTCTTTCATTGCATGCCTAGTTAGTGTTGTTTTGCTGTTAGGAAGCCACATATCCATCTTGTGTAGGTGTTGTTGATTATTTCATCCAATCCATTAGAGTAGAATAGTTTGTTTTCAATAGGAAGCAATTAAAGTTGTAGGTTTTGTTCTTCAAACTGGATAGTTTCAGGTTCTGGACGTTTTATGTTGCATGACTCGCAATAAATCCCACTAGGAATTACATAAGCCAAGCTCTGTACTCTTGTGCTATCTCTCTCCTACTCGCATTGTATTCAGTCTGTATCCTAAGTTGCCTTTGTCCCAATATCTACTTATGTTGATGCTAGCATTACAAGATTTTTTGGATACAAGTGAACACGAAGGAATGAGGAGATCATACTGAGGGGACATAGCCACACACACCATCGGATTCGCCACTATTCTGCATAATCCAGGTTCTAGCTTTCAAAGTTCTAATTAAAAACATATCAAATAGAGTAGTCAATCACTTTATTTCAGTCAAATTTAATTTCGATATTGCCAGGGAAGCTATGGGGATTGATAGTTTCTAAGAAACTATGATTCACTTCTCACTTCTAAGGTAGGATCGGGAGTCTTGCAAATAGACTAGATCAATTGTTTCATTATTTAGAGTAGGTTCACAGTTGCACAGACAAATAGCTATACTCGGTTATCTTGTTTGTTTTAATTTGTTATTGTAAGCTGACAATTCTAGATATATTAGATAGTTGTTCTTTAAATTCTATTTAGTAGATAGATATATCAAATTTAGGAATATACATAGACATATCTTTCACAATTAGCTTATTCTGTCATTAGTTAGATTTATATAAATTTCTTTTGTATGAAAATCACGAGACCTAGAGATCCCAGAGAATACGTATTTGAGCCAATCGTTCCCCAAGCCAATCTCATCACAGTGATAATTGATATAGATCAAAATCTCAGGATCCAAGTCTTCTGAACAACGGTAAACGTACAAAAAATTGATTCCCAGTTAAGCGGGTTAAACATAGAAGACAACAAAGTGCACATGTTTTGGTCAAATCAACCAAACTACAGATTACCCTAGGTATATATTCGCATGACCCTAGAAGGGTTTGAAAGAGAGAAGACCTTTGGTTGTGATCCTTTGGTCCCATAGCCAAACGCAGGAGATACTCTTACAGACATAGATACCAGCTTGAGAATTTAGGTTGCACAAACGCCTGTAAGATATTCTGAGAAGATCACACAATTATTAATTTTGAATATAGAAGCTGAAAAGGCATATGACTATTGGATATTAGGGATTAGGGATTGATCCCACACATGACCATAGCAGGACCACAACAAATATGAATCTACAGTTGTGACCCACAAAACCCTCAACCCAACGAATCTACTGGTCAGTCTGACATTGAGGCTGGATTACGTACACTAGTATTCAGATCTACTCCACTTCCACCTATCATTATTGAACAGTTATCCTTGTTAGACATAGCAGCTAATGAAGCTAAAGAGTTCTGGACTATGCCAGAGAATTGCCCATAGAGTCAATTATATTTACCATCTTCCCTATGACCTTATCTGGAGATATACACGAAACTATCCCAGGACATTCTCCACATATTCCACAACCTATAGACCGAATCACGCCAAAGCTCGATATTGATTAAAGCCTTCAAGCAGTCATCCTTGCTGATTGATCTATCACACCAGTTCAAGTTAGGAGGGTCTTCTTTACCTTAGATTTGTAATTTCCACTAGTGCGTGTCGAAGACATTAGATTTCCTAACTAGTTTGTCTACATCCCACACATATTCCATCCCCACCGGCTGTCTCGACATGACCTCAGGAGGTCAGGTGCGAGGAAGAGTTACTTGTAGATTCTCAAGCTTGCTTGTCACTGTTCTGTCGTACAGTATTCTACATCTAGTCTCCATTATTTGCGTTTACTATTTGTAGTCTTCACCTACTGCAATTGTAACCCTGTAGCAATTTTATGATGGGTGTAATGATACACCTTTTTTTCTTTTTTGTAATCAACAAAGTGAATCCCACTTTGGAGGGCTTTCACTTGTTGTAAGTATGTTCCCTACACTACAACTGAGCCAGTTAAAAATGTTGTCACTTCACTTGTTATTTCACATGTTAGCTTTGTTCTCTCCTCTGTACAACGCAACAAGTAGTACTCCACTTTCTCAATATTGGCTTCTTCAGCAATGACTGCAAATACATCTCCTACAACAAAATGAAAAGAAACATTCAATGATCGGATGTATAGTATAAATTATATACATATATATTTAATTATCAAATTATACTTGATCCTTTCAAATAAAACATACCTTGTTTAACCAGTCCAGATATGTGGTCATAATCAGTTGAAATTAATGGCACATCTTCAAAACTATCATCATGATCTGATCCATATGTGTCATCCACAACTAAAGGAACTTGCTTCCACTCACCTACATACCCATGTTTTTTACTATTGCACTCTGAATATGATTTGTTCATTCATTCATAACAAAAACAAGAATAATCTCTTGTACAGATTGTCCAGTTATTACTATCCATAATCATCAAAGAGTGCAAAGACCTAGAATTGGGAATCCTTTCACATCCATACTTTGTCCTCTGATCAATACCTTCATTTAATCATGCTCAAAAGATCAATAAAGTTTAAAACAAACAACAAAAATCAGAATAAAAAAATTTAAAGTTAGTAACTTGTAGTTCACTTAATAAATCACATCAAGATTTACATATCTATGTTTTAAATGTGCATGTACCTATTATCTCCAAAAATACTCTGTGTGGGGTTGAAGCGTGTGGGGTTGAAGCCTGTGATGTTGAACCCTGTGAGGTTGAAGCCTGTGAGGTTGAAACCTGAACTGCAAAATGTTTCTTACACCATTCAACAACGGTGTGGGCATCAATCAATCGATCTCCCTCATAATCAAAGATTTTTTTCTTTAGAGCATGTTTGATGCATGCACCCGCACCATCATGTTCTCCCTTACCATGACCACTCTAAAAAAAACTCCATAAATGTGGAATTTTTTGATGACGATGATAACGATTGAGTGCAAAGAAAGGGCGAGAGGATTTGAATTGTGATGCAAAACCATCTGACCAAACAAAATGGTGATCTATTTATATTCCTCTCTGATGAAGATATTAAAAGAACAAACCAAAACAATGTTGCACAAAGTGGGTGTCATGTTCCTTGTCATCACTTATATAGAAGTGATACTCCTTCTTGATCATTCGCTTCACATATGTACTTTCAACCCCATCCAAATCCAATTGTGCATGCCTATAAAATACTTGAACCGTGATAGTAACTTGGTCAGTATGATAATATTGTGTTTGAATTTATTTTTGATGAGAAAATGAGTAATTCTCAACAAAATCAACCACGGACAATATGGAACCAATAGGGAATGTGTCCCTATTAGTCTTGAATTATGTAGCCTGCCACTTTGAATAGTGAGAATGTTTGATGTACGGACTAATTAAACTTCGGAAACTTTGCATAAATGTAGCAATGGGGATTTCCTCTTCTACCAAATCCAACCTGGTTGCATCTTTTCCAAGCCTTGTTGAATATTTTATGTATTTGAACCTACAAAATCAATTCATAACATGGACAAATTGTCATGTATTCCTTTGCAATAAAATCAAAATCAAAATAAAATCTAACATCCAAATTTAAAAACATAAATTTATATATATCACCTCTTGCAAGCAACCAGGTTAACTGTGTCCAAATCTTCATTTGTTTTTGGCAATAATTTCAAGTCCCCACACTTGTCACAGACACCTTTGATGCAAGTCATACGATCATCGACATGATCATCAGATACATTGCAAATAATTGAAGTTATGATTTCACTGACACGTGTAGGTGGGGCAATTTCTTCTCGTAACTTTCTATACACCTGAAAAAAACATAGATTTTGAAATACATTAATTTTAAATCACATGTCTCAAAAAATGATATTCAAACAAATTTTAAATATATAGATATAAATGAAAGCACGCCTCAAAAATAAAATTATATATATATATATATATTGAATCTATAAATTTTTATGTACCTGATAGTGATAATCAAACTCAACGTGATATCGACAAAAACATGTGTCAAGGACTTTATCAGCTCGCACATACCAAGGCTTCAAATTTTCAAACATTCATTGTCTAATCTTAACATCTGGATTTTCTTCTGTAAACTTTATGTACATCTCATGTTGAGTTATTTCAAGCCAATGTTTTATATGTTCATCATAGTTATTGTGAGTTATCCTATGTTTTGAAACATCCCTCACATTCGGAGAAGGACGAGTCCTCTCAGTCCAAAAATTAGAAACTATCTTCACAATATTATCCTCTATTTTATCATAACGTGGATTTCTACACATTAGTGCCCAATTTCCTTCCATAGTAGAGTCATCCAATGTCTTCCTCCTCTTTGCATACCTGCTAACCGTCTTTCTAGATAAACCCAATGCCTTGACAAAGGTGGTAACATGATGATTCTTGGTTGTATCTTCACTTACAACTGAAGTTAATATTGCTCTACGAGAAATACTCTTATCAGCAGACCTAGTTTTTGTACCCAATGAACTTATTCCTTTAAAAACATTCCCAACAAATTCTTCTTCTACACGTTTTGAATTTTTCCGTCCAAAATCAACACCTAACAATTCTAATGTTTCCCTCATATCAACATGATTCAAGAATGTAACCAACAAATGTGCTCTAGAAACTGTAGTCAAATTAACAAATTCACCATATACTATCTCTACACTTTTTGCTGTTTTCTTTCGTGATAGTGGTTCTTGTTCAGAAAATTCTTTTAATTTTTGTAAATCCATCTTCACCAAGAATTTCACATTTTTTTTGGGAAGTAATTCCATAACTTTTTTTATCACTTCAGCATAATTTTGCGCATCATGATCTGTGTCCATAAACATACACATGGGATCCTATCAAAACCCTTGCCTTTATGCAATCTAAAAAACATAAATGATCATATTTAAACCTTAGAACTAAATAATAAAATTAGGATCTATCAAGGGTTTCTATACATATGTACCAATTTTTGCAGCGTTCTCTTTCACTTGTTGTGTCTTCTCTCTCTCTCTCTTTGTGCGCTACTACGAACATATCTTCTAGCATTCTTTTCTGCATTCTCTTCCTCGGTATATTTTCATTTCTCATTCTTTGCATTTCCCATGATTCATCCACTTCAATAATTTTCACCCACACACATAAATCGTGATAGATCTTAATGTCTAAGAGTAAACTCGATACAAAACTATATGTGCATGCAACTCTATTTATATACAAATCTTAGTAGAAATTAGGTTATTTTTAATTTTAGTTTTCTATAACTTTAAAACAACTTTTCTAATTTTAATAGAATTTATATTTAATATGTAAAACAACTTTTCTAATTTAATATTACATATTTTTGGTTAAAAACAATTTTTAAAAAAACACACTTAGTTTAAAACACAAAAAATATGTAAAAAACTAAATTTAAAACATAAAAAGTGAACAATATTAAATAAGTAACTTGTAAAACATTAAATTTAGAAGGGGATACGTAATTGCGAATCATTAAATCTAGAAGGAGACATTTTGGCGGTGCTTTGGTGGTGCGGAGGGGGTTCGCGCGAATAGGGGTTCATGCGAACCACATTCACGTGAACGGTTTTCACCCAAACCTCCATTTGCGCGAACCATGTTGAGTGGCAGTGATGCGGAGCCTGAGTGGCACATTTTGGCTCCAAATCCTTTTGGGGGACAATTGTGAGCCAAAATTTGCCACTCGGGTGCCACGTAATTAGGGTAAAAGAAATAGTTAACTTACAAAATTTTGACACAAAATTCATATTTTTATTGGCTTTCTAAAAATGTAATTTTCATTTTTAAAAAATCTGTTTTGCTATTTATTTTTTTATTTTTACTAACATACGGTATTTTAGGACAATTGATAGTACACAATCAACCAAATTTAAAAAATAGTACAATATATCAAAAAAAAATGAAAAAAATATAATTAGTATTTGTTGAATTCTTCTTCTTTCCTATGAAAAAAAAAATTAATTTCGATATAAATATTAAAATTTATTGGCATTGAAATATGGACGCCATTTATTTTAAAATATAGTTACTAAATAATTAATTAAAAAAAAAGTCAAAAAAATATGAAAATTTGACAACATGTCAAAATTATAATATTGAACATATATCTAAAATTTCATAGTGAAAAGATAAGTTTTCATTTTAAAAAACCACTGGGGGACACTCATTCCTCTTTAATAACATAAGAAACAACATATGAATAAAATTAAGAAAAATACTATATTTTTTGCCAATTTTCTTTTTTTAAATATACATGTATTCTACACTCTAAACACAACATTTTGTTAATTTGTGGAATTTCATGAATGTGTATGGTTTTGTGGCTATTAGCTTTAGAAAATCAATTAAACTAAAAATTCATGTTTACTAAGGTACAAACCATACCAAAAAGTGGGACATTTTATTGTGCTTTTACCCCATATTATTTTTTAGAGTTTATTTATTACTTGGAGAAAGGGGTAATCCAAAATGTTTGAAATATATTTCTCAATTGGAAGGTTATTAAAAGTACTTTGGTATAATACGTCATAAACCTAAAAGCTCTAGTTTTAAACCTAGATTCTTTGGAGGCTATCTATTGTTATTATTTTATCATGAATTGTTAGCCATTAAAATATTCGAGAAAAGGATTTGCCAATTTACAATACCTTCTAATGCTTGACAATATATTGGTAGGATGAGGATGTTATACAATTACCATTCCTTATGTCTGGTCACACCCTCCTCTTAATTAATCAACATGACATCCCACAAAAAACACCACTTTATCTCTATTCAATTAATCAATTAATTTGATTAATTAAATACATACCCTAGGCCACATACTACATCCCCATTTTTATTAATATTTCATAACATGTACACCATTTAATCAAATTAATATATCCACCTATGAAAATCGTTACCTTTATCTTAAATAACACCTAATTATCGAACCTAACCTAATCATTTTCCTAACTATCCAAATATTTCTTAAAAACTATTTTTAGCCTATTCTCTAACTCCCTTATCTCAAGAAACCTATCATTATCATCTATAAACCTATTAAAATTATCCATAAACCTAGAAAAGGCTAAGTCATAACATAATCTAGCCAAATTTAGTTTATTCCTTCATCATCACTGCCAACCTAACACATTTCAAACAAATTAACAAACTACCACCTCGAAATCCAAAACAAGAACCTTGACTTAGCAATATGTTCCAACCATTTACTAAATAAACCTAAACAGACCAAAATCGTCAGCGATTTGGGTAATTGCCAGCGATTACTTAAGAGAGTTTTTCAGTCTCTCTTTGGGGATCATCCACCTGCATTTTTCAAGTTTGATATTTTACTTGGTTATTATTGTGTGTCAAAGAGTTCATGCTATCATCTAGTAACATCCCAACCCTTATCAGACATCTCCAAATTATTTCAAAACTCTTACAGCTCAGCATCTTATTAGTCCAATTGCAGGCTTCATCAACTTCGTATATCATCAGTCTCCAAGGTCAAAAATTATTCACAACTTTATAACAAGATCCAGGTATTATTATGTGTTATTTTATGTATTTTACATCATTATTTAAGTCATTAGGGCCATAATTTTGAATTAATTAGATAAACACCACATTTTATTAGTTTTTCATTATTCTCTAGAATCACCAATGATTGTTGCAATTACCAGTGATTCCTGCTATTATTTTACTTCTATAATTTTCATCAGTGTTCATTTAATTTGTTTAATCTACCATTACAAGTATTTTTATCTCTAACACTTTATCCAGCATGGACTGTTTAGATGGAAATAGGTGGTCCAAGTCGTGATATTACCAGTATCAACTCATTGCCCATTGTCTGCCATCCATTGTACTTAGAACAATATGACATCCTACATGATCTTGAGTTGTGTGCTATTCACTCTGGCCCTTTTGATTTCTTGCAGAGTATATTTGAGTCCACTCAGCGGATTTCGTATGTTGTAGAATTTTTCGGGAAGCATACTTTGAAGGTCCTATGCATCTGAGCTGATCTTGTTTGGTTTGAATATCAGTACAAAGCTGAGTTGGAGGATTTGAACTCTGAGTTTGAATACGAGAATGAAACTGACTCTGAAGGATCAGATTGTGAATTTTAGCACCAATACAACATTTAAGAGGAGTATTTAGATACTTATTTAAAGAAGAATACACTGAACACAAGAATTTAGACTTCTCTAAAGAAGAAGAATTGGAGTTCACTGAAGAAGAGGATTCAAATTTCTCTGAGAATTTGATTCAAATCTTAGATTCTGAATTTGAGCCATAGTTTATACCTTTCATTTCTCATTATCTATTAGCTATATATTTGTAATAAACTCATTAAATATCATCATATTATCGTGATTTGATTATCATATATCATGCTTCATTTTCAAAGCCACTTGATTGTGTAAAAGCGGGTTGACATCCTTGTGAGGAAGTCCTTTGATTTCTGGGGACTGACCTTTGCCAGGAAATCCCTCATATTTTACTAATCATATTTTGTTTAGTGTTATGTGATTTGTAGGTTTTCTCACAGGAAAGAGAATCTACATCATTTCTTATACTAAGCACAACATCAATTACTGTCAGTCACATCCACAGGTATCACTAAACCCCTTCATTATGAGGTTAGGTAAGTCTTATTTTCTTTCTTATCCAATTAATTTGAAGAGGTAGGATTTATTATCAACATCTTGGCACGCCTAGTGGGAAATTTATTCCTCATTTCATTGTTAAAAATAGTATCTATTTTTCATTTTTTGGTTCTCTACATAGTAATCACCAGCGATTTGGTCAATCGCCAGTGATTGGGTGAATTTCCAATGATTCTTGTAGTTGGTGATGATTTTTCTGAGTCCTTTTCATTGCTTTATAGATTTCCTACTAAAAATTGTTTTTTTTGTTCTCTGTTGTTCTTGCTAACCTAGTTTTGCATGTTGCTATTACTTATATCTACTTTTTCTTGTTGTTGTTTATTCTAACCTGGATTGCTTTCTTTAAAAGAAAAAAAAATTCTATATATATATAGGAAGCGTTTATCATGGTGAGTCCTAAATCCATCTCTTTTCTTTCAGTATTGCATTCTTGGTTGATTGTCCTCATCGAAATCGACATTTCATTTTGGGTTTTAAAAATGAACAACTGCATACTTCTTTCTTCACATAGTTTTAATTAGGAAGGTAATTAATTGCATTCACTCTATTTTCCCCCACACACAACCAAATCACAATCAAACATAATCTACATTCAAACATTCCCACCCAGGTGGATACCTACTTTGATTTGATCCCCAAGAGGAGAATCCAACTGGTGTTCTGGCCGAGTATAATCACCCATCTGTCAGTATATTGGCACAACACTCGACTCCCTTATCACAGCAGGACCGTGAAGTGAGGGGGTAGGGCCCAATACCAAGCATGTATCAGCAACAGTATAGAGTTGTGCCTCATGTACCTTCAAGTATATTGAGGACTCCGCCCATAAACATACCTGAAACCATCCATAGCTTGACATTTCCTAGGACCCTTGTTAACAATTTTACACATTTCACTTTTTCATAATTAAATCAAGAAAATCTAAAAAAAATCAGTTTGCTTGTTTTTGTTTGTTGCTTGTAATTCACCCATTTAGTTATTTTCTATTTTAGGTGATTGTGTGATTGTTTACTATGGTTCAAACAAGACAACAAACCTGTAATCAAGTCTCTGAAAACTTGTCCACATCATTACCTACATATTTACAACAACAGATCCCATTATCTATTCCATTGTCCAAACCGTTTCCTACACCCTTATCCACTACCGTATCTACACCATTATCTACTACATTCTCTACACCATTACAACAACAAAACCCATTTCATCAACCAATCACATCTACTCCTCTATTTGCACATCAATAAGCTTGGAATGAAATAGAGGAACAATACAATGAATAAATGCAACACCGTCTCTTACATCCTTCACATCAATTTTGTAGTCAAAGATTCCATACATCTGAACAAGAAGAAATTGAACAACCATATTATCCTAGCTCACAATCAGAATCTTCTGAAACTACTTTCTTTGAAAGAGGAGACCTTGTTTTCCAGGAAATGTTGGATTCAAACCCCATTTCTTTCAACGCTTATCTTGCAGCTAGGGGTGTTCAAATCCAACCATTCAAACCCGAACCATCTTTAAATAGTCTTGATCCTTTATCTAGTTCTTCACATCCTATTAATTCAAACCAACAATCTGAACGTGAACCATCTTCAAATATCCTCGATCCTGTATCTAGTTCACATCCTATTGATTCAAACCAACAATCTATCTGAACCACCACCATATGTCCTTGATCCTTCATCTGGGTTTCACATCTTATTGATCCAAACTACCAACCTTTCATTCAACAAATACATTCATATCCACCTTTAAGTTAACCTGAAACATTAGGAGTTTCATATTCCATTCCTATTCTTAGTCTTCATATGATCTCTTCCAAAGACACGACTTCCCAACAACATACATCTTCACTTGAGCCTTCCATTGGTTCAACACCTCCAAAAAACAATACTAGTGTTTCATTATCTACCCCTCTAACATCCTCAGTTACCCAGACACCTCCAATGAGTTCTGTTGTTACTTCTACTGTTGTATCTCAACCAGTTAGCAGTATTCAAAATATCACTATGTCCATTCTGACATTTATTCCTTTAATCAATACTAGTGATATCGCCACCACTCACCCTATTTCAAAACACATACCACAACCATCACATCCACTAATCTCCATACCACAATCTAGTTCCATGTAAAATATCCCATAATAAGCACCATCTTCCATTGCCTCTGCAATGTATAATAAGCAACCAAATCCTTATTCACAACCATTTACCACTACATCTATCCCACATCCTTATCAATATATTCAACCATCACAAACTTTAGTGTCCCAACCTATGGTATTTCTATAATATCCCACAACAAAAATATTCCTTCTCACAAAACAAACAAAATATCCCCTAATAACAAATGTTCCTGTACATTCCTCAACAGAACATTCCTCAACAAAATATCCCCTATCAACATCCTCACCTCAACATCCTCAAAAAAAATCCCACAAAAAATATCCCACAACAAAGTATTCCTTCTCAACAGTACATTCCTCAACAAAAATTCCACTTACTTATAATATTTCCAAAAAAACATTCCACAATAAAACATTCCATAAAAAAATATTCCACAAAAAAATATTCCTCAACAAAACATTCCCTACCAGTAGAACATCCCTCAATAGTACCAGATATACTCACAACCTAGTATGTTTTCATTCTAACCTAGCTCATCCTTATACCAACCAACACAAATTGATCCCCTTCAAGCCCTCATGAACCGTATATCTAGTTTGGAAGCCGCCTCATTTGCATCCAAAAATGTGCTCTCTTATGATCAAATCTACAATGAACGTATTCACCCCTTAGTCCCATATAAAGCATATCCACCTCACTGGGAACTTCCAAAATTTATCAAATTTTATAGAAAGGAAGATCCTCAACAACACATTTGTGCCTTCCATCATGACTGCTATCTAATAGCTCATGACCAAGACCTCATACTGAGGACTTTCCCCATGTCCCTAGTCAATCTTGCTTTATATTGGTACAATAGCATTCCACAATATTCCCTTTTCTCCTTTGCTCAACTCACACAATTATTCTTAGAGAAATTTTCCATAAACATAGCCCACAAATTCACTATTAATGACCTTTATGCTATTAAAGAGTTTTAGGATGATTCCATTTACCGATTTTGTTTCCCACTGGAGGGGTACGATCAATCAACTATCCTTTTCATTACCACAAGCTGAATTGATTGAAGTTTTCTTCGATCATGCACCAAACATATTTCATCAACATTACAAATTCAATCATTCCAAGACCTTTGACGAAGCTTTTACCATGGCCCATAAATTGGAACTGCGAGCTCTAGAAGATGGTCGAGTTAAACTTTGTCCTAAGAAGCCACGAACTGAATTCCCATCAAATTCATCATCTAATCCTGATAAATCCAAATCATCTACTAATGCCATAGTAGTCAAATCCACCCCTAAGAAAAAACCTATTTCTAAACAACGTAGTCACACACCCATAAGAGATACTTATAACGCAATATTTGAAAAACTACTTGATGCAAACATGATATCTCTCCCACCTATTCTGACCTATTGACACATCTATATCTAAACCCTCTTGGTATCGAGATAATAACTATTGTAAATACCATAGGGTTAAGGGACACAAAATCGAAAGGTGTCGCATGTTTCAGAATGTCCTTCAAGATTTGATTAATAGAGATGAACTTAACTTAGATAACCCAAATACACCCCCAAATCAAAATCTTGACATATTTAAACAACCTTTTCCTAGTCACACCCCATCTACTAAGAAACCACAAACAAATGTCATCCATTCTCATCATACTATCAACACCATTACCAAAACATTACCTGTTCCCGAGTCCACATCAACACTTATTGACCCAATACCCACATCTACAAAATCAACATCAACATCCATTGAACCTAAAATTTCATCTAATGAATCCCCATTTGTTACCAATGTAACTGAAACTATTCTCCCATCCTCATCACAAGTTACTACTGAATCCATCTCCCCACTAATCACATCCTCTAGTATAACTACACCTACAAATACACCTTCATTTACAAATATAACTATGATACCTTTCGAAACATTTATGACACAAACACCTCTGCCTAAGGAAATTACAAACCACATTCATCCTCCACCTACAAAACCAATTGTCCCTACACTAGCCAATCCAAAACCTAAAAAATCTACAACTCATTTGGATCTCATCAACCACATCATTCAAACTCCCCTTCCTTTATCAACAATTACCTCTACATCCATACCTAGTTCATCCAAAACCACAAAAGGACCACATAAACAAAATGTTGTCCACGTTTTCAAAAATCCTTCCTATACCTTCCCTAAATCATATCGATTCCATGGCCCTCTACCTATTCTTCCACCTCCTCCTAGAAGGGTCATTTCCACTCCTAGTAACCACCCTATCATGTCAAGACCAAGACCTACTTACCAAGTCTCTCCATTAGGCCCTCGTCCTTCATCCCTCACACCATCTAAACTTATCAACAAAAAACCAAAATCAAAGGTTTACTTCTGCTAGAGGATAAGATACCCAAATTTTCATTACCATTTGTATCCTTACCTAAAGGGAGTTATGCAACTAATTTAGAATACCTCCTTCAAAAATCACTTATAACATTACCACCTCTCAAACCATTAGACCCATGAGGATGGAAACCTGCATGGTATGAATTCAATGTCTCTTGTGATTACCATTGAACATGAGGACATTCCATAGAAGACTGTAAGGAATTTCACCTGATTGCTCTAAAACTTGGTAATCCAGCCTTCCTTCCTTCCAAATCACATACCACATCATTATCTACGTCTAAATCTAAAGATCCTATGTCCAAGATCTCTTCTCATCAAATTGATTCCGTACACATTGCCACTCGCTCACATAATTATGACACAGATCAATCTGAGCCTAAGAAAGATAAAAATTTCGTGGTCATACCTCCAACTCCTGAATTATTCACTCCTTCTAATAAGCCTAAAGTATCTTCCATATCTCCCAAAATGACTGATAAAAAAAAATCACCTAAATCCAAAATTTCAATGCTTTCCGCACCACCCTCATCATTGAACTCAATACAAAAGGTTGTTATTAAATAGTTAAACCAAGATCCCATCAAAATGCCACTTTACAATCTGGTGCAAACATCACCTTCCCATAAGCAAGCTATGATCAAATCCCTTCAATCAATAAAAATACCAACAAATGACCCTTCATCTTTCACAAATTTTGTAGGGGCCCTTAAAGCATCCACAACCATATCATTTGAGTCATCCGAGATTCCCTCACTTAGGCCAGAGGAATATGATTTACCACTCTTTATCACTGCTCAAATTAATGATGTCCTCATCAGAAGGGTCATGATTGATGGGGGCATAAATATTAACATTATATCATCTATTTCCTTCAATCAACTCAAAATATTCCCTTCTGTTGTTGGTTAAACTACATTGTTACTATGATCCTTCAACAACACTATCACACCCACATTAGGCACAATTATTCTACCACTTAAAGTTGGCACTAATACCTTACATGAACTCTTTTACATTATAGAATGAGAGTTCCAATGTAACATGGTGTTAGGACGTCCTTAGATATGCACTATGGGGTGTGTACCTTCTACACTCCACCGTTGTATTAAATATGAACATGAAGGTCAAACATTTATAGTTCCCACATATCCAAATCGCTTTGCCGATTGTTATATGACATATCGTCCAAATGACATCCTCGTACTTAAATCCATATCAGAATCATCTAATGAAGCATCTACTAGCACATCCATCCCATCTTCCAAATTACTAAATGATTCTTCCCTTAGTAAGATTGTACAACATCTTACACTGGGGTAATACCACCTTCTCATGCTTAATTCCATCCCTTCACCTAAAACTTATGGTCGCCTTGACAAACAACCCATGTATGAGCCTAATGTAAGGGATGTTATCCCTCATGGTCCCACTTATCTTAAAAAAAACCTTGTTTATAGGGGATGTGATCATCCTTCATCTCATTCTATCAATCCACACCATGTTAAGCCTTTCACATTAGATTTCAAATCTTTAGATAATCCCAGTTTTGCTTACATGTACCTTCACCATTGTGCATGGAAAGGTTTTGGCCTTGGCCATTATGAATAGGGAACACATGACTTAATAGTCCAATGCTCCCTTAAAACTTATGAGAAATATGGCTTAGATTATAAGAAACCCAACTTCAACCCATCTAAACCCACTACATCTGTGTAGACACCTAAATCCCGCTTTTGCAATCTTATTGCCAAAAGCACACGAATCACTCTCATTCTTACCATTTCCATTATAATTAGTGATTTTTGCTGACTAACTAACGTTTCTTACCATTTTGGTTAGTCAACAATGCTTTGTTAGATTGCCATATTTATAACTCTTTATCATTCTCAGGATGCCACTTTACGACCATGGATCATAAGTCAAAACCCTCCTCCATAATAGAACAATTATGCATTTATTTCCTAATTAAGCCTATTCTACCCTTCCTTTGGTCAATACCTACCCTATTACTGGCTCAAACCCACTCTTCCAACCATTCAAAATCACCCAACTTCTTTCCACAATGAACTTAATAAGCTTCAAAAGGTAGATCCTTAGCCTTCTAATTTACCCTATGGTTGATTATGGTTTCTTTAAAGTTTCCTCACATCTTAATCACTTGTTAATTCACTAATTGTGATTAGCAAAGCCTTACATTCACTGATGATTAAAATCCTTAATTTCCCACTAATTTGTTTTTTCTAATTCCCACATGCACCAAGATGCTAGTTTTCCTCAAAGAGAAAACTACTAAAATAGGACTCACCACATAACTTTAAACTTTACACCATGATTCCTCCTTTAGTAACTTTGCAACGTCTTACATATAAGGAATACCACCATCTCATAGTCAAACTTCTCATCCTTGCACCTAAAGTATTCAATGGGGTTAGTAGATGGGTATCCAATATGATCTTGTAGTCATTTGATACCATTTCACCCTTATGGCTTGGAGTATCTAAAAAAAAATCTTTGTTTGGGATTGACATAATCATCTTAGATCTCATTCTAGGTCAATCCACACCATGTTAAGCCTTTCAATACATAGTAAAGATGCTTTGTAAATTAGTGTTTAATTCCATTTAGTTTACATTCTTAGCATGCTTTTAAACGTTGATCATCAGTGTTACATTCCTAGACTTAGATATTGACTATAGGTGGCAATGGTGTTAGCCTTTCCTACTTAATCATACTATTTACTTTGTAAAGTTTAGGGTGTTATCAATCTGAACTAGAACTATCATTGCCCACAACTCGTAGAGATCCTATGGACATAGATGCAACCCCTAGAGATCCAATGGACATAGACGTAACTCCTGAAGATCTTATGGATATAGATGATGTTGTATCCATCCCGCATAAATTTTTTTTATTCAATACCATATCTTTAGGACCACTTACTTATCAATCTCATAACTCCATCAAAACCTTGCCTCTTATTTGAACTGAAATAGTTGAAGAAGATTTACCCACCATAGATATCCTTCAATGTAATGATGACCAAGATATCCTTTCTCATATGGGAGTTGATGATCACTTCCTTCAAAAATCCCTACCATCTAATACACCAATGAATCCACCATTAACATAAACTTAGGAACCTCTCAAGATCCTCACATATTTAAGGTCGGTCAATCATTAAATCCGTAAGCGATGGATGACTTTACCTCATTTTTATTAAAATATTATCAAGATTTTGCCTATTCATATAGTGATATGCCTAGAATTGATTCCAATATTTTCATACACAGTATTGTCACATATCTAGACGCTAATCCTGTTAAACAAAAACTCCGTAAAATACATCCACATATAGCTTTCCTTGTTAAAGAAGAGTTATAACATATTTTATTTGCTAATTTCATCATACCCATTGATTATTCGTAATGAATCTCTAACATTGTCCCCATAACCAAATCCTCAAGAAAGCTACGTATTTTCACAGACTTCATGGATCTTAATCTTGCTTGTCCTAAAGATCATTTCCCTCTTCTAAATATAGATCATCTCATTAACCTAAAAACTAGCCAAGAAATGCTCTCCCTTATGGATGGATTTTTATGGTTATAATCAAATTCTTATCGCCACAAACGATCAACATAAAACATATTTCATCATCCCTTGGGGAACCATTTGCTACCACGTTATGTCATTTGGTCTTAAAAATGCAGGATCTACTTATCAGTGCATCATGACCTATATTTTTCATGACCTCATTCACAAAACAATCAAAGATTACGTTGACAACCTTCTAGGAAAATCCAAACAATTAAAATATCATCTTACTGTCCTCGAATTAATATTTACTTGTCTCATTCAATATTGTCTTTGTCTTAATCCTACAAAATGTGTTTTCGGTGACCTCAATGGAAAACTTTTAGGATTCATCATATCTATTCAAGGTATTGAAGTTTACCCGGTGAAGGTTAAAACCATCATTGAAATTCCTCCACCATCCAATCTTACACAATTACGTAACCTTCAAGGAAAACTACAGTCCATCCGATGTTTTATATCACAACTTTCTAATCATTGTCAGTTTTTTCATCATCTTCTCTACAATGACGTAAAATTTCACTAGGATTCAGATTGTCAAAAATCCTTTAATGAAATTAAATAATATATTCTATCACTACTTATGATTACCCCACCTCACGAGGGGGATTCATTATATCTATAGATATTTTCTTCAGAACATGCTTTAGGAGCCATGCTCGCTCACCGTGATAGTCAGGGCTGCAAACAAGATGTATATTATATTGGTCATATATTTCATGAATAGGAAACTCGTTACACCAAAGTTGAAAATTTATGTTGTGCTTTATAATTTGCTACTTCTAATTTACAACATTATCTTGTTAATCACAAAACTTACATTGTCACTATCTTCAATCCACTCAAGACCATACACTCTAAACCATATCATAGTGATCGTGTCACCCGATGGCTTATGCTTATGACCAAATTTGACCTCGAGTTCATATCACAAAAATTTATAAGGGACAAGATATTGTAGATCAGCTTGCTGATGCTCCTCTTCTGGACAATCAACTTTCTCATGAATATTTTCCAGATGAATCCATTAGCAATGTCAATAAATATGAATTTATCCCTATCAACATGAATCTCTTCTTTGATGGATCTAAATGCCAGCAAGGGGGAGGGGCCGGTGTTGTAATTATACCTTCTTGGGGAATTCCTATTCCATTAGCATTCAAAATTAACTTCGAAAGCACCAATAATATGATAGAATATGAAGCTTTAATTATGGGCCTTAGGACCACTATTCTCTTAGGCATTCATATCTTAGAAATCTATGGAGATTGAAAACTTGTCATTAGTCAAGTTAAAGGATAATATCAAAGTAAAAATGAAATCTTGCAAAAATACAAAGTCAATGTTTATTTTATCCTCGACGCTTTTGATCACTACACTATTGAAACCATCTCACGATCCTCTAGCAAATTTGAAGATACAATGGCCTCCTTAAGATCTCTCATCCCATTAGAAATGGAAGAATCAAAAGAAAACACCAAAGTATTCATTTTCATTCAAAGATTAGATTATCCCTCACATAAAAATGAACTCCCTCCTATCATCAACGCCATTGATAATGATCCAATTGATTTGTGGTATACTCAAATTCATGACTACCTTTCCGAATCTAAAATCTCATCCAAATTATCATGTAATGCTAAAATATAGTTTCTTCAACGCATTACGCACTTTGTTATTATAGGTGGTATCCTTTACAAATGTAGTTTTGACGGTATCCTGTTAAGATGACTTAAATCACATGAGTCAACCAAAGCAATTGAAGAAGTACACGATGGAGTTTGTGGATGAAATTTTAGTGGAAATTCCATCGCCAAACGTGTCATACGGTTAGGGTACTATTGGCCTACTATCACCAAATATTTTTGTGCTTATTTCAAGAAATGTGTTAAATTTCAACTTCATTCGGATCATCCATGTCCTCAATCAGGCATTACAACCTGCTCATAGCTTGTGGCTTTTCTCTCAGTGGGGGTTAGACCTCATTGGTGCTATCAATCCTAAATCATCTCAACAACATCACTCCATTATCACAGCTACTGAATACTTCACTAAATGGGTTGAAGTTATCCCTTTAACCTCGACTAAATCAGGACCTATTATCAGCTTCATATATCAATACATTATATGTTTTTTTGGAATCCCACATAAACTTATCACAGACAATGGAAAATCCTTTAAAAATAAATAAGTTAAAAAGCTTTGTGATACCTTTAACATCAAGCTCAAATTTTCATCACCATATTATCCCCAAGTAAATGGATTGGCTGAAGCCTCTAATAAAACACTTAATAAAATCCTTATGAAAATAGTAGACAATGTAGGCAGGAATTAGAAATATCCAAATCTCATTTTACCTTTGGCCCTATCAAACTAGCATCTGTACACCTACAAGAGCTATGACCTACTCACTTGTCTACGGTTCTGAATTTGTCTTACCTCTCAAATTTCTAATTCCATCACTTCATATATCTCTCAAAGACTTCATCCTAGATGAAGAATATCTCTAAGACCGCGTAGCACAACTTGAAATGTTAGATGAAAAATGTCTAATGGCTCTCGAACATCATCAAGTTTATCAAGAACATGTTAAAAGAGCTTATAACAAACATATCAAAGAACGTGACTTTAAAATTGGTGATCTTGTGCTTAAAGAAAATCAAAATGTCACTCAATTAGAACGGAGTAAACATGGAAATTTTTCCCCTAATTGGATCAGTCCATACATCATCACTCACAAGTATGGGTCAAGAGCATATCATCTTGCTTCTCTTGATGGTGAACCTGAAAAGGAACCTTTGAATGCCTTGCACTTGTGGCCTTTCTATTGTTAAATGATTCGTCGCTATGACAATTGTTACACATAAAATATTATCACTCCATCAAATCATCCATATTGTCATAGTAATGATTTGGAAGCATGTGGCTATCCATCATTATCCTAGATGTACCTTAAAGATGAACACCACGGCTCTGTTCATCACATCTTTCACTTTGGAAAAATTTCTCTTCTGTGGGAATCCCCTAATCATTACACTCACATACCATGTAAAAGGCATGACATGGGCCATGTTTGTGTAGCTCATATACACATCTTCTCCCATCCTCACAACAGTCTATTAGGGTCTTGCCCTTAACTTAAAAATATATGTATAAAAAATCATTTGGATATATTTATCAAAAGTCAAAATGTAATAGACTAATCCCTCGAAGGAAGGTTATTCAAAATATAAAATCATTATCAAAAATATAAAAAAGTAGATTGATCCCTCGAAGGACAACTACGGTCAAAATCATAGACCGATCCCTCGAAGGACGACTATCTTCTAAAAGTCAAAAATTAAAAATGTAGACCATACCCTTGAAGGATGGCTACCCATGTAAAAGGCTTCTAACATTGATCAAACTTCAAAATATCAATATCAAAAGCATCTAGGAAAGCTTCCCGCATTGATCAGCTTTCCCATCATGGAAAACTTCTTGCATTGATCAATTTGCTTCAAAATAAAAAATGTAAAGTTGGGGCATTTCTCTATGAACTTGTTGAAGAGGGAAACCCCTTTTTCCTTCGTTGAATAACATATACAAAACCCTTTTCATGTATTAGAAAGGTACATTCAAATAATTCCACATCTTATTAAGAATTTTTGTAAAACTTATTGATGCCCTCATTTAGCTATTACTAAGGCTATAAGTGAAAGTGCTTTAAATCTTTCAAAACTCATCACATATATACCAAATCCATAATAAGGAAATCATTTCATTTTTACTCTATTTTATTTAGTCACTTTTTTGATACAATTCGTTTTGAGATCACAGTTTGAGTCATTTGATTAATTAAAGTATTTAACCACTTTCAATGACATTCTTGAAAAAATATTCTCTAACATTACATCTAACATATTTATCTGAAATTAATACATTCAAATTAAAAAACATGTAATACACATCAAAACCATTAACACATGAGAGGAAAAACAACATAGGTTATAAAACCTCATCATCATCATCATATATATAAATCAAGTCCATATATATCATGATCACCATTAGAATATATCAAATCAATGTCATACAAAATGGGCTTCTATGAGCCGTATATCAGAATATATCATATCAATGTCATACAAAAATAGGCTTCCATGATCCATACATCAAAACTATCATCAGTAAATTAAAAAACATGTAATACACATCAAGGAACCATTAACACATGAGAGGAAAGTACAACCCTAGGTTATAAAACCTCATCATCATCATCATATATATCCAACATCAAGTCCATATATATCATCCCTCACCATGAATCCTCTATCAAATCAAGGACGGTCACCTAAAAAATGGGCTTACTATGAGCCGTATCCCCTCAGAATATCATCATATCAATGTCATACAAAAATCATGGCTTCATGATCCATACATCAAAACTATCATCAGTACATATCATGAGTTATTAAAATGGAACTCTCCGAGGAAATCACTAGGAGGGGAAGTACTTCCCTCTCATTCTTGATCACCAACACCACCCACAACTCCAACATCTCCGCCAGCTCCTGCTTCGCTGATGCCTCCTCTCTCTGGTCTCTAAGGTGGGTGACCCATACTCGATGTGCTAGTACTTGGGCCTACTACCTTCGCGGCCAAATAACCAACATACAATCTAGCATCCAGATAGTCATGAGTCACCATATCAATATAATATTGTAACTCTTCTCATAGTGTATGATAATGGGCCATAGAAACTATCCTTGGTACTATAGGTGCTCTCCTTAATTTGATATCCTATGGTCTCGATCCACTAGCCACTTTCCTCTGTCCACTAGTATGTCCACTAGCTCGCACTCTCTTAACCATCGCCACTAACTCCACACCAAAAATATAAGACCTGGTAATCCCCAAGGCCTATTTTTTTTCAGGGGCTGCACCCCCGGACCCCTGCTCGGGGCTCGGCCCAACCCCAAACCCTAGCGAGAAAATTGTCCTGATCCCATCTCTCTGTTGTTGATATCGGTCTCTATCTATACTAGACCTAGCTAACTGTACTTTGATTTCATCATGCTCAATCACTAAACTATATTACTCAGCTATCAGGGCATCCCAGACACCTAAGAGATCATCTCTCGGCCTTCTCGGTCATCACCACTACAATAGCTGCATCTAAATCACTATCACCCTCCTCATCACTATAATCATTATCAAAAACTTGAATGGACTCCTGAGCCTGTGCTCCTCCCTCCACCCGAGCATGGACCTACCTCACTCATTACACTACTTGGGTCCTGTGAAAAGCCCTCAGTGCTTGAGTCCACCATGCTGTGAAATATAGAGTGACCCCCGCATCTTCAAGTGGCATAATATCACCATCCTCATTAGGGCTCATAGCCCCCTACTCATCAACAATGATTATAGATCTCGTCACAATGGCCCTCGGAGTCTCACTGTTTCCATCCTCTTACCTATACTATATAGGATCCTCAGGTACACCCTAAACCAATCCAAATTGTCTCCTCATCTGATAAAAATGGAGTAACTTGTGCTTTTCCACTCTGTAAGCCTGAAGCCACATAGCTTGCTGTAAACGTATCAAATCATGGGGATACTCAGGCCAAAGAGGTAAATCTAGGTAAGGCCTCTATACTACATCACCCACCTGCAATCCAGATAATAACTCTCGATAATATCCTGTCCTCCTCTTTAACCCACAACCTGCATTTATCTCCACCTCATGAAGCCAAGATGCTTATCACTAATCCCCCATGGAAACCCCACCTGTCGAGCAATGATAATGTGCTCAAAGGACCAAGCTTGTAGAAGGAATGCCACATCAATCTCATACCTCTTACGGGCCTTCCAGGCCCATAACTCCCTAAAAGTATGTGCAAGAAGGGTAGGGCCCCACTAAAAAATAGTACGGTGCTCCATCATCTTGGTGACAAGACAAGTCATCATCCATGGTAAACAAACACCTCAAGAATCTGTAAAAACATAACAAATGATGACCATCATCATCATAGTCATACAGGTACAACCCTCTCTCTCATCTGAATATAATTTACCATAAGAAAAAGCCCTTGACTCATATCAGACATCCTGCGCATCTTCTCCATAAAATCTACTTATCACATCAACCTTCTCTACCTCAGTAATAATATATATGCCCTCTCTACGAATAGGTAGTCTCATGATACAGTGTAAATCCTCTAGAATAATCCTAATCTCCCCAGTAGGTAACCAAAAAGTACAGGTGGAAGGATTCCACCACTCTAAGAATGCCAACATCAAACTACAGAACCTGTGAATCCACCTATAAGTCCTCATAGCACCAAAACCCACTGCCTCAATATACTCCCAGTCGTCATCTATCATGTCAGCCCTCACCTCATCCAAGATCAGTGGTATACAATCACGGATAGTTAACTTAACATCTACCTGCAGACACAAAACACATATTCAATCATTAGCATCATTGTTAAAAAATATATATCATAAATATCATCCACAACATATCAAAAACATCTTTACATTAAAACATCAACATCAACATTATCACCTAAAAATACCAACAACATCTAAAACATTAAAAATATCATTTAACATCAATATCAACATATCATTAACATAAACATCAACATCAACATTTACTAAAATATCTAAAAACATCAACATATATTAAATCAAATACCAATAACCAAATTGGAACCACAAACACCATACAAAATTGAAAACATCTCTTAAAAATCATATTTTATCAATCAAAAATTCAAACTATCCATACCACAGGTGAATCGCTGGTGATTCACTTCAATCGCTTGGCGATTGCATGAATCATCGATGATTCATGTGCGTCAAAACTAGGGCATCTGTACTCCCCCCAACATAGTAAAAAATCTTAAAACTACTAAAAAATCAACTGAAAAAACAAAAAAATAGGTTAAAATCACCTACCTCAGCCATTGTGGGTTTCCAATGTCTACTAAATGAGGTCATGGTGTCAAAATCGTCACTTTTTCACCCAAAAACACATTTTTTCCCGAATTCACTCTGTCAAATCATATTTAGCTCAGTAATATTAAGCCTAATAACCATGTGAATGGCTATTTATAGCCCAAATTTTACCTTGGGGCGATCGCTGACGATTTCCCTAATCGTCGGCGATTTCCTGAATCACTAGCGATTCGTTACAATTTTGGCATATATTCCCTTTTTTGCCCCGAATCATGTCAATCATCAATCTTTTTCACAAAATGTTCTTTTCAAAGGACCCTAGTCCTTGAAACATCAAATCAAATAAACAAAAACAACATCAGGATTCATCATATGTCTATGGGACACGTGCCCTTTGGCCCCCATCACTTGACTTTCCCCATCTATTTAGCCTACTTTCATGGATCACACGACTATAGGTATCAAACCCTTTGGTTCCCCTATCATTTGATTCCTCGGTAGAACAATCCTGTTTCGATACCCCTTGGAATGGGGAAACTTTTACATGAAACACATCATATACAAACATTGGTGTTCCTTGTATTGCGTTGTAGTGAAATTACCCATACAAATCAATTTTTCATCATTTTTGTCTAACGCTTTGCCATTAAAACCACTAGACAAAAAGGGGCAAATGAAGACACCAAAAAATCTACACTCCATCATCCTTGTCCAAATCATTAATTAAATGTATCAATATTTAATGTAATGGACCCTCCTCTTAATTAATCACATGACATCCCACAAGAACACCCTTTATCTCTATTCAATTAATCAATTAATTTAATACATACCCTAGGCCAAATACTACATCCCCATTTTTATTAATATTTCATAACATGTACACCATTTAATCAAATTAATATATCCACCTATGAAAATCGTTATGTTCTTTTATCTTAAATAACACCTATTTATCTAACCTAACCTAATCATTTTCTTAACTATCCAAATATTCCCTAAAAACCATTTTATCCTATTCTCTAACTCCCTTATCTCGACAAAACTATCATTATCATCTATAAACCTATTAAAATTATCCATAAACCTAGAAAAGGCTAAGTCATAACATAATCTAGCCAAATTTAGTTTATTCCTTCATCATCACTGCTAACTCGAACACATTTCGAACAAATTAACAAACTACCACCTTGAAATCCAAAACAAGAACCTTAAATTAGTAATTTGTTCCAACCATTTACTAAACACACATAAATAGACTGAAATCACCAGAACTTTGGATAATCGCCATCGATTACTTAAGAGAGTTTTTCAATCTCTCTTTGGGGATCATCCCCCTACATTTTTCAAGTCCAAACTTTTACTTTGGTCCTTTTTTACATCAAAGAGTTCATGCTATCGCCCAGTAACATCCTATCACTTATCATACATTTCTAAATTGTTTCAAAACTCTTGCAGCTTAGCATCCTGTTAATCCAATTACAAGCTTCATCAACTTCCTATATTGTCTGTCACCAATGTCAGCAATTATTCATAACTTTATAACAAGATCTAGGTACTGATATGTGTTCATTTATGTATTTTACATAATTATTTAATTCTCTATAAGGCCACAATTTTGAATTAATCAGCTAAACACCATATTTTATTAGTCTGTCATTATTCTCCAGAATTGCTAGGGATTGTTGTAATCGCCTATGATTCCTGTTATTATTGTCCTTCTATAATTTTCATCATTGTTCATTTAATTTGTTTAATCTATCATTACAAGTCTTTTTTATCTCTAATAATTTATTCACCATGGATTTTTTAGATGACAATAGGTGGTCCAAGTCATGAGATTACTAGTATCAACTCATTGCCTGTTGTCAATCATCTATTTTACTGGGAACAATATGACATCCTACATGATCTTGAGATGTGTGATATTCACTCTGCCCCTTTGGATTGTTTGTAGAGTATCTTTGAGTCCACTCAGTGGATCCGTGATGCTATAGAATAATTTTAGGAAGCATACTCTGAAGTCCTATACATTTGGGCCGATCTTGTTGGGTTTGAATATCAATACGAAGTTGAGTTAGAGGATTTGAACTATGAGTCTACATATGAAGATGAAAATAACTCTAATGACTCTGATTCTGATTTCAAGCACCAATATGACACTGAAGAGGAGTATTCAAACTTCTTTAAAGAAGAATATACTGAAGACAATAATTCAAACTTCTCTAAAAAAGAAGAGTTAGAATTAACCAAAGAAGATAATTCAACTTCCTTTGAGAATTCAGATTCAGACTTAGATTCTAAATTTGATCCATATTTCATATCTTTCATTTATCATTGATTATTGGCTATATGTTTATAATAACCTTAAAACTTGTCACAACATTTATCGTTTATTATCTATCGTATATCATAGATTATTTTTAAAGTCACTTGATTGTGTAAAAAGTAGATTTCCATCCTTATCAATCCACCTCGTATTTTACTAATCATATTTTGTTTGGTGTCTAGGATCTGTAGGTGTTCTCATAGGAAAGGAATCTACACCATTTCTTATACAAAGCGCAACATCTATTACTGTTATTCACATCCACGAGTATCACTAAACTTAGTCATTTTGAGGTTAGGTAAGTCTTATTTTCTTGCTTATCACATTAAGTTGAAGAGGTAGGAATTATTCTCAACATGTACATTACATTTTGTGTTTACTTTGTGAAGAAGGATATTTGAATAGAGATTGATATTCTCCCAGATGAAATCTATGAGAACGAAATTTTTGAATAGGGATTATTTTCTTTCATTAAAATTAGGACATACTTTCACAAAGTGTCACATAACACAGGCTTAGACAAAAATAAAATATTATTAGTTCATGACATTCTTTTCAATGTGCATGTATTAATAGTAAGAACATTAATGAACAGTGGTTCACACAAGTTATATGAGTTGGATAATTTTAAATCTTTGTGTAGGCTATAAACCTTGTCAATTTTCAAACAAATTCATCAGATGTTTTTTCATTATTCATGGTTTATTTAAAATTTTACAATAAATATATACCATAGCATATAAGGATATATCATGAAGAATGCTAGTGGAAACTCTCTAACCATTATCTCGTCATTATGATATAAATTGGAAACTCTCCATTTAATCATGTGAGAAGTTTATCCAATGCTTTGTAAACCAAAAGAGCATACAAAAAAGAGCATATTTTCATCTAATGTTGGGTCCTGTATATGGGTATGAAAAGGAAAGAGAAGAAAATCCTTAATATTAATAATCTTGTTAATGTTATCTCTTGAACTAACATGCAAACATAAAACCTATTACAATTAGTTCGAAGCTTACAAAATTTGAATCTGAAATGAACCAAAAATTTAAACTTGTGAGGAAGCTACAATTGAGACAACTTTTTAAATTTAAGAATGCAATTCTATAAAGTTAAAAAAACTATGGCTCCACTATGGGCCTTTTATATTTTTGAATACCACTTATAAACTCTATACATTTTCTAACATATATATTGGTTATGATTTCTCTATACACATTTTGTAAAAATATATTAATTTGTTCATTTGTTGAAATTTTATATACATTATAATTCAAACTATCTATAGTAATATATTGAAGGGAAAAAAATTCATGCTATATATTTCACTAATAAATTAGTACCATCAATACTATGGACATTTGAATGGTTTTAGCTATGTTATGCTATACTTTTTAATGAGAATTGAATATCAAAACAATTTCCCACCTCAATACCCATGTATTCGAAGTATTTCATCTATTATAGTTTAATTATTTCCTTGATATTGGTTCTATATATTATATGTAGAAACAAAAAATTACGTAAATCATCATAGTATAGAATAAGAAATGGAAGAAATGTCATTAGATAGGCTTATAAATAAACCCTAAAAGTGGTGCATCAAATTGGCATATGCATATGAATTTAAGGAGAAGGATAATGTTGTGAATCAAGTATAAAAAATTGAGTCCAATCCACCTCTAAATCACGACTCTAATCCATCACAAGATGTTGAGAAAAATTTTAATTTCAATGGAAAGTGTACAAGTGCATCAAAGAATTTATACTTCAGAAAATATTAGACAAAAGGATGACATGGTAGGAGCAGTATTGGATGTTGAGGAAATGAATTCCCCATAAGGGTTTATGTTGAAAAGTGGGAAATGCCATATGGAAAATAATTGTAAGAGACTAAAATTGTGCAATATTGTAAAGATGTGGCTAAAATGGGTTAGGGGTTACAAACAATTCATTAAAGGCTAATGTGGCACTAAATCTACTCCATTAAAAATAATGATAGAGATCAAGGACTGTGCAATATACATAGATATATAATATATATCCTAGATGTTTAGACAATATAATTCGTTATATATGACTATATCGAGACACACATATGTTTTGTAAAAGTTTTTACTTGATTTACTTTAAGAAAAATTGTAATGGTTTTCATAGATTATATTAATAGGACATGTCTTAATTACACTAGAATGAAAGTAGTCATGCTGGGGAATAGAGTTTCATAGTTGATGCATTTTATGACAACCTAAGTATGATGTATAAAGTAGAGCTCATGGACCTATGGAATTTCGGGATGGGGGTCATTGCAAAGATGAGATGTAGATGTGTACCCCACATACTTCCAAGGAGTACAAAATAAATATAAATGGAGTTAGTGAATTACTTTACAGAATGTGACCCTAGTATATTGAGTTCACATACAAAATAAATAATAATAAAGTTAGTGAATTACATTAAATACTAAATGGAGTTAGTGAGTTAGTGTATTACATACAAAATAAATAATATAGATGACTAAGAAATTGTTTCTCAATTGGTTCCAGCTGTTTTTTCACCATCAAATAGTTCTCAGCTGTTGTTATTCAATGGTCATGGTAGCCACATGGCTGATGGAATAATCCACACGAGCCAAAAACTGCAACATTTAGATGTTACTTCAAATATGAAAGATTGAAATGGATTCCCAAGCATCAAAATTTAGATGTTAAGAGATTGACAATTGGCATCACAAATGAGACATAAAATATTCAAAGATATTTAAAAGAATTAGATGCACTCGCCAATGATTGGATATGGAAGGAAGGAATCCAACTTCATTTACTTAAACAAATGAAACAATTCAAAAAGAAACATTAAAAACACAAGATTTAAAATGTACTAATCAAAGTTAACAAACATGATAAGAGAGAACACACATTGAAACATGATTCAATGATGGCTTAAGTTTGCTAATCATAATGGATGAAAGATGTGGACGTAAAGGAGCTCGACAAGTTCTTTATGAGAAAGATTATTGTTTTGGAGGGAAACTTTTAAATCATTTTTACTAACAAATGAAACATTCAACAAATAAGTGATAATGATATGCACCATAATATAAGATCAATGTCAATCATGTCATAACCTCGTATAAGTAATAAACGCCACATGACTCAATGGGATGGATCATCTTTAAACTATCTTGAATGTGGTAGGGAGCTTCATGAAGGCTTGGCATCTTCATCACTATGAGGATCGACCGCAACAATGGAATTATCAAAGCATGTATTATTGGTGTTTCAATCTCTCAGGATTATTGAAGAATTTTATTTGATAAAAACCGATGTTAATTATGTGTTATACTCATCTGCGGGCATGTAAAAGGGACATCCTGAATGCCTCGGTAATATTTTTCTGACAAAGAAAATCCATCCATAGCCTTTTAGAGTAGGAAATATTAGTTACACACATACTTCTCATTAGCTTACATATAAAGTAAAATTCCTAGCCACCTCTAAGCTATATTACTATGATTTTTTTAGGTGAGGAAAACTATTTTTAAAATAAGAAACAATTGAGCCTGGCATCATCGCCAAGCCTTTCTTTCAATAAGTAATGGAGATTAAAGTGGTCGTTAAACATTTTCATCACTTGATATCAACTAATGTGAATTATGTGTTATGCACATTATATCTTATGAGAACTACATAAGTTTTGATCCCTCATGAGGGTATTGAGTGCAACACTTGGCTCTATCAGGGATAGTCCATCCAATATGATACAACTATAAACAATGAAAAACACTAGTGATCCAAAGAATTTTACAAACTACTTAAATCCCTCCATAGCCTTCAATAGTACAAAATATCAGCTACACATAGAATTTGGTTTCATTGGCTTATATAAATAAAAACACCTAGAGACCTAGCAGCTGCTAAGCTATGATTTTTTATTCAATCACCAAGAATTTTGTTTGATTCGAATGGATCAATTACGTGTTATGAAAAATATATCTTATGAGAACTACATAAGGATTAATCCCTCTCAAGGGTATGTATTGTAAAAACTTGGATCTCCTAGGGACTAGGCCAAAAAATATGATACAATTATAAAAAATGAAAAATACTAGCGATTCCTTGTACAATAGTTTTTACAATGACTACATCTAATTGTAGTAGACTAGCGACTGCTAAGCCAGGCCATCGTTTTTTTATTCAATCACTATTTTTAAAATAAATTGTTTTAATTGTTGAGCCTAGTGTCTTTATCTCTGAAGGAGGCTTTACTTTGATATGAACCGATGTGAATTATGTGTTATACTCATTTGCATCAAGAGAAGGGACATCCTGAATGCCTCAGCAAATATTTTTCCTGACTAGGATTCCCTCCATAGCCTTTGAGAGTATGAAATATTCGTCTACACACATACTTCTCATTGTCTTGTATGAAATGAAATCCTGGAAAATACCTATTCCTAGAGTTGATGCTAAGCTATATATAATATGTTGTGTTATATGAAATTGCTATTTTCAAAATAAGAAATTGTTAAGTAGCTAGCTTTGGATCCACTAATATTCCTTTTAATAAGCAATGGAGCTTAGCGATTGCTAAGAATCATTATTTGATATGAAACAATGTGAATTATGTATGTATAAACAATATGTCTTATGATAATCTACATAAAGATATCCCCCTTGAGCGTACATAGTGCAACACTTGGCTCTGCAAGGATAGTCCATCCAATATGATACAATTATAAATAATGAAAAACACTAGGGATCCAAATATTTATATTTAGTTTTTATAATTACTGATCTTATGGTAGTAAAGTAGCGGCAACAAATCTAGACCATATTTGTGGTATCTAATTTCTATTTTGAAAATCAAGAAATTGTTGAGCCTAAAATCCATTCCTTTCAATAAGTAATGGATCTCAGTGGTCATTAATAATTTTCCTTGATATGAACCGATACAAATTATGTGTTATACACAATATATCCTATGAGAACTACATATATCCCTCTCAAGGGTATGTAGTGTAAAGCACTTGGCTCCGCTAGGGATAGTCCAACCAATATGATAAAATTATAAAAAATGGGGATCCAAAGTTTTAGATATTTTTTACAATGGCCTAGATATAATAGTAAATTAGCGACCGCTACTAACCATGATTTTTTTATTCTATCACTAAGATTTCGTGAAAATAAGAAATTGTTAAGCCTAGCAGCCATCCATTTTTAAAAAATTAATAGCTTCGGTCGCTAATAAATTTCCTTGATATGAACCGATGTGAATTATGTGTTAACACAATATATCTTATGAGAACTACATAAGGCTTGAGCCTAGGGATAGTCCAACATAATATCTTGTAAACAAAGTAAAAGAATTAGGGATCAAAATTTGTACAGATAAGTTTTACAATACTAAGATACTTATGGTAGGAGCTGGACTAAGCTTGATCTAGACCATGATTTGTTATTTGATCGCTATTTTGAAAATAATAAACTATTGAGCCTAGCTTAAGCCATTTTGAAATAAGTAATGGATCTTAGCAATCACTAAACCAAACTAGATGTGAATTATGTGTTATACACATTATATCTTATGAGAACTACATAAGGCTTGATCCCTCTCAAGTTTATGTAGTGCATTATTTGGCTCTGCCAGGGATAGTCCAACTAATATGATACAATTATAAACAATGAAAAAAACTAGCGATCCAAAGTTGTACAAATAGTTTTTACAATGACTAGATCTGATGGTAGTAGACTCGCAACCACTAAACTAGACCATGATTTGTTATTTGATTGCTATTTTGAAAATAATAAAATTTTGAGCCTAACGGCCGTCAATCCTTTCCTTTCAATAAGTATGGATCTTAGCGGTTGCTAAGTATTTTCCTTTATACAAACGGATGTGAATTATGTGTTATACACAATACATCTTATGATAACTACATAAGGCTTGATCCCTATCGAGGGTATGTAGTATAACACTTGGCTCCACCAAGGATAGTCCAGCCAATATGATACAATTATAAAAAATGAAAAACACTAGCGATTCAAAATTGTACGTATAGTTTTTAGAATGACTAGACCTAATGGTAGGATCCTAGCAGCCACTATGCTAGACCATGATTTGTTATTCTATCACTATTTTGAAAATAAGAAATTGTTGAGCCTAGCAGATGCCAAGCCATTCCTTTCAATAAGTAATGGAACTTAGCAGTTGCTAAACATTTTCTTTGATAAAAAAGAATGTGAATTATGTGTCATGCACAATATATATTATGAGAACTACATAAGGCTTGACCCCTCTTAAGGGTATGTACTATAGCACTTGGCTCCGCTAGGGATAGTCTAGGACCAATATGATACAATTATAAACAATGAAAAACACTAGCGATCCAATGTTGTACAAATAGTTTCTACATTAATGGAAAGGAATCCTAGAAAATATCGAGGCTAGTGGTCGCTATGCTTCTTGTTGATAAATAAATGGACAACATAAAACATGCATAGTTGTTCATTAACACCTTTTGAAAGGAATAGCTTGGCGGCCTCTAAGACCTAACACTTTATTATTTTTAATCCGACGTTGGAATAAAAATCGTAGCAATAGAGCTTAGCGATTGTTAAGTTTTTTCCTATATATAAGCCAATGTGAAATGTGTGTGAAGCGAAAAATTATGTTTTAGAGTTACTAATGTAAAATGTAAATAACACCAAAATATTGACAAACAAAAGAGATATTGGAAATTTCATGCCACATGTCATCATTTTAGTGGGTACTATTTACATAATAATATTGTGGATTTAAATAGGTTTAAAATATTTTATAGGTGTTTCTTTAAATATAAATTTCTTAATTATATTGTTGCCTAACTATCTAGTTCAAACTTAGCACGTGGCACATTTTAATTAGATAATTATATTAATTTAGCGCGCACTATATCTAACAATCTCAATAAAATTTAAAATTAAATGTGCATATATTATTCTATTATGCTTTAAAACTATGTTTAGAATTTATTACTTTTGTTTTCTTATAATATATTTTTATTTTGTTTATATTAATATATGGTATAAACAAAAACAAATTGTGTAGTTTTGAATTTAAATTATTTTTAGATGTCCTGCTCATTTGAAAAGAAAAATTTTAAAATCGCTTTCCCCTATCCTGTACCTTTTCTTAATGAGGAAAAAATTCAAATTTCGAATTACGAATATTTGAAATTTCAGTTGACCGCACTTTTTCTTAATGAGGGGGAAATTTGAATTTTCATATCCTGCACTTTTTCTATTTTCAAAATTTATTTCATATAATGTTTAAAAAATATTGATTGGGGTTTCTATTTTTTTTGGCCTCAAGAAAAGTAGTTCTTGAAATTATAATACAATACACACATGCAATAGATTGTAGGGCTGTTTTTTCAAGGGAACAATGAGGTAATGATTATAATCTCAATTGTACAGCAAAAAGCAAAAGAAGTTACAAATAGAATCGTGCAGATAGTTTGTTTGATATAGTAGACGGAGGTTTCACAAACATCATCAAACACGAAATAATTTCAAATACTACTAATTCATGTATTTATCAAAAACATCTATTATAATATGTGTACCTTTTTTATCACAGAAACTTTCAGTTGGTCTATCTTTGACTAGTTCTTTTGTTTTGCATGGCATTCTAGCCTTGCCTTGCCCTTCGCTTCCTTTGCAGTTCCTTTTTATCGCCTTATCAAACCACCTTTGTTCTTTCTATAAACACAATCTTTATTCTGCCCTAACGAAAGCATATGTAATCCCATTTCAACTCTTGTATTTGTCTCTGTTGAACATGTTCTTTTTTAAACCTTTCTATGTCTCTCTCTAGATAATTTTTTTTGGATTTTCTGTTCTCATTTCTGTGATTGTTTGTTCATGATAATGATGGCATGTCTCCCTAATTGCAAAACACGTGTTGTATATTCACATTTTTAAAATCTTAATGGTTTGAGAGAACCAAAGTATTGTTTAAGTATTCATTTTAACTACCTTTTACTGTTTTCTTTGATATATTTTAAGTTTTAAAAAACATTATTTAAAAAAAGTTTATACATTTAATTTTTTGAAAATTTCATAATCTCAACATTTTCAAGAAAATTATGCTTTTCAAAGTTTCAAATATATCAAAATTTTGAAGTTACATTGTTTATATGCTTTCCGCATTGACATGCAAGAATTTTTTTTAGGTTAACAAATTGCTTTAAAACTATAGAACCATGTTAAATATTCAATTGTATGATACATTTTTTATTTATATATGTTTTCCCATGTAAAAATAGTCAAATGTAATGTCTTTAACAATTTTATTTTGTACAACAGAAGGTAAACATATTATATATACGTGTAAATATTATTAAATATAATTTTTTATCACTATATTTTTAAATATATATTTCCTTTCGCGCCCACTAGGCTATGCCAACAAATAACATAGCTTTGTGGCCGCCACAATATAATTCTTTATTTCGACCACCATTTTATGAAATCAAAGATTTATTTTGAATTAAATGTGAAACCAGAGAATAATAGATTTCATATAAAACATACTTTTTTAATTTGCTATGTATTATTGGTGAGAAATATGGTTTTTTAAATATATTAATACACAATTGTACACGTATATGTATGTAAACTCAATCATGAAAAAAATTGTCTAGCCTAGCGATCGCTAGGAAATAATTCTTCTTTGGCGAAAACATCTCTAGAGCTTAACATACATGCATATCAGTTGCTTGTTTTTTCCTATAGGAAACAAACATGATATAATTAAATTTAAGAATATCTTAGCGGCTACTAGGCTATAACAAGTAGATCTCATCACTAATAAAAACTCATTGTATAGCTTCTCGACCATGAGTCCAATTTTCTTAAATTGTCATAAAAGGAAAAAAAACTACCTATCTAAATCATACTGCAAATGTACAAAACTTAAAATGATAAATTTATTTAGCTAATTTTCATTGTTTATAATTGTATCATATTGGCTGGACTATCCCTAACGAAGACAAGTGTTGCAATACATACCCTCTAGAGGGATCAAACCTTATGTAGTTCTTGTAAGATAGATATGACGAACAAGAGTCATTATAAACACGATATAATTACCTTTAATGATATCTTAGCAACCGTTAGGTTCCAGCCAATAGATTTTGTCTTAATTAAAAATTCGTTGTATAACTTTTCGGTGGCTAGTGTAAGTATCTTAAAATGTACTAAAGTGAAAAAAACTATCCATCTAATTCTTGTCGAAAATTTAATGTATTTAAAATAATAGATGTCTTTAGCTCTTTTTCATTATTTATAATTATCTCATATTGGCTAGACCATCCTTGACGGAGCCAAGTGGTACACTACATACCCTCGAGATGGAACAAGCCTTATGTTGTTCTTATAAGATATATATAAATCTATGTATATAATTCTCTAACACGTAAAAGGTTGACGTTTAGAGCTTAGTAGTCGCTAAGTAAATCCTTGAGTAAATACAATAGAGGAATCTTTTTTTGGAAAAAATAATCTGTATACATTTGTCGAATTTATCATTTGAATTTAAGAATTTATAGTAAGATATTTTCAGCTTAACAGCCGCTAGGTTTTTCCACCACATAATATTTATAGCCTAGCGGTCATTACGATTTAACAAATTAAGTTAATACATTTTGAGCTTAGCGGCCGCTAAGGCACTACCACAACATAATATTTGGAACTTAGAAGCTGCTAGGATTTAACAAATTAAATTAGGATATTATGAGCTTAGCATCCACTAGGTTATGCCATGACATAATATTTGGAGTTTAGTGGTCGTTAGGATTTACCAAATTAATTTAAGATAATTTGAGCTTAGTGGCCGCTAACATAGTACCACAATATAATATTTGGAGCTAATCTCCATGACTATGGTTAGATATTCAGACTTGCTATTGCAAGGCTAATAGCCACTAAGCTCAAATTTTATTACATTACTTTGATGCACTGTAATGGATGTTTGAGATTAGTGGCCGCCAGGCTAGTTATTACATTCCAAACAAGGTGATTAGTAATGATTTTCCTAAAAAAATTCTAAGCTCTATTATTAAGGTAAGATATTCTAACACGATGTTCAAATCCTAGCGGTGCTAAGATTGAACTTTATTACATTGCATTAATGTAACATAACCAACATTTGAAATTAATGCCTGAAAGGATAGTTATTACCTTCCATATAAGACAAAGATGAAAATATGGTCTATGCAAACTATTTATATGTCTGATAGCGTAATTAATAGCCACACGTCTAACATAATCATAATCAGTTTAATATGTACAAATGAAAGTTGATCCTTTAATGACGTGAACATTTTCCTGAACACTTCAGGAAAATTTCCATTAGTAAAAACTAACAAAATATTTAGATTAGGAGAGGATATATCCTTGACTTTTACCTATTCAAAAATAGTGATAATCATTCTAATTTTGTATTTGATAGCTTGTTAAGGAAATTCCTAGTGACCGCTACACAAATACATAAAAGAAAATTCTTAGGTACAGTTGAGCTCCAGGACTATGCTTGAATATTCTAACAAGGTATTCAAATCCTAGCTTCCACTAAGCTCTATCTTTATTACATATATTTGTTACAACGTAATGAACGTTTGAGATTAACGACCGCTAGACTAGTTATTACATTCTAAAAAGATAACTAATTATGATAACCTAGAAAACTGAGATACATTCTAATTACTCTGGTTAAATATTTCAACACGATATTTTAAGCCTAGTGTCTGCTAATATCAAAGTTTATTACATTTTGTTAATGCAACAAAACAAACATTTTAGAATAAGCTAGTTATTACTCAGATTTATAGTCCCAACGACCTACATTTTATAATGAGAAGGGATACTCGAATTGGTAATCATAAAGAATCCCTTCCTAAAGGAATTGAACACCATCCATGGTGTCTCTCTTTGACCGCCCTACTAGCACGCTAGGATTCTTCACTTTTTCTGCCCCCAAATAGTTCTTAACGAAGGGAACCTCAGGTTAACAGTCACAATGTATCTCTTCCTAAAGGCACTGAACACCCTCCACATCTTCGAGTGCATGTCCTCCAGGTAAAAAATTTTCAGCACCACCCTTGATCAAGGGTGTACTGGAAAACATAAGAATTCTATGTAGGAGGTACCTGCCCTCCATGACAACCACCATGAAGTAAGGAAAAGAGATTTTGTATCTAAGAATGATTTTGTCCAAATCTGCCGCCACTATCTGACATTTGACTACTTGTTCATTCTTCTCTTTTACAAGTCTGTCCTTATGGGAAGCGCTAGTCATATCATCACACAACAATTGAAATCAATAACTAATAAAAATGTAACATCTACACATACACTCTCACCTTATGGTTGTCATCATCATCACTTTTTTTTACTTCATCTTCTTTAGCTTCCACACTTCACATATTTATCACTCCACACTTTTCTCTTTCTCTCGGCATGATTTTCGCCATCAATCTACATGGATATCAGGTACGCATATCTTATCTACTTTATGTTATCAAGCATTTACCTGAAAACATAAAGTGGGGGAAAATGTAGACACTAAATCACACATTTTGGGTATCTATCTAGTCCTAATCACATAGTACTATTCAGATGATTCCTAAACACAAAAAGTACTAATAAACCCATATCTTTGGCCTCTTTGTTTGCTTTCAGTTCTCCTTTTTGGTCTCACACACCTTCTTTCCCAGTCTATAATTTGACCCTTCAGTTTCTCTGAGTCTGGACACCAATGTCAAACACCCCTATCCCCTCTGGGTGCCCCCAACCTCTTTATACTTTACTCACATCTTTAGGGTCCTTTCTATCCATTTGGGCATCTTATTTTCTTGGTGGTCAAAATTTTCGGGGTTAATTACAAAATTCAAGCAAGAGAGTCATATAAATATAAATTTATGTGACCATAATAAAGGACCAAACATTAAGCATTAGATATCACCACCTAAGGTTGCATTCAAATACCATTACAAGAGTATTCAAGCATCCATCTAGTATCCATACAAGGGACAAGGGACTTCATTATTTTTCATACATACATAAGAGGGGAAGTTCATTCTTTCATGCACACATCTATTTACATCTTTTACATCTAGCTATTTTCTCACTATCAAGTGTGACACACATAAGAGCCACCTAGGGCACAATTTTGACACACACACACACATAGAACTACATTAGGTCTGAATGTACTGTAAAATTTGGTCGTACGTTCACTTGTTTGAAAAATGAGGACAGTCTGACCCCTCATTTGCATTATTTTATTTTTGGGATTTGATGTGCTTTGGGGTTTTGCAGGTCATTTCTTTATTGCAGGTTATAGGTGACATCTGTGAAATTGGTGCAACATACTAGCAACAAGAACCAAAGGACAAAAACCATCTCATGAACCTCCTAAATTGGGTCCCACATATTCTGAGCAGTCACGGGCACCCCGAGGAGGTCTACAGTACCCCAGGCACCCCTACCCTTGCCTAGGCTCCCTAGTCTTGGCTTCTCTGATAACCTAACAATTTTTTGGGTCTAATTGCAACACTCTGAGTTCATGTTCCAATAGTTTTCCAGATCCGCACAACTTCGACATCACTGTAAATAATCTAAGTGCTTTTATCCATTCATTTGCAACTAGTTTTTCACATTTAAATTGCTTAATTTCTTAGATCAGATATGTATTTCATTGCATATTTATTTTATATCGTTGTTATGTATTTAGAGTTAGGCATCTATTTATTCAATATTTGCTTAATCATTTTGGTGAACTCGTCACTTGAACCCACCTTGATTCTAGGGTTTTTATCATCTTCTCATTATGGCTCAATCTTATGGAGAATTTACTAAAGCCCGCCTTAAAGAGCTTAATGATCATCTCATTGCACATCCTCGGGATCTAGAATTGATTTTATTTTCTTCTCGTGATGAGGCCACCAATATCACAAAACTTAATGCCCCTACATCCATCCCAACTTCCATTTCTATTGATACTCGACCCCTCTCTTCCACTCTTCTGCCAACTTCTACCATTCATATTTCAGTTCCTACTCCCACCAATCATTTCACTCCACCTCTTGTTTCTCATATGCGACAAGTCTCTTCTACTGGAACTTAGGATTTAGCCTCTCTTTATCAAAACCTTCAAGAGCAAGTTCATCAAATACAATAGGATAATTCGCATGCATCTCCATGTTTGGATTCCACACTACTCCTTCATTCTCCTTTTGCACCTGCCATTTCTTCTTATGCACTTCAACCTAATTTCGTCACTCCCAAGCTACCCATTTTTAATGGCCATGGTGACCCCCAGGAACATCTCCAAGAATTTCATGTGGCATGTCTAGATTTTACGGATGATCATATTCTCTTAGCTAAGCCCTTTCCTTGATATCTTCACGATTACATGATGCATTGGTTATATGATCTACATGTCCACTTGGTAACATCTTTTACGCATCAATCCAATGCTTTTCTTTCTCATTTCTCTATCAATATCAACTCTAAGATCTCTTATACTTAACTTGTGCAACTTAAGCAAGGATCAAGGATCTAAAAAACATCTAGCGAATTATGTCTTATGATACATGAACATCTTAGCTAAGATATCTAATGTACTCGCAGACTCTGAGCTTCAAGATATTTTTGTGAAAATTTTATTTCCGCCTCTCCAGGACAGTGTCATCTTTGAGACATCTCCTTCATTCGATCACTTATGTCATACTCTTAAACTACTTGAGGCTAAAATATTATCTATCAACAAGCTCAAATATCAGGAATAGGATTCATCCTCTATGTGCTTTCAAAGTAAATTAGCTTTCAAGCCATCTACAAAACCTATTGAAGCTAAAAATAGTGTCAATGTTGTATCTAACACTAAAGAGCTTCAATGGAAACCGTCTAAGTGTACATATACAAAATTGATTATCGTTATGCATCTTCTATTTCCACAACTCGTTAAGAGAAACCTAATTATGATTCCTCCTCCTCTCAATTTGGATTCATCTCTTCCTAAAGGTCGTAATTACAATGAAAATTTCAAATGCAACTATCACCAATGCATTGGGCATTCTATAGATCGATGGTTCAAACTTCAAAATATTATTCAAGATATTATCGATAATAATAAAATTGGGCTTCCAGAGCTTACAAATTATGCACCAATCAATTAAAATCATAAGCTTAACATATTCAATAATCCTGTTCCTAAACACGATAAGCAAGAGAATGATTATTTAGATAATCATACATATCACACAGTGCCTCCTCCTGCATCAAGGGCTCTTGACTTTCTAGTGGCTCACACTGAGACATCTCCATCAATTATTATTTTATCCGATCATGAATATCATGCTACATTCTCTTATGATTGCTTACACATTAGTACTTCTATCAGATCCATTTATATCAATAAAACTATCGTTGATCCATCATTTTGCATGAGTGCATGTTCTATTGCACTTCTTATATCCATTTTCTATCCACACTTGCACATTTAATATGCCTCCCTAAATCATATGGATATGTCAAGCTTCCAGTCACAGTTGGCCCTCTCACCATGTTTTTGCCTTTTATAGTGTCACCTTCAATCAAAGGGTGTGGCATGCTCTTAAGTCTTCCTTGGCTCCATGCAACTCGAGATATCATCTCCATGCACCACTTGTGTTTAAATTTTGTTCACAACAGGAAATTCATTACTATCAATGGTGTCCCACCATCCACACCTTGGCCACAACCTCCTCTTGAGGTTGTCATTACATTTGCTAGGGCATCCAGGTCCCCAGGACGTCTCAAATCTAGAGCACAATATTCTCCTAGCTTTCCTATTTTCCCATGGCCTACATGTTCTCATTGGTATACTATTCCATCACATCAGTATAGGTCCATCACTTGAAAAACTCCTTCACATAGGTATACATCACCTCCACGTCTCCCCTACCATCAATATTCATCACCTCTGCACTCTGCTTCACATATGTGTTCATCACCTATGTGTTCTCCTTCACATAGGTGTTCATCACCTTTGCAGTATCCTTCACATAGGTGTTTATCACCTTTGTGGTCTTCTTAAAATAGGTCTCATTCACCTATACATTGTCTGTCTCATACACTTCTGATCTTAGAGCATGCTCACATGCCTTTATCTCCGCAAGCATCAAGTGGAGGACCGTCATCTTTCACTTTTATTGGATAACATACTCACTATTGCATGTTTGGGGGCATCACACCTATTCGCCCCCTTCTAACATTATTAGTTATCTTGTACTTCTACTCATTCACTCTACATTTCCCATTTAGTCTCTCACACACATCTTGCACACCTTGATACACGTTTGTATCATCATTACCCGATGATGCACTCTCATGCTTTAGTTCACACTTGAATGTTGATGGCATACTACACACATGAACCTCACATAATACACACTACACACTTCACACATCACACACTCATGACATCTCTTTCTACGTAACTTCTATTACACATCATACAAAATGAACACTCTATACCCTCACGACATATCTACTTCTACACGATGTGATCATTACCCTATGCCACACTCTTGTTCCATGGTTCATACTTGAATGTTGAGGGTATCAATATAAAATGAACCCCACCACACTCACTAGCACTCTATGCTCTACAATTTCACAATCGCATCTCTCTATTGCACACGTTAAAACCATTTCATGATGATGCACTCTTGTTCTACAATTCATTCTCAACTGTTGAGGGGGTATGTATAAATGAACCTCACTACATGCATACTCATTCACATTCTCTCGGGGGGAACGTGGCTCCTACTACTCTCATATTATATTCCATTCCATCTCATCCACAACATAGTGCATAGCTTGGTTACATTTACTCTTGCTTTCTTATTCTGACATGTACACTTTGTTACACATGTTAGACAGATACATTTTATGACATTATCTCTTTCTATATACACATGTACATTCAATTTACTTCTAGTTATGATAGCATGCTTTATACATATTGATACACACATCACATATGCTTGGTAAAGTACCTATTACCAATCCTGCAGTGGCTCCTGGGGGCATCCATTTTCGTACACTACATGTTCTATTATTTCATTTTTCATATCACATTACTATATCGAATTATACACACTTTGACATACTTTCTATCTTTCTTAGATGCTAACGGGTGCTTCATGTGTAACATTTTTCTTATAGGTCTAATTGATTATGTGGTTGTCTAATTCTCTATTTTTTATGGCTTGTGTTTGTTCGTCAATGTTTACAAGCTTTTCCCTTTGTCTTGTGTGCACACTGTCTATTTGAGGCCACTTCAACCTTTATTGTCTTAAGACATTGTGAGTGATGTCCCATGTTTATAACCCACTTTTCACGGTCTACATTGTCTTCTTGCATGTTAGATTCTACATTATCTTCTTGTTTGGCAGCTTACATCTTGTCTTTTACATGTGAGTTTCAATTGTTTGCACTAACACGTGTTTCCTAGCCACTTTTCTTGCATGTGCCTTGGTTTCTACCAAGCATATTCCCTCCCCCTGTAGGGCATTAGTTTCAGTTCAACGATTGGTCCTCCTTTGGGCCGTATACTCCTCATCAACGTCGCATGCACCCCAAACGAAGGAGGTGTAATTATGGTGAATAATTCATCCCATATACAACAATCTATTGTCACAGTTCAACATATTTTAGTACTGGTACAACACACTCATCAGTCTCAGCAACGGCCTAAATCTTAACTTAGGTCCTTAGCACAACATAAACACTAGTGCCTAACACTAAACAATAGTTTTTGCGAGCCCTTGACCCTTCCTGGACCCCTATGACTAGGGGTAGTTACAAAACTTTTTTTTCAGTTTATTATAGTTTTTGATAGTTTACACAACGGATTTGTATAGGGTACACAGTCCTTCAGCACTCGGCATGCATGCATTACACGTTCTCTTCTACTTTCACGTTGGATCAAACCAAATCATATTTTTACACACCATCTGTAGTGGTGTTCTACACTTCGAGAATCAGTTAAAGGTTAGAGAATGACACTAGATTTTTTTCCTGCACTTCTTCCATTCTTGGCGTGAGATCGACCAAAAAAACACACATTCAACGCAATTGGCATGAAATTTCCCAAAAAAATTATTCTTCTACAACATTTTGAGGATCCTTTCTATCTCTTTCACTCATCATATATCAGGTGCACATGTTCCTTTTTACATTTTTACAAAAAAAAACATAATTTTATATGCTTTGGATCAATTTTCTCATACACGTGCCATTTGAATACTTGTTTGTTCTTCTCTTTTACAAGTCTATCCTTATGAGTAGTGGTATTAATATCATCGCACAGTAATCATCATCAACAAAAGGTTCAAACGTGACATCTACACATACGATTTCACTCTAGGGTCATCATCATCGTCACTTTTTTTTACTTCCTCTTCTTTCGCTTCCACACTTCACATCTTTATCACTCCACACTTTTCTCTATCTCTTGGCACAATTTTCACCATCGATCTACATGGTTATTAAGTATGCATCTCTTATCTACTTTATTTTATCAAGAATTCACTCAACAACATAAATTGGGGGAAAATGTAGACATTAAATCAAGCACTTTGGGTATCTATCTAGTGTTGATCACATACCACTATTCATATGATTACTATACAAGAAAATTACTAATTAACTCATGTTGTTGGCCTCTTTGTTTGCTTTCAATTCTCCTTTTTGGTCTCACACACCTTGTTTCCCAGTATGACCTTTGAACCTTCATTTTCTCTAAGTCTGGACACCAGCACCTAGCCAGGATGCTAGCACTAGGTGCCCTCATCCCCTCTGGGTGCCCCCAACCTCTTTGTACTTTAATCACCTCGTTAGGGCCTTTTCTAGCTATTTGGGAATCTTATTTTCTTGGTGGTATACATTTTTAGGGTTGATTAAGAAATTCAAGTAAGGGATTCATATAAAATGTGACCATAATAAAGGACCAAGCACTAAGCATTAGCTATCACCACCTAAAGTTACATTAAAATACCACTATAAGAGTATTAAAGCATCCATACAAGGGAAAAGGTAATGCATTCTTTTGCATACATGTATAGGAGGGGAAGTTCATTCCTTCATGCACACATCTATTTACATCTTTTATATCTAGCTACTTGCTCATTATCAAGTGCGACACGCACAAGAGACACCTAGGGAATGATTTTTACACACACGCACATAGAAATGCATTGGGTCGAAGATGTAGTGAAACACTTGGTTGTAAGTTCACTTGTTTGACAAAGGAGGAAAGTCTAACCCCTCATTTGCATTATTTTATTTTTGTGATTTGATGCACTTTGGGGTTTTGCAGGTCATTTCTTCATTGCAGGTTACGTGTGACATATGTGGACTTGGTGTGACATACTTGCGAAAATTAGTGAAGGAAAACAAACATCTTGTGATGCTCCTAAATTGGGTCTCACATATTCTGAGCAGTAACGGGTGTCCCGAGGAGGTCTAAGGCATCCTAGGATCCCCTACCCTTGCCTAGGTACCTTGGTCATGGCTTCTTAGATAACTCTACATTTTTTTGGGTATGATTGTGACACTCTAAGTTCCTATTCCAGTATTTTTCCTGATTCTACAACTACATCATCACTACAAATCAGGTAAGTACATTTATCCCTTAATTTGTAACTAGGTTTTCACATTTAAATTGCTTAATTTATTGGATTAGATGTGTATTTCATTGCATACTTATTTTATAATTATGTTACATATTTTGATTTAGGCATCTATTTATTTAATATTTTCTTAATCAGACGGTGTGGGGCAGGTTTGTGTCACTCAACATTTAATGAAATGTAGACAACTAGTCACCTCACCATTATGGCCATGCTCAATCCCCACTTAATCTTGCCTTGTTTCATAAAGAATAGACTTTGGTTTATTAAGAAATTCAAGTAAGGGAATCATATAAAATGTGACCATAATAAAGGACCAAGCACTAAGCATTAGCTATCACCACTTAAGGTTACATTCAAAGACCATTACAAGAGTATTAAAGCATCCACACAAGGGACAAGGTAGTGCATTCTTCTGCATATATGTATAGGAGGGTAAGTTCATTCCTTCATGCACACATCTATTTACATCTTTTACATCTAGCTACTTGCTCATTATCAAGTGTGACACACACAAGAGACACCTAGGGAATGATTTTAACACACACACACACACACAAAACTACATTGTGTTTAAGATGTAGTGCAACACTTGGTCGTAAGTTCACTTATTTGATAGATGAGGACAAGCTAACCCCTCATTTGAATTATTTTATTTTTGGGATTTGATGCGCTTCAGGGTTTTGCAGGTCATTTCTTCATTGCAGGTTACATGCGACATATGTGGACTTGGTGTGACATACTTGCAAAAACTAGTGAAGGACAATGAGACATCTTGCGATGCTCCTAAATTGGGTCCCATATCTTCTGAGTAGTAACGGTTGTCCTGATGAGGTATAAGGAATTCTAGGATCCCCTACCCTTGCCTAGGCACCATGGTCATGGCTTCTTAGATAACTCTACATTTTTTTGGGTCTGATTGCAACACTCTAACTTCATATTCTAGTATTTTTCCTGATCCTACAACTACAACATCACTGCAAATTAGGTAAGTAATTTTATCCCTTAATTTGTAACTAGATTTTCACATTTAAATTCCTTAATTGCTTGGATCATATATTATTTCATTGCATATTTATTTTACAATTATGTTACATATTTAGATTTAGGCATCTATTTATTTATATTTTCTTAATCAAGCGGTGCGGAGCAGGTTTGTGTCACTCAACATTTAATGAAATGTAGACAACTAATCACCTCACCATTATGGTCATGCTCAATCCCCACCTAATCTTGCCTCATTTCATAAAGAATAGCCTTTGGATCAAATACACCAGTACCATGTGTAGGTGGGTATTCAGGTTAAATCGTTATGTCAGAACATGCCCACTTCCAATTACTCTATACTACAAACAATTGTGAGAAGAACTATTTAAGTAATTGTAAAATCCCACAAGAACTAACAATATTACATCCTTAACTGCCATTCACCAAAAGAATTAGTTACCAATATCCCAAAAAAATCACAGTAGCAAAAACACAAAAACGTCAATGATGCCCAAGAGTGGTAATATAATCATGTATAATACAAAATGTCTATAATACAAATATGGCTTGATGACTTGCATAAAAGACAATTTTTAGCTACATCTAAGCTCCATGAATATGATTACATATTCCAACATGATATTCCAAGCCTATCGCCCACTAAGCTCAATGTTTGTTACATTACTTTAATGCAACCTAACAAACATTTGAGATTAGCAACCACTAGGATAGTTATTACATTCCAAACAGGACAATTAGTAATTGTTTTCTTGAAAACATAGCTAAAATCCATTACTATGGTTAGATATTCCAACATGATATTATAATCCTGACAACCGCTAAGATCGAATTTTATTTTATTTCATTGATGCAGCATAATGAACATTTGAGGTTAGTGACCACTAGCCTAATTATTACCTTTCATACAAGACAATGATGAAAAGACGTTTTATGCAACATTTTTATATGTCCGTAAGCATAATTAATAGCCACATGTACAACTTATCATAATAGGTTTGATAGGTGTAACTTAAAGGTGATCCTTTAACGACGTGAATATTTTCATGAACACCTTGGGCTAAGTACCATTACTAATGATTTGTAAATCAAACCAATTATTCATATTAATAAACGATAATGCCTTTTTGTTGACTTATTCTAAAATAGTTTCAATCATTTCAATTTGTATTTGATATCTTGTTAAGGCATTTCCTGGTGACCGCTAAGCTCTAAATATCTTACATTTAATTTTTATAGGCATAAAAGGCAATGTTCAATTACACTAATCTCCATTACTATGGATAAATATTCCAACAAGATATTCTAATCCTAGCAACTGTTATGCTCAAAGTATATTACATTTTGGTAATGCAACATAACAACCATTTGAGATTAGTGACCACTATCCTAGTTAGTTATTAATTATTAATGTGTTTATTTCCATTTACAGGTGATCTGTCTTCCATTGGTTGCTCTTTGTCCATGGAAAACCCTTTCATTGAAGGTGCATATTTTTGGAAGAAAAGAAATGAAGAATGGTTTGTATAAATCCATTCCTCGTAAAAATACAATGCCCACATGTGGTTGTTTTTTGTGGATGATGATGCAAAATAGGAATTTGATATGGTTCTATCTTTAAATGTTATTGATATGAAAACAATACATATTCATGTTGAACATATTGACATTGAAATTAATAAGTGTATTATTCTTGATATGGAGTTGGAAGTTTCCTTATTCAGAAAACAAGAAATGTAGGCTTTAATATAAAATCATATTAGTTCCTATTTTAAATATGGTTGGAATTTGGGGATGTTTATAGACTCTGACAAAATTGGTTTCACAAATGTAGTTGAAATTCAAAATGACATGCTTTTGGTATTCAAAAAATTGTATAGACACGATAATACCTCTTCTGTTTTTCATCATTTGAATAGAAAAGATTTTATTTCTCCACTGAAACATGCCAAGCTAATTACAATGTTAAGGTGATCTTATTTTTCTAAATTGGACATAGACCCCTCTATTTCAAAGTTTCATGGGATAAAAATAATAATAAATTTGTTGCATTGTTAAAGAAAGCAACCAATATATTTGAGAAGGTTGAATCTTCAACCACTCAATAGTTTGATTTATTTTTGTTCAATGGTGATGCATTTACAATTGAAGTTTCTAAGTGCCATGTAGCACTTCTAGAGTATTGGTACCATCCTCTAGATGAGGATAATGTTGAACTTCTTGCCCATTTTATGTTGATAAATGTTAGTCCTATATATAGGGATGCAATTTTTCTTCCCTTATTATTGTCTACAAATGAGGTTATGTAACTCGAGGATCTAGATGACCTGAGAAGGGATGATATGCACTACTACATATTGGATGGTCAACATACAATTTCTGCCCAAATTTGTTTTTGGCCGAAGGCACTTACAATTATTTTCCATACTAGGTTGCAGTTTTGAAAGGATTACATTCTATCTTTAAAAGCATCTAGTGAAGCCATTGTTACTATTTGTAAGCAAAAAAATGAAGTAAACAAAAGCTGGATTGAAATCAAGTTTATTTATTTGTTCTATAAGGCTCGATCAATTTGACAATTGCTAGGATGTCCTCAAAGGCACAGAGTGGGAAACAGTAAATACTAAAGAGTGGAGGGTGATGGATTTTAATTCTATTGCATTAATATTTATCATTTATTTTTAAAAATTCATAAATTAAATATATTTTTTGCGCTTTGAATGTAGAGCTCTGAGAAGCAATGTCTTGTTATTTTCACTGTTCAAAATCTAGAGAGTTTGTATGAAAAATGGAATTTTCTATTATTTCCTAATGATATATGTAGTATATGGACAAAAACATTTGAGTTATTGCTTGTTCTCTTTTTAAGGATAATCACCCTAAATTTCAACCAAATTCACTGGCAAGGTTCACGACCAATTCCTTCAGGGCTATAAGAGGAATGACCAATAAAAAACTATTAATACTAGCTGAAAAATTGCAATCATGGAATGTATGAATAATTGGATCTATTGAGGAAGGTGTAATAGCAAATACATTTGAATATTTCTACCCGAGAGTAAAAAGGTGACAAATAAATGACAGGAAAAGTACTAAAGTATTTTAAAAACACACATCTAGATAATATTGAATTTGTAGAATGAAATAAAGCCAATGCTATTGTTGGTCCGAAAATCTATTGGGTGGGCAGATCTATGGATAGACAGGCCAACAGTGTGTAGGGCATAGCCCCTCTTTGAGACAGCAAAGTGAAACTGGTTTATTGTTATTCTACCAGCAGGAATCTGTGCAAGTCTTATAGTATTCTGCCTTCAAGGGGGTTTTGGGATCTCATCCCGGTAGAGTTAGTTCCAACGAAGAACATAAAGGAATGAAGGAAGGAATAGAAGAAAGATGGATCTGAAGGGAGAAAAGAAATGAATTCAAAAGTAGAAAGGTCGGAGGGTTTATCTTTTGGGTCGGTAGTAAATAGAGCCAAAATTTCTCACATAAATGAACAAAGTAATACTGATAAACAAATGACAAAAGCATAGGTGAATCCAACAGAATAAGCATGTAGATCTAACTTAAGAAAGATCTAACACATAACACAGGAATTCAGCACAAAGTCTCAATTTTTTTGTATTAATATTTGTCTTGTTACAAGAAAGCTCAAATTCTTTCTCTCCTCACTTCTATTTTTCATACAAATTTGCTCACATTGAATACTACAAGTTTCCAAGTATTTATAGAAGGATAAGGAGAAAGAAGACAAAAAGGAGCCAACATCTATTTACAAAATATCTAAAAGTCAAATGTCGACTTTGGGGCAATTTTGTGGATGACAACATCCCATGGTGTAACATGGATGATGTCATCATTTGTGCCAACATACTTTTAAATAATTTTACAAAAATGGGATTTATCCCAGGAGGAAGGAGCCTATTCGTCATCATCCCTTTGCTTGAAAGGAGTGTCTTGCTTCTACTCAGGAGAGGTAATGTGAAAATGAGCTCGATACTACATGAACTTGCTAACCATCACTTGAAGTTGATCCTGAGTGGGACCCTTGGTGTGATCCCTGATGACTTCGCAAGTTTCTCATTCATCTCTGAGTCTTTCTGGGAGTTTGAAGTATTCGTTTCCTGCCTCCATTAGGTATCCAATGAAGTCATAATAGGCTAGAAGGTTGTTGATAGATTTTACATCAAAAGTGGCCTTTGACGCTAAACCCTGCGACGTGATTCCCTTGAAAAATTGAATAGTATCATCTGCCTTCCTCAAGGTGTACGGTACACTGAGTAACCCTGGAGACATTCTTAAGATGATCTGCTACATTTGATGCATGGCATCTAGGGATTCCTCCTTGATTTTGTCTATCTTTTCCAAGAAAAACTCCATTTGGTCAACCCGATAGTCTAAAGTAGCAAGATCTTTGTTGGGTGCTCGCGGGTGATCAAAGATGTCGAATTTCACCAAATCATCGACTAGGTAGTCGAGCATCTTCTGTAATGTGTCGTGTTGCAACCTGGCATGGTCCAACTCTTCGGAGATAGGCCCTGCTATTGCTTGGAGTTCCAAGTTCTCTTGATCTATATTTTGATAGAGCTCTGTGAACTTTGTAATCACTTCCTCACTATCTTATAGGATCTACTATCTCCAAGCGGACATTGCTACACCTTGCTCGCCAATCTTGGCGTACTCATTTATCTTCTCCTAATTAAGAACTTCGGGAGGGTCGGCGGCAGTCAAAGGAGGGACATTGCCCATCTTTTGTAGGGCTTGGAGAAGATGCTTGTTTTTCTCTTTTAATATTCTCTTCTCTTCCTTTGCTTCTTGAAGCTTCTTGTAAAGGGCATCCACTGTGGATAAGGCCTCTCCTTGTAGGCTCTTTGATGATGTTCCCATTGTGACCTGAGTCACTATAAAATCTGTAGGAGACAAATCTTCTTTCTTCTTTGTGAGATCAGGGTACACAATCTCCATAACCCTTTCACCTGAAGTGCTTTGAGAGAAGCGGGTTATAGCCTTTTGCTTCTTAGGCCCTTTAGCTAGAATAACAGAGAAGTCCATGGGTGCAATAGGGACTTTCCTCTTGTGTTGGCTCAGGTGTTTGGAGATCCATTCTAGACTTAGGGGAGTGGGACCAGAGGAAGAGGAGGAAACGGGGGTGGAAGAAGGAGCAACTGCAGTGGACACAGGGAAATGTGTCGAGACACTTGGTGGCGACATTGAGAAAGAAGCCAACACTCCAACACTCATGGGGTTAGGAGTCACTGCAAGAGAGGGAACCACGGGGGCGGAAGGGATCTGTGAGATGAGGGAAGAAATGTTGGGGGAGAGATCTGTGAGGGAAGAGAAGATGGAGGAAGAGGGAGGGGGAACGGTAGAAGACAGGGGAGAAGACACAACCAAAGGAGTGGTTGGTTGAGTGACATGAGGAGGGGAAGGAGGAGCGAGAGAGGGAATGGTTGATACTTCACCAGTTGTAGATGTGACAACATCTTGAGTGGATGTGTCCATTGGAGCACTGGCCACTTCTTCTCTTCCTGGGGACACTAAGTCCACAACTTGTTCCTCGGAAGTAGAAGGAGGGCTCTCAGGAACTTCTTTCTGAGCAGTGCTTGCCTCTCCTTCTTTATCCTTTCCTTTGCCCTCAGGAAAATGTTTTGGCCTGGATGGTGCATTACCCAAGGGAGACGTGGTAAAGTCTACCCCAAGGTAGATGATACCATTTTTCTTGCACCAATGCTCGGTGCGTTAGAGAGTGCCCTTGACCCTTTCCTCTCTATAGTCTGAGGGGCCTTGTTCCTATCAATTTTGGCAAATGGCCAATTGTCCCCATCCGTGTCTAGATAAACCTAATCAACTTCTTGATCAGTTGCTTGGAAATCCTTTGGGATGATAGTCACACCATATTGAATGATCTCTGTCAGGGCTAGTCAAAGTGATCCTTTCGTCTCAGCTCAACTTCGTGATATAGGTCGATGTAGATATCTTCAATCTGAGGGACATGAATTGGATCGATCTTTGCACTTGGAAGGTAATCACGAGGATCAAAGGTTGGCCTTGCTAGGAAATTATGCTTCAAATTGAGCAATTCAAGCTCTGCAAACATCTCCCAGGCTTTAGTTTGTGAAGTGCAGGTGTACCTGCCCACTGTGAGGGGGAATGGAGTTCCACCCTTCTTCCTTTTCAAACACTTCTCATGGTATGTGATGAGCTGTCTAAACAGCTCCAACAGGATCAGTTTGGGTCTCGCATACCTTGGCAATTTCATGGGCTCTCCCAAGAAGTTAGCGGCTATGAGATAGGTGAAAGTGGGGAATTGCGTGAATAACGCTCCCCACTTCTCTGTGGTGGTGAACACGCTTTTGGTTGTCTAATCGTAAGTCATGTTGGGCCTCAAGAGGAAGATGATGCCATAGAAGAAGACATCGTTGATTTTATTGAATTGGGCTATGCTATTCTCGAGTCTTAACTCTGGATAGTACTCGTATATCCTGACCTGGGGCCATATCCCACATCGATTCAATGCTGGGTAGTCCCTCTCTGAGGCAGCAACATATACTACATAGGAGTTCATATAGAACCTCCTAGTTGTTGAAATTTATTGAAGCTGCTCTGAGATCGTGCTGCTGATAATCTCTCCCCAATCAAAACGTTGATCAGGAACATTTTTATTCATTGTTTCCAAATACCTGAGCATCCACTTGTGAAAGTAGTGGGTATCAGGTAGCCCAAACACCCTGCTCAGGAAGGTGATTGTGTCACTCAGCTCCTCTGAAAAGTCACTGTGATGAATGACTTGTGGCCACCTGCTTGTCACCTTCTTATTCTTGAGGTACACCTCATTCATTAACTGCATACATTTGTCTTCATTTTCAGTCCATGTCTTCACGTAGTCCTCCTGGCTCACTACTAAAAAATGTTTGTGGTGAGGGATACCCAACATGATCTCAAAATGTCACACTGTGAGGTTGATTATCACCTCGCCCTTCTCATTTTTGACACATCTTGTGTCCTTATTGTAACAATGACCCACCAACATCATAAAATCATTGTTGATTGCACTCATTGGGAGCCCTGCAGCAAAGTGCAGACCACTGCCAACCAATTTATCCATCCATGGGCTGCCTGTGACCTTCTTGGTTCTGGCCCAGAAGTCCTCCATGTCAATGTCCCCGAGTTCTGAATCTCTGATATCAAGATCACACTCTGCAAGTGAGTTAGGAATCCTAACCCTTTGGTATTTATATTTCATTTCTTGCTCTGTTAGCTTGGCTTTACCCTTAGACTTAGTTGGCTTCTTACTCGATGAAGACATGTGTGGATCTGAGTTCAGCAGTTGATCTACAAGAAGAATCAGGGAAGTCCATCGTAGAAGGGCCATGTTAGCCGTTAAGTCATCCATAAAATCTTATAGAATGAAAAGTTAGCAATTTATGAGCCTCTGGGCGCAAGGCGCAACTTTACTGCAGGCTGCAGGGACTTAGAAAAGCAAGGAAAACTTTGGGAAAGTGTTGCATGGGAAAAAGTAGTGCCAGAAGGGGCATGGGGTGCACAAAGGCTACACACAACATTCAGATGTTGGTGTCAAGGGATGTGCACTTGCGCCGTTAGAAGTCTTTTAGTGGGGTGCATATAGGATTGGTGTAACAAAGTATTATGGTGTGCCAAGGTGCACATGCAAAAGATGTAACATCAAGGTGAGGTGTGCCAAGGGGTTAAAATTTACGCGGTACGGGAAGGGTTTACATAGCATGAAGTGTTGTTGTTACTATAGGTGCGCTCACGCTTGCGCCTTAGGAATTTTGTAATCTATGCGGGAAAGGGCTTCTGTTGCGTGAGTTCATAATGCGCCTTGGCGCAACTATTTTTGATACAACATGACTAAATGGTGTGCCAAAGGGGCACGATTGTGTTTAGCACAAGACGTATGAAAATTGCACCGTGGAAGACAACAGGCTGATTCTCTTCATTTTTTGGTTTTTACTCTCTCAGCCCAGATTTTGATAGCAAGGGGTTAACCTTGGCAAAGTAGGGGACAAAGGAGAAAAGGGGCCGGGGTCCATTCCTAGGTAGAGCCTTCCAGATTTATAGATCTGGAAGGAGAGTGAAAAATGGCTTGTAGGTGGGTTTTGCAAGATGTGTTGGGATTGTGTTATCTTCTTAGGTTCATTGTTTATTAGCAACAATCCTAATCACCTAAACGAACATAAAAACCACAAAAAATCCACAAGAAAGGCAAAGGCCACTTACCAAGAATATATAACGATAAAGGAGACGATGCGGGGACCACGAATGTGACAAATGGCAACATGCAGGGCTAACAGGAACGCTGACAAGCACAGAGGAATAAATTTTCACATTTTTTCAATTGTGAAAATAACAGGTCAGACGCGCCTATATATAGCAAAAGGTGTAATAAATGTGCCACCAACTTTTCCTATGGCACACTTAAGTGGATGTCAACATGAAGGGATTTGTGCCTTGGTGCAACTTTGGGAGTGTCGACACTACGTTTTTAGCACTCACAACACATTTTAGAGAGTGATAACAAGATGGCGCTTGCGCCTTGGTGCACCTTTGAGAGGTGCAATATTTGGAGTGTTGACACTCCCTAGAATGCGCCAAAGGAATAGAGGGGCGCAATTTTGGTTGATGTAACATGAATGAAAACTGTGCCCAACTCAAAAAGGTTGAAAATGACCAAGTTCTAAAAACTAGATTTTCTGGAAAAGGATTTTATGCCATTCTGAATGTTAAGAGACTTCAACGGGGGACCAAAATGGAAATTTTGGTATGGTTACCTACAAAATTACCCTTGTCAATTTTACAGGATAACAACTGGCTCTTTCTGGAGACTATCTTTGAGCGAAGTTTAAGGGTAGAGAATCCCAGATCTACATGTCCCTATCCATTGGGCTACATAGTCAAAAACAAGGGTGACGAAAAAGAAAGGAAAACACACAACCAACAGAAAGCAAACACATGACAAAAACAAACACACAACTAAAGCAAACATTACAAAGAAGAGAGAAAGCTCTATTTCCTGAATATTTTGAGATGTTGTCCGCTATAGGGAAGCGGGAGCTCAGTTCCATCAAGATATGAGAGATAGAAGCTATTCTCTCCATTAAGTTGTTTGATCTTGAAATGCCCTCTCTAAACAGAGTCAAATTTCCCATGCATGCCCTTTGGATCTCTTCGCTTGTCCCATAAAAGGACGAGATCTCCCACCCAAAAATCCCTCTGCTTAGCCTTTTTATCTAACAATCTCTTGACTTGATTCTGATGTTTGGTGATCCTGGCGACCACTCTTACTCTCTTTTCTTCAAGTTGTGTTAGATACATGATCCTCTTTTCAAGATAATTCTAGAAAGTTTCATCTTTGATCGCTCGTGCCAAGCGTAGAGCTGGGAGTTTTGCAGAAATGGGGAGCTCAACGTCGATTCCATATAAAACTTGAAAAGGTGACATACCGAGAGACCTCTTTGGAGTAATACGGTTTGCCCACAAAGCATCGTATAATGACTTGTGCCAGGACCATTGATTCTCATCGACCAACTTCCGTATGATGGTCACTAGGTTCTTATTACTGGATTCTGCCTGACCATTTCCCTAAGGGTAATAATCTGAGGCATGGGCCAAGGTTATTTCGTATTCATAGAAAAAACCGATAACTTCCCGTGAGAAGAAGTTGGAAGCATTATCAGCAATGATCTTGTGTGGGATGCCTTATCTTATGATGATATTTTATTTGATGAAGTTGTAAACAACTTCAGAGGTGGCATTCTTAACAGGTATGGCCTCCACCCATTTTGTGAAGTAATCTGTTGCTGTGAAGACATAACTATGTCTGACACTTGATTGGGGATGTAGTGCTCTGATAAAGTCAATTCCCCATTGCTTGAATGGTTTGTCAATAATGACGGGCCTGAGGGGAAAAGTATCCAATTTTGGTTTGCCAAAAAACTGTTGGCAGGGCTCACATTTTGCTACCCAGGTGGTTGTATCCTAAAATAGCGTTAGCCACTAGTACCTGGCCCAAATGATCTTATGTGCTGTTATGGATGAGGAGAAGTGACCACCGCAGGCCAAGTAATGAAGAATTTTAAGCAATTTGATTTACTGTGGTTTGTCAACGCATCGCAAGAAGATGCCATTAATCCCGCGCTTGTATAAACTGTCAGCCCATATGACATATCTGGCTACCCTGAGCTTTACAATCTGCTTTTCCTTTGAAGTTATATGGGCTGGACACTCACCGTAAGTGAGAAAGAAAGCGATGTATGAATACCATTCATCGCTAGTCGCGACAAATAGAACCATAGGTAGAGAATCAACTTTCTTTAGCTGACCCTGCGCTCCGTCGATGTAATCAACTTTCTCTTCAGGATCTCCTAAACTTTTATTTTCAGCCATGAGATGACATAGGCCCTTACCCCTTACCAGCTTGGTTGGTTTGATGTCTAGATCATACTCTTGGACCTTTGCGATCCAATTCCCTCGTAAGCTTCCTAACTCCTGTTGAGTTAGGATAGACTTAACTTCCGTGTCAGGAACCAACACTACCGTATGAGAGTTTAGGATGTAGTACCAGAATTTCTTGACTGCTTTGACTATTGTGAAGGCATGTTTTTCTAACTGAGACATCTTCAATTCATGAAGCTTGAGAGGGGAGCTCATGAACGCGATTGGAGATTCAACATCCTTAGAGTTTTTCTGCATTAAGATGGCTGATACAGTATGCGCAGATGCATAACTGTACATGATAAAATCCTTGGAGAAGTCATACATACCAGGATAGGTGCATGAGAAATGGAGGCTTTTATATCCTCAAACAACATCTTTCTTTCTTCACTCTACCGAAATGTTTACGACCCTTTCATCATATTTGATATGTGACGAGTCTTTTCAGCGAAGTCGGGAACAAAGCGTCTGAAAAAATTCACCTTTCCGAAGAAGGAATGAACACCGGTCTTGCTTGTGGGTAAGGTAAGGCTCTAAATAGCCTTAACCCTTTTGACGTCTATCTTTGTTCCTTCCTTACTGAAAACGTGTCCCAACAACTTTCCTTCAGTGACCCCGAAAATACACTTTTTTGGATTTAGGGAAATCTCGTGTTCTCGGCATCTAATCAATACTTGCTCCAAATGATCACAATGATCACTTTGCTTTTTTGAGAACACAGTTAAGTCATCCAAATAAACTATGATGACCTTTCCCATCATACCTTTGAATGTGAAGTCCATCACTCGCTGAAAGGTGGCACCAGCATTGGTCAAGCCAAAAGGCATCCTAATGTAGGCAAATGTGCCCTAGGGAGTAGTGGATGTTATTTTGAATCGGTCTTCAGGCGAGACTTCAATATGATTATAGCCTAAAAAACCATCAAGCATGGACAACATCTCTGAACTAGTTACTGCCTGCAGAACTTGATCCATTATGGGCAGCGGGTAATTATCCTTTAAGGATGCCTGATTCAGATTGTAAAAATCTACACATATGCGTATCTCGCCATTCTTCTTTCGTACGGGCACGATGTTTGTGACCCAGGTACTATGATGGATAAGAAAGATGATTCTCACATCCAACATTTTCTGTATTTCCGCTTGGATGGTACTCGAGATCTTGGGATTGTAATGCCTCTGTTTCTAGTGAAAGGGTTTGACATTGTCCTTTAACGGGATGTCATGTTGAACGTCCTTAGGCTTGAAAGACTTTAGATCGGCATAAGACCATGCCAATACGTCCATATATTTCTTCAGCAATTTGACAAACTTCCACTTTTCTTTGGGTGTACAACATTTCCCGATGTTCACAAACTATGGATGTTCTACAGTACCCAGGTTGACAGATTCGGTCTCTGGAGAGGAGTTAGGATCATCTTGTCACTTCTTCTTGACAAAAATGATCATGTTTGTCAAACAATTTTTCCAAAGAGACTAAACCCTTCAGAATTTTATTTCCCTTGAGCTGACATATGCCATCGCCTTCTTTTGATTCATTTGCTTGACCAGTGACAGATTCATGGCATGCAGAAGTAGATCCCTCAAAATGAAGCTCATTGAAATTATCATCTTTTTCTAGAAAAGCAACAAGCTGATTGTCATCGTTGAATACCTGCCAGTGCTGAGAATTGTCTGGCATGCTTGGGCGAAAGACTACCTCAATGGTATATGTGTCTGTTTTCAGCCCTGGGTGAGGGAGCATAAGAGACGCTGAGACGGCCAATGAATCGGCCATGTCATTTTGAGCTCTTAGAATGGATTTTATTGAGAAAGCATCAAATTCCTCAATGCTGTCCCATACTGCGTTGTCGTAGTGTCTGAGTCTGTCATTCTTTACCTGGTACACCCCTTTTACCTGGTTGACGATCAGTTCGGCATCACCTTGTGCTTTTAGATTCTTGATTCCTCTTTCCTTTGCAGCTTGCATACTGAGTAACAAATATTCATACTTAGTGGTATTGTTTGTATTGAAAAACTACAATTTGAAAGAAAGAATCTCTTCTTCTAGGGATATCAGGATGACTCCAGCGCCACATCCACTTGTTGCGCAACTGCCATCAAACTGTAGTGTCCATATCTTGTTAAGGTCCTCCTCCTGGATGAGAACGTCCATTCTATCAGACTCAGTGGATAAGAAGTAGTTCCCCATCCCTGATGATTCGAAGAGAATTTGGGCCTTGGGGTCGTCAGAGTTGGTGACTAGGTACTTCTTTTGTGATTCAGGCTCCAATGTCTACATTACACCCTTGACGGGGATTCTGGCTTTAGACTAGTCCATATGAATCTCTCCACCAACTTCTCTATAAAAGCTTCTCCCTAGTAGAATTCCATATGCTACTGGGATATCAACAACGAGGATGGTCATCTTTACCCTTTTCTCTAGGAACGCTGCAAATGCAAACTGTGCATCTTTGATCTGACCAATTAATGGAACCTGTTTGGTTTCCATGGAGTAACATCTGCCCAAAGGCTTGGTAAGAGTGAGGCCTAAAGCATGAGTGACCTTTGTCGGCATGACATTATCGGAAGCCCCAGAATCAATTATGCAGTTGCTTAGTTTGTGACCATTGATTAGGAGGGAGAGATAAAAAGGTTCAATTTTTCCTGATGTGGAAGTCAAGGCAACATTTATGCGAGATGCAGGAGGAGTGGAAAGGATTCCTTTTGGGGAGACAGGAGAGGGGACGGCAGCTTGGCTTTGGATATATTCGGTCAATCTTACAAGCTGCTCAGGGTTAGACTGAATATACTCAACTTCAGACATTTGAATCTTGGTCTTTTTAGCGTGATCGACTATGTCGAATGCGACCAAGGGTTGCGTTGACGAAGGAATGAGTCCCTCATTTCATGATGGTAGGGTAGGGTTACTGGTCTTTATGGAAATAGAAGAAGGTTGATTTGGAGGAGAGATGGGAGGAAAATATTTCTTCGTAAAAGGTTTAATAGGAGGTTGAGCAGGAAGAGGATTACCTCTTTTAGCAATGGTTGGAGGTGTGTTCGACATAGCCTTCTCCTTTTGTATCCTGGCAGCAACTTTTGCTTCTTTTCCTTGTGATCGGGTGAAAAAAAAATATGAATGTTCGCTTGCATACCCTTGGGTACCTTCCTCTTCATCATATTCCTTATCTTCAAATTCCATATATCCGATTGTAGAGTTGGCAGTCGGTTCACCGACATCTTGATCATCTTCACCTTGCAATGAAGGTTCTTCATAAATTGGCTCATCTTCTTCGATCTTGACCAAGGCATTAACCAGAGGGGCCTCAAGTGCTAACCTTGGAGCAGCAGTAGGAAAATGCGGCCTTTGTGGGGCGTTGTTGGGAGTGAAGTTCCTTCGTGGGATATCCTAGTACGGAGTGGTAGATGAAGCTTGAGCTAATTTCTTCTTTAATGCAAGCAAGTCGTTTGCCATCTTCTGGAATGCCAGATCTGATGAAGTGGCTTGAGAAGGAGTTGAAGCCTTAGGTTTGGACGGCTCTCATTTTAACTCGCCAGATATAAGCAGGTTGTCTTCTATCTGAATGGCCGCAGCTTGAGTGAGGACCAAGGTGGTGATTTGTTCTTGTAAGAGTAAGAAACTTACTCTTGAGCTCATGGCGTTCACAAAGAAACACTTTTGATTTTCTGGTGTTGGTAACATGGCAGGTGGCACATGGTTAATCAGCAAATTGAAACGGGTGATAAAATCATGCATGGTTTCATTGGCCTCCTTCTTCAAGTGAGTAATCTTTGATAGTAATGCAAATGTGTCTTCTGAAGGCTTATACCTGTCTTCAAACGCAGTTCGTAATGTGGCCCAACTGGTGATAGATCCGGCCGGCAAGTGTTGGAACCACTCTGCTGCAGGTCCTTGCAAGGTCTCTAGAAAGAGGCATACTGACACATCTTCATGGGTCACATCTAGGATGCTACATGACATAATGAATGTAGATATATGTGAATCCATGCTTTGATTTCCACTCCCATCAAATCTTTGGAAATTCTTGCGGTTTCCATGAGGGAGTGCATGAACTAGATGTGGCAATGCAAGAGGGCCCATAGCATTTCCCCATGGTACTGCCATTTGAAAAGCTGGAAAGAGGACACGAGTTGGGAGTGCGGTTCCGCTTAGCAGCAGAGGCACTACAAATTGATGTGGAGGCTCCTTGTGAAAACTGGTTCTTTCGTGGAGGCAAGGCACTTTTGGATGACCGATCAACTGAACTCAGCGATGAGAAGCGTTCTAGTGTAATACTGAAGTTGTGCCTTTGAAGTAGATCAAAAATAGGATCAACTTCTCCATGAGCTCTCCTGCTACGGGTAAATGGCTCACCCGCCAGTGTATCTGTTCAGGTTTGCAGTGATTTGGGAGCAGATTTATAAAAACTCTTTTTGGGTGTACTTGCCGATTTTCTAATTTTTCTGACAAAAATCAGTAGCATGCACTTTTCTAAATATTTAAATTTTATCTCTCTTTTGAAAACTTATTGCAGTTTAATGAAAAATATTAGCGAGGATAAAATGATGGTTAACTTAGTAAGTTGATTTTCGGATCTTAGATTTGATTTTTGCAAGGGTTTGAAAATATTTGTAAAACTATCAGAATCTCAGATCTATGAAAATACAGAGATTTTTATAAAAACTCAGCGAACTAAAGGTTTCTAACTGGTCCAGATCTATGGATCTCTTAAGAAATTTTTTAGTTTGGATCACTTTTGCAAAAAAATTGGATTTTAAACAAAGAGTTAAGATTTGCAAACAGGTAGTGATTTTTACAGTTTTATCTATTTTCTTAGTCTCCCCAGCAACTTTAAAAATTGTTGGTGTCTTTTAGCTGACATAACACTCACATAGATCTGGTTCTTTCCCCAGTGGAGTCACCAAAAACTATTGGTCAAAAAATCTGTCGGGTGGGCAGATCTATGGATAGATAGGCCAACAGTGTGTAGGGCATAGCCCCTCTTTGAGACAGCAAAGTGAAACTAGTTTATTGCTATTCTACCAGTAGGAATCTGTGCAAGTCTTACAGTATTCTACCTTCAGGGGGGTTTTGGGATCTCATCCCAGTAGAGTTAGTTCTGACGAAGAACAGAAAGGAATGAAGGAAGGAATAGAAGAAAGATGGATCTGAAGGGAGAAAAGAAATGAATTCCAAAGTAGAAAGGTCAGAGGGTTTATGTTTTGGGCTGATAGTAAAAAAAGCCAAACTTACTCACATAAATGAACAAATAAATATTGATAAACCAAATGACAAAAGCATAGGTGAATCCAACAGAATAAGCATGCAGATCTAACTTAAGAAAGATCTAACACATAACACAGGAATTTAGCACAAAGTCTCAATTTTTTGTATTAATATTTGTTCTATTATAAGAAAGCTCAAAGTATTTCTCTCCTCACTTCTATTTTTCATATAAATTTTCTCACACCTGAATACTACAAGTGTCCAAGTATTTATAGAAGGAGAAGGAGAAAGAAGACAAAAAGGAGCCAACAACTATTTACAAAATATCTACAAAATATATAAAATTCAAATGTTGACTTTGGGGCAATTTTTTGGATGACAACATCCCATGGTGCAACATGGATGATGTCATCATTTGTGCCAACATACTTTTAAATACTTTTATAAAAATGGGATTTATCCCAGGAGGAAGGAGCCTATTCGTCATCATCCCTTGGCTTGAAAGGAGTGTCTTGCTTCTGCTCAAGAGAGGTAATGTGAAACTGAGCTCGATACTCCATGAACTTGCTGACCATCGCCTGAAGTTGATCCTGAGCGGGACCCTTGGTGTGATCCCCGATGACTTCGCAAGTTTCTCATTCATCTCTGAGTCTTTCAGGGAGTTTGAAGTATTTGTTTCCTGCCTTCATCAGGTATCCAACGAAGTCACGGCAGGCCAGAAGGTTGTTGATAGATTCTATATCAAAAGTGGCCTCTGACGCTAAACCCTGCGACGTGATTCCCTTAAAAATCTGAATAGTATCATCTGCCTTCCTCAAGGCGTACGCTGCACTGAGCAACCCTGGAGACATTCTTAAGACGATCTGCTCCATTTGATGCATGACATCTAGGGCTTCCTCCTTGATTTTGTCTATCTTTTCCAAGACAAACTCCATTTGGTCAACCCGATAGTCTAAAGCAGCAAGGACTTTGTTGGGTGCTCACAGGGTGATCAAAGATGACCGAATTTCAACAAGTCATCGACTTGACAGTCGAGCATCTTCTGGAATGTCTCATGTTACAACCTAGCATGGTCCAACTCTTCAGAGATAGGCCCTCCTATTACTTGGAGTTCCTTGCTCTCTTGATCTATATTTTGATATAGCTCTGCGAACTTCATAATCACTTCCTCACTATCTTTGAGGATCTGTTCTCTCCAGGAGGACATTGCTACACCTTGCTCGCCAATCTTGGTGTACTCATTTATCTTCTCCTAATTAAGAACTTTGAGAGGGTCAGCGACAGTCATAGGAGGGGCATTGCCCATCTTTTGCAGGGCTTGGAGAAGATGCTTGTTTTTCTCTTTTAATATTCTCTTCTCTTCCTTTGCTTCTTGAAGCTTCTTGCAAAGGGCATCCACTATGGATAAGGCCTCTCCTTGCAGGATCTCTGATGATGTTCCCATTATGACCTGAGTCACTATAAAATCTGTAGGAGACAGATCTTCTTTCTTCTTTGTGGGATTAGGGTACGCGATCTCCATAACCCTTTCACCTGAAGCACTTTGAGAGAAGCAGGTTATAGCCTTTTGCTTCTTAGGCCCTTTAGCCGGAATAATGGAGAAGTCCATGGGTGCAATAGGGACTTTCCTCTTGTGTTGGCTTAGGTGTTCGAAGATCCATTTTGGACTTAGCGGAGTGGGACCAGAGGAAGAGGAGGAAACATGGGTGGAAGAAGGAGCAACTGTAGTGGACACGGGGAAATGTGTCGAGACACTTGGTGGCAGCATTGAGAAAGAAGCCAACACTCCAACGCTCATGGGGTTAGGAGTCACTGCAAGAGAGGGAACCATGGGGGCGGAAGGGATCTGTGAGATGAGGGAAGAAATGCTGGGGGACAGATCCATGAGGGAAGAGAAGATGGAGGAAGAGGGAGGGGGAATGGTAGAAGATGGGGGAGAAGACACAACCAAAGGAGTGGTTGGTTGAGTGACATGAGGAGGGGAAGGAGGAGCGAGAGAGGGAACGGTTGGTACTTCACCAGTTGTAGATGTAACAACATCCTGAGTGGATATGTCCGTTGGAGCACTGGCCGCTTCTTCTCTTCCTAGGGACACTAAGTCCACAACTTGTTCCTCGGCAGTGGAAGGAGGGCTCTCAGGAACTTCTTTTTGAGTAGTGCTTCCCTCTCCTTCTTTATCCTTTCCTTTGCCCTCAGGCAAATGTTTTGGCCTGGTGGGTGCATTACCCAAGGGAGATGTGGTAAAGTCTACCCCAAGGTAGATGATACCATTTTTCTTGCACCAATGCTCGGTGCACTGCAGAGTGCCCTTCACCCTTTCCTCTATAGTCTGAGGGGCCTTGTTCCTATCAATTTTGGTAAACAGCCAATTTTCCCCATATGTGTCTAGATAAACCTGATCAACTTCTTGATCAGTTTCTTGGAAATCCTTTGGGATGATAGCCACACCATATTGAATGATCTCTGTCAGGGCTAGTTGGGAGTGATCCTTTCGTCTGAGCTCAACTTCATGATATAGGTCTATGTAGATATCTTCAATCTGAGGGACATGAATTGGATCGATCTTTGCCCTTGGAAGGAAATCACGAGGATCAAAGGTTGGCCTTGACGAGAAATTATGCTTCAAATTGAGCAATTCAAGCTCTGCAAACATCTCCCAGGCTTTTCTCTGTGAAGTGTAGGTGTACCTACCCACTGTGAGGGGGAATGGAGTTCTACCCTTCTTCCTTTTCAAACACTTCTCATGGTATGTGATGAGCTGTCTAGACAGCTCCAATAGGATCAGTTTGGGTCCCGCATACCTTGGCAATTTGGTGGGCTCTCCCAAGAAGTTAGCGGCTCTGAGATAGGTGAAAGTGGGGAATTGCGTGAATAATGCTCCCCACTTCTCTGTGGTGGTGACCACGCTTTTGGTCGTCCGACCGTAAGTCATGTTGGGCCTCAAGAGGCAGATGACGCCATAAAAGAAGACATCGTTGATTTTACTGAATTGGGCTATGTTGTTCTCCAGTCTTAACTCTAAATAGTACTCATATATTTTGACCTGGGGCCATACCCCATACCGATTCAATGCTGGGTAGTCCCTCTCTTAGGCAGTAGCATATACTACATAGGAGTTCATATAGAACCTCCTAGTTGTTGAAAGTTGTTGAATCTGCTCCAAGATTGTGCTGCTGATAATCTCTCCCCAGTCAAAACACTAATCGGGAACATTTTTATTCATTGTTTCTAAATACCTGAGCATCCACTTGTGAAAGTAATGGGCATCGGGGAGTCCAAACACCCTACTCAGGAAGGTGATTGTGTCACTCAGCTCCTCTGAAAAGTCACTGCGATGAATGACTTGTGGCCACCTGCTTGTCACCTTCTTATTCTTGAGGTACACCTCATTCATTAACTGCATACATTTGTCTTCATTTTCAGTCCATGTCTTCATGTAGTCCTCTTGGCTCACTGCTACAAAATGTCGGTGGTGAGGGATACCCAACATGATCTCAAAATGTCAGGCCGTGAGGTTGATTATCACCTCGCCCTTCTCATTTTCGACACATCTTGTGTCCTTATTATAACAACGGCCCACCAACATCATAAACTCATTGTTGATTTTGCTCACTAGAAGCCTTGCAGCAAAGTGCAAACCACTGCCAACCAATTTATCCATCCATGGGCTGCCTGTGACCTTCTTGGTTCTGGCCCAGAAGTCCTCCATGTCAATGTGCCTGAGTTCTGAATCTCTGATATCAAGATCACACTTTGCAAGCAAGTCAGGCATCTAGACCCTTTGGTATTTATATTTCATTTCTTTCTCTGTTAGCTTGGCTTTACCCTTAGACTTAGTTGGCTTCTTACTCGATGAAGACATGTGTGGATCTGAGTTTACCTGTTGATCTATAAGAAGAATCAGGGAATTCCATCGTAGAAGAGCCATGTTAGATGTTAAGTCATCCATAAAAGCTTATAGAATGAAAAGTTAGCAATTTATGAGCCTCTGGGCGCAAGGCACAGCTTTACTGCAGGGACTTAGAAAAGTAAGGTGCACTTTGCAGGGACTTAGAAAAGCAAGGCAGGGAAAGTGTTGCATGGGAGAAAGCAGTGCCAAAGGGGTGTGGGGCGCAGCAAAGGTTACACACAACATTTAGATGTTGGTGTCAAGGGATATGCGCTTGCGCCGTTGGAAGTCTTTTAGTGGGGCACAGATATGATTAGTGTAACAGAGTATTATGGTACGCCAAGGCACAGACATAAAAGATGCAACATTAAGGTGAGGTACGTCAAGGGGTTAAACTTGTGCAATGTGGGAAGGGTTTACATAGCATGAAGTGTTGTTACTACTGCAGGTGCGCTCGTGCCAACACCTTAGGAATTTGGTAGTTTTAAACAGGGTGCGGGAAAGGCTTATGTTGTACGAGTTTTCAGTGCACCTTGGCATGACTGTTTTTGATGCAATATGACTAAATGGTGTGCCAAAGGGGCACAACTGCATTTAGCGCAACACATATGAAAATTGCACCATGGAAGACAGTAGGCCGATTCTCTTCATTTTGTGGTTTTTTATTCTCTCAGCTCAGATTTTTGATAACAAGGGGTTAACCTTGACGAAGCAGGGGATGAGAGGAGAAAAGGGACAAGGGTCCATTCTAAGGCAGAGCCTTCTAGATTGGCTGATCTAGAAGGAGAGTGAAAAATAGTTTGAAGGTGGGTTTTGCAAAATGGGTTGGGATTGTGTTATCTTCTTAGGTGCATTGTTTATTATCAACAATCTTAATCACCTAAACCAACATAAAAACCACAACAAATCCACAAGAAGGGAAAGGGCCACTTATCAGGAATATATAACGATGAAGGAGACGATGTGGGGTCCACGAAAGTGACAAATGGAAACATGTGGGGCTGACAAGAACGTTGAAAAACATAGAGGAATAACTTTTCACGTTTTTTCAATTGTGAAAATGACAGGTCAGATGCACCTATATATAGTAAAAGGTGCAATAAATGTGCCACCAACTTTTCCTATGGCGCACTTAAGTGGATGCCGACACGAAGTGATTTTTTCCATGACACATCTTTGGGAGTGTCGACACTATGTTTTCAACACCCACAGCGCACTTTAGAGAGTGATAACAAGATGGCACTTGCGCCTTGGCACACCTTTGAGAGGTGTAACATTTGGAGTGTTGAAACTCCCTAGAATGCGCCAAAGGAATAGAGGGGCGCAGTTTTGGTTGATGTAACGCGAATGAAAACTACGCCCAACCCAAAAAGGTTGAAAATGACCAAGTTCTAAAAACTAGATTTTCCGGAAAGGGATTTTATGCCATTTTGAACGTTAAGAGATCTCAACGGGGGACCAAAATGGAAATTTTTGGTATGGTTACCTACAAAATTGCCCTTGTCAATTTTACAGGATAACAAATATTAAAAAAATTGGGATGCATGATTCTCAATATCCCCAGTTTTTTTACTCTTGTGAGAAAAGAGAAAAGGAAAAAGAAAAACTGATTCACAAGGAAGTGAAAAATCAGCAAAACAAAAAATTGATCCTGAAGAGGTAGAGGTTCTTCCATACGAGGCTCAAAGAGTTTTAGAAAACTATGTGTTTTCAAAAGAGAAGACATGCCAACAAGGATGGAAGACACAATAGAATTTACTTGTCAATGTGCATATCCCTTTCAAATTTTGTCAACTATATCAGCTATTTTGTCGACTAATCCATTTAATGCAGAATGTGTGATCACAAATTTCTACAATTTTTCTAGTGATATATCTTCAGAATAAATAATGGATATTCTTATAATTTTCAGATATAGCTCACTAAATTGATTTATTATTGTTCTCTTACCAGTTTCACATTTAAAATTGTTAAGAGAAAGAATAAAAAAAATACATGGAAAAGTTTAAAGACAAGGGGAATTGATTATGGATGGCTATTATAGATTTTATGACAACAATAGGAGATTTAAAATAATTTTTATTTTTTACACAATAACTGGTGTGCATAATTTTGACACTGATGATCACAAGAGAGAAGTATTCAACAGGGATTGGATGGAGCAACTGCCATAACAATTTTCGACTGCAAGTGAAATTGGCCTATGAGGAAAGACACATCCTTTTATTTGTGAGAGATAGTATGAGTTCTAGTCTCATATGTTCACTCAAAAATCTTCCAAAAATTCTCCACTAATAGTACTTTATGGTGGTAGTGTTGCATTGCATTCTTTGGTTGACATTGGTCTATCTGTGGTTTTTTTATTTTTGAGACATACAATCAAGAATTGTTTTTAAAACATTATTATTCTCATCTGAAAAAAAAAATTGTCGATTAAGACAAGTTTTACAAATCTTATTTTAATTCCTTTGAACTGAAATGCACTACTAATATACTCAATATTTATGCTAGTGACCAATAAAGAGAGGAAGTAACTTTCAGTTCTAAGACACTTCAAACTACTAGAGATGATGGAGTTCTTAACGTGCAACCAATTCAATTTGTTCCGCTAGAAGTATTTTCCCAAAAAACCAATGAATCAATGCCAAGTTATTATCCTTTAATAATTTTATAAAATAAGTATTGCGCTAAGTTTTCTTTTATCATATTTTTCATTAACTTAACAATACTTTACTTTTTAACAATGTTGATGACAAATGTGGAGGGCACGGGCAAATCACGCAAGAATAGGCAGTCATAATCTGGTATGTCGTTCATGTGCAAATTATAAAAAAAACCATTTATAATCCTCACAAATTTATAGGAACCCATTACAACTATGTAAAGAAAATGGACCAGTTTTCACATAGTAATAACAACGTGGTCTATTTTTTATCTTTATTTGATACCAAGCCCATACGAAGCCTGATGGACGCTAATCTCCCTGTTTTCATCATGGGTTATCCAACCAAGTATACTTCAAATAATAGTGTCTTTTCCTAGTAGTCACTAATCTACATCTATAGCTAAGCAATAATGTCCATAAGAGGGAACTATTAATTTTCCTAGTGGTCGTTAATTTACAACGCATAGAAAAAATTAGTATTATTATTTTAATTACCACGACATGAAATTTATTATGAATTGAATAATGATTTTTAGAAATAGAACGTCCATCACAAGAACCGATAGCAGGCGAGGGTGAAGCAAGCCATGCTGCTGAGCTCAATCAATGAGTTGTAGCCTCCTAAAATGTTCTTTTTTTTATTTTGTTATAACTAAATTATGGTCGATTGAAAAGAAAATTATTTACTTCCATGCAGTTAGCCAAAATGATTATTTAATTATTTTAGATTTGGTGGTTTTCTGTATGATGAGAAAACAAAAAACCATAAGGAGATGGAATTCAAGTTTGGAAAGGAGATTATCAACTTGCAAGGAGGCCTCAAATAATTTTTAAAGTTACTCTCACACAAATTTGAAGTGGATTTGTGGTCCACCAATCTAGCTTCCGTTGAAGTTGAAAACCTGACAAAGGATTTGAAAAAAAAATAGTAATCGAATTGAAACCACTAGTTATTCAGGGAAAAGAACATTGCAATGTCCAAGATGGAATTGCAATTAAATATCTATGAAAGGTTTGGAGTAGAGACGATATTTATTTAAGCTCTAAAGACACTTTATGTATCAAAATAGATACAAGGGGAAACCCTGTGGAAAACTTTATGGTGGGGAGGAAAATAAATGGAGCAAATTATTCCAAATATATGTTGTCGGTGACTGATTTGTATAAAAACTTATCATTGATACCATCTGAGTGTTTTGATGTTGTAGAGGGTGTCAAAAAATTGGAGCAAGAAAAAACTAAATAACTATTTACCATTTCAAAATGTTTTTAAAATGATACTACTAAACATTGTAAAGAAGATACATTCATATCTTCCATCTTTATTTTATATGTTGAGATTTTACATTTATTAGTTGGGAGTATTTATATGTTCACTGCGTATAAGTTGAGAGTATAAATTTATAAGTTGTTTGTGTGAATTACCAAAATAAAATATTATCGTAACAATATTGTGAGCTATTTTTTTCTTGATCAAATTGGGAAGCCTAAATTAATTCTGAAGTTATTTTTATAGATTCAATTGGGAAGCCTAGAAATTACTAGTTTTGGGAGTTGAAGGTTGTTGGTATTGGAGACAAAATACCTTATAATAGGGTTCCATATTTTACACATGGGAATACTAAATACGTTGAATGAGTGTTTAGTGTTGCTTTGGTAAGAACTGCAACATAAAATTTTGACGTTTCCTTGTGGTATACATGTATGGATTCAACACTTTTGAAGAACATTTTCATTAAAAAAATTAGTTGGCTGCGTGATATCCACCTCATGCTTGATTGAGGATGTCACCAATGTAAGATAGAAACAAATACCAGTCAGTAGATACTAGACATTTTTGGTAAGGTATATGGAGAAAAAAATATTCTGTTGATAGATGATGAGAGATTCATGTCTTACAATGTTAATGAGGAAATTACTCTCCAACCCCAATTTTTAAAGATTTGATGGAAAATATGAAACAGATTCATTGATTTACAGTCAATTGTGTACATGGATGGATTTTGCAAGACAACACAAAAACACGTGTAGATCATTGAAAACCTTCAAACATACTATTGTTGATTGAATTATATTTATTGATTCTAAAATAGACACTATATATCACATTTATATTGAAAAAAATAATTACCTGAAAGTTTTTAAAGATTTGTCATCCACAATTTTTTTTCCTAGTTCATTGTTTTCAACACAAAAGTTATTCCCAGTACAATGTGAAAAAAGAAATGAACCTTTTGTTTTTTTCCTAATTCACCACCCACAGCCATTTGATTATGTTTTTCTTCATTTATAGATAACAACATATGCAACATGAAATTGATAATATTCAATATACATGGTGTTTTGGAAAACACCATTCACAAGGATGATTCGTCACATGAGATGTTTAAAAACTTGGTAGCATCAACCTCAAGAAAAATATTATTTTCTTATACCTAATGTCAAAGAGTTATTGCACTGTTGAAAAAAACATTTCAAAATAGTGCTATGGACATTGGAAAGACAGTCAGATGTTAATGAACTGAGGCCTTCATTCATTTGATACATTGGCTTGGAGATGGATAGCTTCAAGTTTATATTTACACAAGAAGATTGCATCATGTTCAAATGTACCGATTATGAAGGTTCCAAGAATCCAAACTTATTTCTCAAAAATATTAGTGTCATTTGGTTCAAGTTTAATGCATATTACAATTGTAAAAAAACACTGTTTATAGATGACTCTTTAGATAAAAAAACAAGTTCAATGGTGTGAGGAACTACCTAATTGCTAAGACATTTAAGATACGATCTAAATAGATAAACAATTACTTGATAAATGAGTTGTGGCCTATGTTACAACCGCTGAAGGATGTGGAAGACGTACGAGGTATCATTAAATCAAAAATCAAATTATAATTAGTTAATGTACCTAAATTTATTTGAAAGCATCATTTTGTAATTTCTTTTTCTTGATTTGCAAGTCCATCTTTGAGAATGGTGTTACACTTAACTATGTTATGAAAAAAATATAGAATTCATTTCTGTAGTGTGTGAGTCTATCTTTAGTAATGGTCTCATAAATACATATATGGATGTGAGGAAATGGAACTACAATTACATAACCATGTTATGAGAAAATATTAAAATGCTTATGTTTATGTAAAATGTAAGTCTTTCTTTAGCAATTTTATAGTATGGTAAAGGCTTAAAACATTTTTTTTCAATTGATGTGCTAGTATATAAAAAAGGTTAAATAATATTTTTCTATATGGTGGATTCTGTTGTGATTAATGTTAATTTACTTTATGTTTGACTATTCCTTTAGTAAAGTTATAACATGTAAATATAGCCTACAAGAGGAATGATATTACAAAAAATTATATAACAAGTTGGTGATGTTATTAGATTATTAAAGGTTTGACATTTTTTAAATTGATTTAACTTAATAGTCTAAATATAGTTTGGTGTACTTGTTTGTGACAGAAAGGAAAAGGATTGATATGAAGTGACAATGTCATAGCCTACCCTTTCTACAATCCTTAAGCAGTCACATGATACAAGTACCACTTCCAAAGAACAACACACCAAGCTTCAATGTTGCTTCAATAAGGAATATATTAAATTAAGAGGTGAGGGGGGAGATGGAGAGAGGGTAGGGAGAAATGGGGAGATAGAGAAATAGAGAATATTTGATTGAGAGGAAAATATTAGATGTTGGATTTTGATAGCATTTAATTCTGCCAAAGGGAGCTACTAATGGAAATAAGGATATCTAAGTTTCTTCTAGGTTCAATTAGATCGACTATGAAATATCATGAGGAAGTTAAGTTCCCATATTTGAAGCCAAAATCCCTTGAAGAAAGGAAGATTTTTTCAAAGTATCAGACACACCAACTTGGGAAGATCCTACATTTAGGGGAATGAAACAACTGAATAGAGTGCAAAGTATAGTGTATCAAACTTAATTATTTTCTTATGATAATTTACTTTTTCTGCGTAACCAAAAATGATGGTAAGACTAATGTAGCCATATTAATCATAATTCAAAATATTTCTATCAATAGGAGTCCATATGATTCTATCGAATCGATTAAGTTTATGACTATTTTCGTGGCACCTATGAAAGTAATAGTTTCAATGGTGGTTGGGAATTTAAGGATTTGAAACATTCCCAACCACCTCCACAACCATTGCTTTCAGAAGTACCATGTAGACAATCTTAAACTTACTCGAATCAATGGAACCATCTGGACTCCAAATGAGAGTAATTTGTTGAAGTATGGTTAGCATTGCAACATTGGTCTTACTAGCACATGTGCTTCTACAAAAAACTAAATTATCTTTGGTAAATAGTAAAGAGTTAAACTCTGTACTATACACTCTATTTAGTTTCTTCATTTCCCTGAATGTATACTCTTCCCAATCCAACATGTCTGTTATTTTTGAGTATTTTCTCTTCTTTTGCAAGGGGTTTTGGCTTCAAAGCAAGGACATGAGTATATAGTCATAACCTTTCCTCAAAATTCTAAATGAACTTGGAGGTATCTCACATCTCTTATTTATCATTAGCACTATCCCTTGATGGAATGAAATTTTATCCAGATCTAACATCTGATACTTTCTTTTTATCTAGTTGTTCTCTATTTCTATATCTTCCTGCCATTCCCTCCCCCTCTTTCCATCTCTACCCTCATCTCTTAATTTCCTAGCTTTATTCCAGATGATACACTGAAGATTATTCTTACATTCCTTGGGAGTGGCCCTTTTAGCATGTACATACTCAAGGATTTTAGTACGTGTAAGCACTCCCATTTTCATTTCATAATCATTCTTATTACTTTCTTTCTTATCTTCTGTCATGGGAAGAAGAGTACACAAAACTATTTTGATCATATTACTTTAAAAAGTTTAATAAGGTCAAAATTTTCATAATCCAAAAGCATCACCAGTGTATTCGCCACATCTTAATCATCACCCTATCTCATTTTCTGCAAAACAACTCACATGAACCATATTTCAAATTGTAATTAAAGCCTAATGGCTGCTAGGATTTTAACAACTTAAAAGAACCATATTTAAGAGAATAGCTAGTTGAGAGGAAAATATTAGATATTGGCTTTTGATAACATTTAATTCCACCAAGGGGAGATATTGATGGAAAGAAAGATATCTGAGCTTCATCTGGGATTCAAATATTTAGACTACGAAAGGTGATGAGGAAGTTAAGGTCCCATCTTTGATGCCAATACCCCTTGCAGAAGGGAAGGAACTTATCAAAATATCATACATGTTGGCTTGGGAATATCCTTCATTTATGGGAATGAAACAACTGCATAGAGTGTAAAGCATAGTGTATCAAACTTCATTATTTTTTGATGATAATTTTATTTTTGTGCATAACCGGAGATGCTGGTAAGACTAATGTATCCATGCTAACCTTACTTCAAAATATTTATCTCAATAGGAGTCCAAATGGTTCTATTGACTCGATTAAGTTTATGATTATTTTTGTGGCACCTTTAAAAGAACTAGTTTCAATGGTGGTTGGGAATTTAACGATTTGAAAAAATTTCAACCACCTCCACAACCAATGCTTTCATAAGTACCATGTAAATAATCTTAAACTTACTCGAATCAATGGAACTATCTAGACTCAAAATGAGAGTAGTTTGTTGAAGTATGGTTAACATTTTAGCATTGGTCTTACCAACACCTATGCTTACACAAAACAAGGAAATTCTCATCGGTAAATAGTGAAGCTTCATACTCTCTGGTCTACACTCTATTCAGTTGCTTCACTTCCCTTAATGTATACTCTTCCCAATCCAACATGTATGATATTTTTTACTAGTTTCTACCCTTTTGCAAGGGGTTTTGTCTTTGAAAGCAAGGACATGAGCTTACTCATAACCTTTCCTCAAAATTATAAATGAACTTGGAGGTATCTCACATCTCTTTTTTTTCATTAGCATTCTCCCTTGATGGAATGAAATGCTATCCAGATCCAACATCTGACTTTCCTTTTAACCAATTGTTCTCCATTTATTTATCTCCCTACCATTCCCTGCACCTCTCTCCACCCTCATCTCTTAATTTCCTAGCTTCATTCGTAATGCTACATTGAATATTATTCTTGCATTCCTTAGTAGTGGCCATTTTAACATGTAGATATGCAAGGATTGTAGTAAGGGATGGCTCTTCCATTTTCCAGACGAGTACACCAAACTATTTTGAGCCTATTACTTTAAAACAATTTAATAAGGTCAAAATTTTCATAATCCAAAAGAATCACCATATTATTCACCACACTTGATTGTCACCCTATGTAAGTTTCTTCAAAACAACTCAAAGGAACAATATTTCAAATCATAATTAAAGGCTAGCGGTCACTAAGATTTTAACAACTTAAAACAACCATATTTCAAATCGTAATTAAATCCTAGTGGCTGCTAGGATTTTAACAAATTTAAAGAACCATATTTAAAATCATAATTAAAGCCTAGTAGTCACTAGGATTTTAACAACTTAAAAGAACCATATTTTAAATCATAATTAAAGTCTAGCAGTCGTTAGGAGTTTTACAACTTAAAAGAATCATATTTGAAATCATGATTAAAGCCTAATGGCCGCTAGGATTTTAACAACTTAAAAGAATAAAATTTGAAATCACAATTAAAGCCTAGCATCCGCTAGGATTTTAACAACTTAAAAGAACCATATTTTAAATTGAGATTAAAGCTTAGTGGCTACTAGGATTTTAATAACTTAAAAGAAACATATTTAAAATCATAATTAAATCCTAGTGGCCGTTATGCATTTTAATTATTTAAATCACATTATTTCAATCCTAAAGGATTTTTACAACTAAAAAGAAGCATTTTTCAAATCGTACATAAAGCGTTTCAAACGATATGGATTCTGGAAATAGGTATAACAAGGTCCAATATGTTAAGTTTTGGATTCCAATATTTTATTTTTTTGATTCAAATATCTGTGATTTTGGATTCTAGCATATGTGATTTTGGATTCCAACATATGTGATTTTGGATTCCAATATCTGTGATATTGGATTCCAACATCAGTGATTTTGGATTCCAATATCTATGATTTTGGACTATAGTAAATTCTAATATCTGTGATTTTGGATTCCAATATATGTGATTTTGGATTCTAATATTTTTTATTTTAGATTCCAATATTTGTGATTTCGGAGTATAGTAAATTCCAATATTTGAAGTTTTGGAATCCAAAACTAGTAATACTGGATTCCAAAATTTAGCTATGTTTTTTAGCTGATTGGACCATAATATGTCAAGATATACTAATATAAGCGTTATACCCCAAAAATAATAAGATGTGATATATGAAAATATAATATGTAAGGTTTTGTGAAAATAGATTATTATGCATTAATCAACTAACAATAATCATGCACATTCAAAATAATGCATTAATACTTATAACTATACTAAAAAAATAAGACACTTTCTTAAAAACAAAAAAAGGGATAAGAATTTAGCTGTGTAGAATGGTACATAAAATATATAAGTGTACATATTGGAGTTGTTATAAACCTAGAAGTACTTATTATGTGAAACTAGAATTAGAAACCACGTCAATTCAGGACCGTATAATTTTGCATGGATTGTAATACAATTCTTTCACCTTCTATACCATTTAGACCCGCTGACAAAAGGGTTCTATAACTTCTCCTACCATTTACTTCCCTAGTATGTGTGTCAGTGTATGTCACTCAAACTTGCACAACCTTGGCATGACCTGTAATGACTTGCAAACCCTAGATACCTACAATACCCTTCATGAAATCATGAAATAACAAAACGAGAAATTAGTGTGTGGGTAATGTTGAACTACCCTTGATAGTCAAACCCTCCTGACCCAATACAAGTTTTGTACTACATTCCCTCGAGTGGGAGAAAGCCTCATGTAGTTCTTGTAGAAAACACACTTATATTGAGAGGGGGGTGAATCAGTATTAGCCAATTTTTATAATTTAAATTTTAACATTCATAACATCATCAATTACATAAGGTATAACAATTGCACAACACAATATTTATGTGGAAAATATTTCGGGAGAAAAACTGCAGAGAAAATATTGCTTTGAGATATTGTCCAAATCCAGCCATAAAATTAATTGTTTTATAAATGTTTGTAGGCACCAACATACTAGAGACACCAATCTCCAATGCCAAGCACCAACTCAACTTGATTCGTGAGCACTAGCTCACTGGAGACACTAATCCCCAATTGTATGACGCACTGACCTCAACAATAAAAAGATCCACCTATTGTAGTTGCTTCTTCAACCTGATGATGGAACTTAGATTACACTTTTCTCTTCTTCTTTTCTTCACACATTCCACACTTCACTTTCAACTTACTTCATGCGTTGTTCGCTCTTCTTTATTCTTCAACAATTCATCATTCTAATCTGATTAAGTTTGTTTTTCCTCTCTCTTCATAAATCTTCTCGATATATCTTCATTAACCGCTAATCTCTTCTCACCCTCTTCCTTTATTTTTAAATTGACATCAAAATTCACACATATTGACTTTATTTTTGGTTAATAAATGATTTCCTGTGAACCTAGATAATCCTACATCATACACCCAAGATAAGAAGAAATATGGGCATAGTGTTCACATTTGTGGGATAAATAGTAGAAACACCATTTCATCCTTCTAGTATGAACTTGGAATTCTTGCATGTAAATGGGATTAACCTATCTTCTATATGATGGAAAAATTGGGTCATAAACTGATCTCTTCTAAATGGTTTCTTATTCTTCTTCACACCACCAACCACCACTTGTAGGATGATCTTTTTGCTATGTGTGGTTAATATATTTCTTCTTCCACATTTCCTTAGTCTACGCAATACCTTTACATATGACTTGAAGACATGAGTGTGTTCCTTGACATTCCTTCATCACAGATACATCATTCCAGATTTGTAAATTTATCTCTAGTATTGCCATCTTTATCTTTCTCCCATCTTCTCTCTATCTTTTTGCATGATCTATCTTCACTTGCATTACTACACATGTTTCATCTTCCCTAGCCTTATGTACCATGTGACTCTAATGCACTCACTCTTCATATTATTTTGTCATCTTCATAACATGAGTTTTCCTTTCCTTCTACACTCTCACAATATTTTCTCTTCCAACATATAACATCCATCTGTCAAACTTCCAAGGACTTACCATTAGTATTTGGAATGCATCCATTGGTAAAACATCACACAAAATTGTATGTGCAAGTCTAATAATCTTCATTTCAACCTCGCATTATTATCTCACAACACCTATCTATCCTTTCACCATCTAAGTAACTTTGTAAGGATTGTGATGTGTATGCTTTCCAAAAACTATTTTTATACCATCTCGGTAGATATCAAATTAATTTATCTTCTGCTATCAACTATAATTGTATAAAACTTTCCCTTAATCTTGCATCTTGCGAGGAAAATATGTTTCCTCTCACGAAATGAATCATCTTTCTACCCTATAAATTTTAAGACCTTTCTTGATGTCATTGGGAATTCACATTTCTTTGGTTTTTCTTCTATGCCATCACTTTCTTCTTCCTGTGCAATATTTGTACTTGTAATCTTATTATTTCCCTAATTTTTTTGCAAACACTCATAATCTTGATGCCCCAATTCAACACATAAAATAAATTTCCCCTTAATCTTATTTAATTTTGGAGTCTTAGAGCTTACCTCTTTTTAATTTGGGTTCCCATAGTGAGTTAGAACCAAATATATTCTTTTTGATATTTCCTCTTCTCCACCCATAGTGATTCTCTCTCAGTGTTTTTTAGGGAGGATTATGCATCAACAATCACACATATGATGTAGGTAAGTATTTTTAACCCTCTTTAGTCTCTTATTTTGTATGTATGTATTTGTGATTTTTGATCATTCATTGTTATATGATAGAGTAGATGTATGTTTACTTTGGTTTATCACATTGTCTTATTTTCATTACACACCCCGAATTTATCCACCTCTTAGTTATTTCCTCTCTATATTTAAAAATCCTAGTATGATACCTCTCTTTATCTTTGTTGCAGGCCTTAGAAATATGTACCTGACTTAGGCTTAAGACTAATATCCTCTAGATTTATGACACTTGTGCTCCCTTAGCACCTTTATATCTACATGGTGTGGCCAATATTAGATAAGAACCCTATATTTGACGAGCTAACCCGGAACCTCTCTTTTACCCTTCATACAGAGGTTGGTGCTTAGTTTCCTTAACATCACTTGGCTATTGAATCGAGATACTAAAGGGAGAACCAAAACAACATTTTTTATCATTTTTATAATAGAAAACATTCAAATCATTGAAATGTTGACTTTATTTAATACTAGTAATCACATTACTAGATATTGATAAACCATTTGAGGTGGAGAAAAACACATATGATCATGCAATCAGATCCATCCTAACTCAACATGGTCAGCTGATTGTTTACCACATAAAAAATGATTGTGTCATTTATAAACTATACAACACATGATCGTGATATTTATGTTATTGTTGAAGTATGTAAGTGGATACATAATAGATATACAACTATTTCAGTAGACTAGACCATGATCTGTGTCATTTGAGAATGAACTGCAAAAAATAATCTCATAGACTTCCACAACTTATTAAGATTGAAATTTTTCTACATGAGGTTAGTACTTGTTTTTCCTAACATCACTTGGTTATTGAATCATAATACCAAAGGAAGCACCAACCAACCTTTATTTGGTCATTTACACAATATAATGAACTTGAGGATTTTAAATAATGACTTTATTTAACACTGGTAATCACATTAATATATCTTAATCAACCATTTGAGGTGGATAGAAACATATATCATCATACACTTGGATCCATCATAACTCAACATAATCACCTGATTTCTTACCACATTAAAAATATCATTACATCATGACGGAACTATCTAACATACGATCACAAGATTTATGTTATTCATCATGTATGTAAGCATTAGGGGCATTATGTCATGGGAAAGGAGACTATGATCCACATCAATCACTATTCTCTTCAATTCTTGTAAACTTTGAATAATTTTTAGCAAGAGAAACATTATAAATTATCTTCATATCTTCAACAATTTCATCTCAACATCAAGCATAATAAAGGATTTGTGAATATAGTTGTTGATTGTTTAAGTTCAAGTCTGATTCAAGATCTCCTCATAGTGTTTGATACTTTTGTGTATTAGGTAAATACTTGGAGAAATTTTTATCCTTCCGATCCAAACTTCACATAAGTCTATGACAACTTTATTAGAAGCAAATTATTTCCAAAATTCTACATACATGATTAAATTTTGTATCAACTTGGTTATTTGTGTGTACCACATGAGAAAAAAATAATATGGGAACCTTAATTTAATAAATGTTTAGCACAATTTGGATTTTAAATACCTTAGTGGTGCTATTAAAATATTTTTTTTGGAAAGACCTCAAGTCTTATGTCACCAAATGCTTTAGGTCTTCTACTACACCTGCGATTTCCAAACCAGTCAACAAGAAGAAAGGTATATATACACCTCTTCTAGTTCTAATGAGATGATCGGAATTTGTTTCCATATACTATATCTCAAGATACCTTACTAACAAGCATGGTAATAATTGTGTTTATGTAGAAGATAGACTCTCCAAGATGGAAATTCTTATACTTTGTAAGAAATACATTTCTTCTCTAGAGACTGCTAAAATATATGTTGAAAATGTTTGGGTCCATACTAGACTAATAGATACTATAATATCTAATAGGGATACTAGGTTTTTATAGAAAGTGCTTTGTTTTATGATGGAAAATAATTTGAATAATTCTACCACATTCCATCTACATAGTGATGGACTAATAGAAGTAGTTAAGATGATAATTGTGCATATTTTCATATTGTAAAATTTGAAGAAATGATGCAAATGCGATGATATTATCCTTTTCATTTATTACAACTACAAAAAAGATCTTATCATCTCAACCACACACAATATGTTTCATATATTTTTTGGTTTCTAACCTTTGGTACACATCAATATATTTTATCTTGTACCTCCTCAATAGTAGAAACTCCTTCATCTCAAGAGGAAGTTCATAAATTTGTTAATTTAATTGAGGATATTAAATTATGTACATGGGGATTTTTAGTTCCAATAGGTATCTACCACCCTACACCTATGCACATAATAATGCAAAAAAAATCACACTTATAACAATAAATCCATAACAACTCAACATTATGTTCAACAATAGATATTATATTAAATAGATTACACAACAATAAAGATCAATCACCAACAATACACTGTTATAACCACATCACAGTGTCCCTTACAAAAATATAGACTTGTACACAAGTCTCAACATGGAAGAAAACTTCTAACTCCAAGACACTTTAGTTTGAGACTTAATCTCGCATCCAGAGTCTACTCTATGAGTTACTCCACATTTATAACTAAGAACTCAAAATTGATTTCCTAAAGCGATTGATATTTGTTTATATAGATATTAAATGCCACAAATTGATAAATAATATATAATTATGGTCTAAAGGACCCAATGCATACTAAAGGACCTAGTACAAGCATAAAAATCCTTCTTAATATTTCAAATATTCAAATGATATTTCTCTTATTATTCATGACATCAAAAAAATTTAGTATTGTGAAGTTCATATAGTGTTTTGTGGTGTCCAAAAATGCTTGTGATACCTCCAACATATCTGGTGACATGCACTAAGACTCCAAAAATTGTGATGATCATGAAAAATATCAGACATTGTGTAGTAGGAATGTGCGCTAGACATTTCACAACAAGATTTTTCACTCTCCAAATGTAACATAGTACTTTGTAGCACACCAATAACTTATTTCTCCACTTTTCATCCCAAAAACAATATAAAATTCACATGTATGTACTTTATTTTTGGTTGATAAAGGATTTACCATAAATCTAGATGATTCTACATCATACACCCAAGATAAGAAGAAATGTGATCATAGTTCTCACATTCATGGGGTAAGTGGTAGAACCACCCTTTCATCCTTCTAGTAAGAACTCAGCATGCTTACATGTAAATGGTACTAACCCGTCTTCCATATGTTAGCAAAAGTTGGGTCATAAATTTTCCTCCTCTAAATGTGCTGTAATTATTTTGCATACCACCTCCCACCAGTTACAGTCTGATCTACTCAATATGTAGGGTTCATATATTTCTTCTTCCACACTCCCTTCCTCTACGCAATACCTATGCATATGACCTAAATGTACATGAGTGTGTTCCCTAACACTCCTTCATCAATGCTACATATTTCCTTACTATTTTAGTATTCTCTTTGGTATTTACATCTTTTCCTTTCACCCATATTCTCTATATATTTTTATATCATCTATCTTTACTTGCATTACTACACAGGTTTCAACTTCCCTAACATGTGTACCATGTGACTCTAATACACCCCCTCTTCATATTTTTTATCGTATTCACAACATGATTCCACCCTTTCTTCTAAACTCTCACAATATCTTCTCTTTTAGATACAATATCCCTCTGTCAAACTTCCAAGGCCTTAATAGTTGTTAATGACATACATCTATTGGTAAAACATCACACAAAATTGTATAGGCGAGTCTCCAAATATTTATTTCAACCTCATATTGGTCTCTCAAAATACCTACCTATCATTCTATCATCTAAATAAATTTGTAAGGATTGGGATATGTTTGCATTACAAGAAAAGTTTACATACCATCTCAGTAGACACCAAATTGTTTTTACTTCTGCTATCAATTATTATTGTATAACACTTCCTATTAATCTTGTATCCTATGTGCAAAATATGTTTCCTCTCATGTCATGAGTCATCCTTCTCCCCTATAAATTTTAATACCTTTCTTGATGTCATTTGGACTTCATGTTTCTTTGGTTGTTCTTATATGTCATCACTTTATTCTTCTTATGCAATAGGTGTACTTGTAATCTGATTATTTCCCCAATTTTTGTGCAAAAAATCATAATCTTGATGCCCCAATTCACCATATAAAAAATATGCCCCTTTATCTTACACCTTAATCCCTACCATGTGTGGATTTATTATTTTTCTTATTTTTTGTTCATGTACACTATATGCCCACTCCCTATATTCACATTCAAGTGCCATTAGATCCTTTCCTAAATTGAGATTCATCATGTTCCTTTGGCCATTCTATTTGTGTGTCAACTTCTCTTCTATTCTCAAGGCACACTAGTACACTTATTATATTGTCTACATATTGATTAGGTTGATCTCATCCACTATAGTCTATTGAGGTATCATTCCATCTTCTCTCAATCCACCTCATTATGACCAACTTTAATTGTGACCTTGTAAAACTCATTTGTGTATTACTTCACACTTAACCCATTCTTCCACAAGTTTTGTAGCTTCTTCAACAAATCTAACACATAATATCTAGGAAGAAATTTATTTATTAGCTTTATAACCATGTGCTCCCACTTGGTGATCTCATCCTTACCATTCATATTGTGTTCTAGATAAAATTCTTTCCACCACAATACATCATGAACATTCAACTTGGTTTGTGTTATCCTCTCCTTATGATACCATACACCCTCATAAAAATCAAAGAACTATTCCATCTCTATGACCCAATCAATAATTTCTTCTACGTTCAATGTCCCTAAAAAATAAGTAACTTTCATTAGTAATTCTATACCAATCCTTAACACAGCTTTCAATAACCTTTCTTATGCATATTCCTGCTCTAGTTCTACTCCAACCATGCCACTTATATGTTCTTACTATGCTCCTTGTGGTATTCTTTATTTTTCCAAATAATTTACATCCCTCGAGATGAATCCTCTCATGTGGTCTGCCTCTACTACAGTCATTATGGCTTGCATTTTCTACAACATCTTTGTGATCTCGTCAATCCTTCTAACTATACTATTAACCAACAATCTCCCTTTCCCTACCATTATGGGTGGTATCCTTCTTTTCAAAGCCCTTATCTACTATCACACTCTCTCCATCAACTTACCCATACCTCTTGTTAGTTTTCCTCTATTATTTGTATTCATCATGCAAGACGAAGAACTCAAACTTGAAACTCCCAAATTTATGCCTTGTTGTTATACCAAATGATGCAGATGGGTTTTTACGGTTCTAATAAGGAGACACCACCCCATGTCTATACACAAACTCATGCACAAAAATCACACTAACAACAATAAATCTAACAGAAAATTAGCACTTTGTTCAACAATAGATATTGTATTAAACAAATTACACAACAATAGATATTGATCAGCGATGATACATCCTTAAAACAAATACCAAGCTCATAAGCCTAGAAACCATAATGTACCTTACAAGAATATAAACTTGTGCACAAATATTTGCATGTAAAAAAACCTTCCAAAGGAACCATTATAGACTAAAAGACCTAGTATAGACATATTCATCCCTCTGAAGCTTTCGTATCTTCAAATGACATTTCTCTTATTTTTTTCATCTTCCAAATAGTTTTTTAATATTATATGGTTCCTCTATTTTTCTATGCAATTTTCAAATTTTTGTAATACCTCCAAAAAATTACGTGACATGAGCTAGGACTCCAAAAATTACATGGACTACAAAACAAACTAGACATTGTGCAGTAGGACTACCACTATGTAGACATTACACAACAAGCTTTTGCACTCTCCACCTGCAACACAATACTTTGTGATTCGCCAATATCATGTTTATTCACTATGCATCCCAAAAACAACATAAAATGTACATAGAATGAATCTATTTTGTTTGATACATGATTGCATGTGAACCCGAATGCATTTTCATCATTCCAAACATTTGGTAGGAAAATACTAAATATAAAAATCTGCTTGACAAACATCGCTCACCTTCCAAGTTGGTTATCAGGTAAAAAATCACTTACAAAAAGAAATATGTACATGACCTTATTATAATCATTTCCCTCTTGAATATGGGTCATACACCATAAACAAGTAAGTATGAGATAACACTTTTGATCTTAATCCTCTCACTTACCTCAGGTTGCATCAAGTCTTCAATTCAGAACTCTTACACCACTAATTTTCACATTTGTTGGATACTTCATATGTTTAATTTATAGATTCTTCATAAATAAAAAATGAAACCTAACTATAATACACTAATAAGAAGGATCAATCCATTAACTTAAGTGTCAAAAGGACAAGACAGTAATATATCTCTCTCTTCTAGATTTTCAAAGCAAGACAAATACCTTCTCAATGGAAATGGTTTATATAAGCTTCATTTTCTAACAAATTTCCATGTATTCTTCTATACTAAAATGCAATGGGGACCATTTATCTCAGGTATTGTACAATTATTTTCACACTTTCATGAACTTTATGCAATACAATGAGAATTTGTGGGAAAAATGAACTGACAAATCCATATAAAAGTTCATGTAAGAACCAATGAATCCATATGTAAGTTCATGTTTGTTGATCAAGTAGAATTTATTTTCACACGAAACCACTTTTAACAATCCATCATCTCCAAGTGTATGTTGATACTCAAATTTACACCAATAATAAGTGAGAAAGAGTTAATAAATTATTTATATTTTTTCCCAAGCATTAATTCAACACCAAAAAAGTAAAAGAAAATAGTTTTATTCCAACTTTTTTGTGCACAAAGTGACATGAAACCAAATGTAAAACAATAAAGATTGCAAAACAACAATAATTTGTTTAAAATGTAAACACAAGTGGAGATATAAGGTACCAATCTTCACACCTTTTGCATGTTAAGCAAGTGCTCTATCATTTGAGCTACATCCTCATATGATAGAGTGTTTGATATCTCCTCATATTTTTTGATGCTTTTGGACATTAAGTAAATTATTGGACATAATTTTATCCTTTAGATAAAAAATTTACAAAAATCTATCACAACTTTCTTAGCAGTAAGTTAGATCTAAATTTCTACTTACATGATGGACTTTGTTATTATCATGGTCACTTGTGTGTACCACATGAGGTATAAATTACTATGGGAATATCATTTCAATAAATTTGCAAGACACTTTGGAGTTGAAAATACCCTTGTGATGTTACAAAAATATTTCTTTTGACCACACCTCAAGTCTGCTATCACAAAATACTTCAGGAATTGTATTGCATATGTAGTTTCCAAACTAGTCAACAAGAAGCACGGTATGTATACACCTCAACCAATTATAATGGGACTATTGGAATTTGTTTCCATGGACTACCTCTCACACTACCATACTATGAATCATGGTAATTTTTGTATGTAGTAATAGATGGATTCTCAAAGATGAAAATTCTTATATCTTGTAAGAAATATGTTTTTACTTTAGAGAATGCCAAATTGTATTTTGAAAATGTTTGGGTCTATATTAGACTGATAAAAACTATCATCTTTGGTGGAAATAAATTTTTTTTGAGGAATTTATGGATATTGATTTGGTGTACAATAATTTGAATAATCATAGAACATTCCATCTATAGATTGATGGAAAAATAGACGTGGTTAAGAGGATTATTGTGCATCTTTTCATATTGTATAATTTGAAGAAGTAATGCAAATATGATGAAAACCTCCATTTTATTCAACATTTCTACATAGATATCTTCACATCTCTACCACACACAACATTTTTTTGGTTTGTTTGGATTTCAAACCTCTAACACCCATTGATTTATTTTATCTTATACCTCCATTAACAATAAGAACTCCTTCACCTTAACAAGTTGGAAAAGTTGTAAAATTCATTGATAACATTCAACACATTGAATAGTAAGTAAAAATATTTCTTCATAAGAAAAATAATAAATGTAAGCAGTGCGATGAAAAACACCACTCACCTTCCAAGTTATTTATTAGGTATGTATTAACTTGTAAAAGGAAAAATATAGATGACTTTATTTTAATCTTTATCCACTTCAATACGGTCCATACACCATCACCAAGAAAGTAAGAGATAATAATTTTGAGCTCAATCCTCCCAGTTACCTCAGGTTGCATCTAGTCTTAAGTGTGGAACTCTTATGCCACTATTATACAAGTTTTTTGGATACTTCATATGTTTTAAATAATTTGATGATAAAAAAGCAATCATGATTGTAATGCGCCAACAAAAAAAATTAAGTCATCAATGTAAGTGTTAAAAGGATAAAACAACAAGAGATCCTCTCTTCCAAATCATCAAAGTAGGTAAAATACCTTCTCAAGGGAAATGGTTCGAAGAAATTATTTATAGCAACATTCCACGTATTCTTTTACAATGGCACGCAATGGGGACCATTACTCTTCAAGAAGATGTGACTAATCCGGAGGATCTAAGACCTCAACTAACTCATGGTACTACGGTGTTGCTCTGTGTCATAATCTGACTACACAAGTTTGTTTCTATGGATTATCTCTCACCCTACCCTACTACCAAACATGGTAATTATTTTTTTATATAGTAATAGATAGATTCTCCCATATGGAAATTTGTATACGTGGTAAGAAATATATTTTTTCTCTGGAGAATGCCAAACTGTACTTTGAAAATTTTTGGGTCCATATTCGACTATTGGAAACTATCATCTTTGATGGAAATAACGAGGTTTTAAGGAATTTATAGAAAATGAGGTAAATTGATTTGAATAAGTCTACCGCACTCCATCTACAACTTGATGAACAAATAGAACTATAAGTGGTTAAGAAGATTAATGTGGATCTTTTTCTATTGTATAATTTGAAGAACCTGTGCACATATGATAGAGACATCTCTTTCATCTAGTGCACCTATAAAAAAGCTCTTCACATTTTTACCACACATATTTTTTTTAGGTTTTTTTGGGTTTCAAACCTCTGACACCTATCGATGTAGTTTATCATATACCTCCATTAACAATAAGAATTGCTTCATCTAAAAAAGAAGTTGGAATTTTTTTTAAGTACATTAAGTGCATTCAAAACATTCAATAGCAATTGAAAAATCATTATACGTAAGGAAAATACTAAATGTAAGCAGCACCATAACAAACACAAATCACCTTCTTGGCTAGTTATAAGGTATGTCTTAAATTGAAAAAGGAAATATGTATATGACATTACAACAATCTTTGTCTCTTCGCTACCATTCCTATACCACTATGAAGAAAGTAAGAGATACTTTTGTTTAGCTTAATCCTCCTTATTGTTATCCATTTTTTGCACTCATTGCAAAATGGACAACTAAGTACATCAGAGCATTCGCAGTTTATGGGAAAAGGGAGGAAATTATTCACAAGCTTTTGGGTAGCTCATGTTTTGGCTCAGCTGAGTTGGTGTGGTGAATGTTTGAGTTGGTGGTTGGGCTCATTGTGGAAATTGAAAAGTTCACTAGTTAGATGCCTAGGTTGGATGACATATGGTTAAACACCTGGGTTGGATGGGCAGAGCATTATACAGAAGGGGTTGGTCAGTTGAGATGGACAGATGGGTTGGTTGGCTGGGTTGGTCAGCCAACTTTTGTGGCAGTGTGGTGACAAGCTTATGGTTGGATGGGTCAGAGGTGTACGGGGAAGATAGACATCATCTAACCCCCTTGGGTTGGACATCACAGGGTTAGACAACACAAAGTTAGATAGAACATTGGGATGGTCAGGTGGCACATTGTACGGATAGGGTTGGATGGCCATCCAACCCCATCAGATGTATGGTTCAGAGATAAACAGTCATCTAACCTCCATGGTTTTCTAACCCTTGGTGTGAAGATGGAAACTCCTAGGTTAGTCGGTAACCATAACAATGTACGACCTATAAGTTTGACATCATCTAATTCCTAGATTGGGTGGTAATGAGGTTAGACGACCTACTCACAAATTGTATGAATCATGGTTATATGGTCATCCAATCGGGATATATAGAAGAGCTCCAGGTCTAGAAATTTTTCTCAAAGGAGGTTGTATGACCCAATGAGGATGGACATTATCCAACCCCACATGGTTGGGTGACCCACAGGATGGACGAGTACCAGGACAAGAGAGGGTAGGTGGATGAATGACAGCCAAAAAAATAGATCAAATGTGGTATGGTGCCCATGACCGCCCGTGCAAGAAAAGTATCAAATTTTATGGCTCTATGTACCTCTTTAATGCATCCTAGTAGTTGGTGACCCAAATTTCCTCTATATTGTAAAATCTACCTCATTTTGAGGGGAGACTTTATGAAAATCAAATGAACTCTGTCAAAATTGTTCTAAAGCTATTGTGAGATAAAGGCCTCGAATTTGGGCTTGTTGTAAAGGATTTTTCCTTGTGCATACATTGTAATGGGTTGTGCATGTTTCTGAGAAATTATTGGTATTTTGTGGTTTTTCTCACCCTAATTTGAGTTGTATTGCATATTTTTCCTTCCATTATGTTTGCAGGTGTATTATGCATGTTTATATCTCTTTGTAGGACCTTTAATTTGTTTTTCTTTATGAATATAGGGAATTAAATACTATCTTAGAATGTGGTGCCTCAACCCACCCTCTCTTACCTTATTTGCTTTCTATTTTTCACTCACTTAGATAGTTTCACCCTTTCTTGGTGCATCACCTTCCTTTAGAATAGATTTGCCTTTTATGCATCTTTCTATACCTGTCTCCTAGGAAAGCATTAGGGTAGGATTATATTAGGTTACCATTCTAAGCAGTTTGGAGAATTTGGCACCATGTTAGGAGAAGAAGCTGAATTTCTCCAGAGGATTATCCTACTTGCGAAATTCCCACACTGCAGGATAATTCCATGTTATGTAGGCTATACTGATTTCCTCACACACAAATCACAAGCAATCAGGTGTGCTGTAATTTTTACATAACAGTTTTGGCACGCCCGGTGGGATAGAGGTCAATTTTTTCAGGTTTATCAAGATTAGATGTGCATATTAGTGAATCTCTAGCCTTTAGAGGCTTTTTTAGCAGCACATTTGGTGATTCCCAAGATGAGAATTCAACTATTTTTAGTAGTACTAGTGGCCTAAATACATGAGAAGGTTCCAAACTTGGTCCAGAGAAAGAGAAGAATGTGTCTTTGAATACTTACAGTTATCACCAGGAAGAGGAAGGAGAGGAAGAAGAGTACAAAGGTCTTTATCTCCACCAAATAGAACATTATCCACACCTCCACCTGGTGGACCCTTCCTTCAATCATTTAGGTTTCTTGGGCCAATCAAGATGGCACATCAGCCACCACCACCACAAGGACCACCAAATCCATATGTCCACTTCACGGGCAATAGTCTACTTTCCCTTAATGCCCAGAACCCTATAATGGTTGCAACATTAAAAATATTCCCTACTTCACGGGGGAGAACCACATGACTCCCACTGACCATATTCATGATATTGCAAATATTTGTAACATTCATGAGATCAATTAAGTGAATGTTGCAGTCAAATTGATGGCTTCCTCTTTCAAGGGGAAAGCCTTACAATGGTTCAGGAGCTTAACAGTAGGGTCCATTATAAATTGGGATCAAATATGCACAACTCGCTGCAACCAATTTATAGAAAGAGGAGATAATTCGTCCCTATTGGAGCAGCTAACTGCAATCAAGAGGGCTCCCAATGAACAAATGAAAAACTTTAATTTTTTATTGTAGCATACGTGGGATTGGATCTCGATTCTCATAAGACCGGCTACTGAAGGTGCATTTCTCTATTTCCTTAAATATTTAAATTATGATATATTTGTTATGATATAATCTATGAGAGGGATGACCTTACCAGATGCTTATGCCATGGTTATTAGAGCTGAAAATTTTCTAATCCAAGATGGTAAACTAGTACCTAGGCCACCTATGCCTCTTTATCCTGAAATGGGGAATCCTAGTTCTAGTAATGCACCTGGGTTAGCCCTTATACCTGCCCCTAGAAATCAAAGCAATAAAGAGGCCTCTACTTCTTCTAGCGACCCATTTGAAAGCCAAGAAATTTAGAAAGTGTTTCTAGAGATAGTCAAGGGGAAACAAAATTTTGGGAATGAATGAGTGGCCATTAAGAGGAAACATACCCATAATTTCAAACCCTTCCAGCCTTAGTATCAAGCCAGACCCCCATATTAGCAAAATAGGCCACCTAATCAAGCTTCTAGTCAAAATCAAGGGCAACCTCCTATTGCTAAACAATTTCATCCCTACAATCCCAATACAACACCAAAATCACAAGCTCTAGTTCTAGTTCAAAAAAACATGGCACAAGAGTACGAATGGTACTCTTCATATGACCAACCTTATGATTAGACAACATACTTCCAAGATCCGTCAAAGAAGGCCTTGGTGGTACAAACTATGGGCATGCCTCAAGAGGTGAGTTAATAAGAGAGCCAACAACAAACAAGAGGCCTCTCCAACGAAAACCACATTAGTTAATTGGCAAGTAGAAGATTTCTATGGAATCAATCAATCCCCTTTCCAGGGTGTAGTTTCCAACACAAGGTCCAAAAAGAGGAACATAGAGGAGGGGAAATCATCTAGTCCAGTTGCTTCTCATCCTACTCTCACACAACAATCTAGTCTCACACAACAGGGAGTCAATAGACCAAATGCCGGTCCTAATGTACAAAACCATCCTAAGGCAACTACTGTCGCAACCCCAAATATGCATAATTAGTCCAGGGTTCTAGTTACAGCTGCTCATAGACTAGTCTAAATTCCATAAAAGGTCATGCTCATCAAAGGACAAAAAAAGGAGAACCCGCCCCCTTTCAATATCATTGATTAGATGAAGAAGACCAATGTCAGCATTTCCATGTGGGAATCATTGGCAATACTAGGGCAGTGAGACTTATTGCAAGAAACTATGGAAATTTGATCCCCTTCTAATGAGCCATCCAAAAATCATGAGAGGGTTCTTACTAACATTGTGCAACAAGGAGAAGGCCATTTCGGTAAAAATTTGAAGCCTCCACCATTCTATGTCTCATTGATTATTGGGGATAAATTAATGCACAATTGCATGATCGACTCAGGGGTGAGCAACTCAGTAATCCTGAAGCAAATCGTAGATAAATTGGGCTTAAAATATGAGCCAGTATTGAAGGGAGTAGTGCAATTGAATAGAACAATAGTAGGCACATTTTCAGTGATCAAGGAATTGATCCTTATACTCCATAATTTCCCAAATGTCACAACTTTACAAGATGTATCAGTGATTGACTTGCCACCACTATTTTCTTTGTGCCTTTCAAGGGATTTCACGGCCAAAATTGGTGGGTACTTGTTGGAGGATTGGTCACACATGATATTAAGGATGAGATATGGTGATAAGGTTACTATCAGGTCAGAACTAATCACACATTTTCATATTAAACCCCATGTGCCAAGTTTGATAAATGCTAATTGTGTAGTGTTTGAACAGGAGGATTGTTTAGACGCCTAAGAACTAGACACCAAGGTTGGGACTATTCTTGATTTGGCACTTGATGAGTGGGCTCATAAGAGGCATGGCTATGATCCATATAGGGAAATGGAAGAAGTTGAGTTGGGCGTATATTGCTTGCATGAATAAAATCCTCCTCTTCATAACGTCACCAAGCCAGAGAACAAGTACTATAATGAAGTATGGCAGTTGTTCTTTAACAGTTCGAGGAGCAAGCAAGGTGTTGGAGGAGGTGCAATGTTTTTTTCACCATAAAGTATGAAATACTACTCAACTTTCCATTTTCGGTTTTCTTGTTCAAATAATATAGTTGAGTATGAGGCTTTGATCCATGGATTGCATTAGGCAAGGAAAAGGGGTATAAAAAACTTGCAAGTGTTTGGGGATAGTGAGTTAATTGTCAACTAGGTTAGAGGAAAACATGCTACTAATAATGATCTTCTCAAAGCCTACAAACATCAGGTATGGGATCAAATCAAAGACTTTGAAGCATTTAACATTCAGGCCATACCGAGGAAGAAAAATGAGGTTGCAAATAGGAGTTTGGAAATAGGAGTGACATTCGATGTGGTTGACAATATTAAAAGAGATAAAGCACAACCACATATTCATGTAATTATGAGGCTAGTTGTACCAGAAAATAACACAAGCTGGAAAGTGTTTGAGAATGATCAACATATCATTAATTTTTTCCAAGAGGAGGTTTGGTTCTCAGTGGAATTGATCCTTACACTCCATATTTTCCCAAATGTCACAATTGGGGATAAAGTGGTGCAACTACGGACAAAAAAATTACCAAACGGTTTAGTGACTCTAGAGTCAATATTCAACCAAAATGATCAATTCCTAAAAGAGAAGGCCAACATTCAGGTAAAAAGGGAAGATTCAGAGCCCATTTTGGTTGGAGAGGGTAAAATGCTCCAAATTGGCAAGATGAGCATGGATGAAGAAAAATTTGAATTCAGACAACTTTTCCAAGAGTTTCCAAATGTATTTGCTTAAAGCTATGAGGATTTGAAGGGATTTAATCCTAAGTTGGCATAACACATGATCTAACTGGATCTAGGAGCTAAGCCTATCATGAAAAAATAAAAACTGGTCAACCCCTATGTTGAGCCTCTTATGAAAAAAGAGTTGAATAAGCTAATAAAAGCGAGCATCATATTTCTGATCAAGCATTTAATTTGGGTAGAAAATCTAGTGCCGGTCAAGAAAAGGAATGGGAAAATCAGATTGTGTGTGGATTTTCTAGATTTAAATAGGGCCTCCCTCAAAGACCACTACCCACTTCCTTTTATGGAGCAAATATTGCAAGTAGTGGCCAGTTTAGAAATATTCTCCTTCTTGGATGGATATTCGGGCTATAATCAGATCATAGTGAAGAAGGAAGATCAATTTAAAATGGCTTTCACCACAAAATGGGGCACTTATGCTTATAGGAAAATGTCATTCAGGTTGTCGAATGCTCGAGCCACATTTCAGAGGGCTATGGATATGGCATTCAAAGGGATTTTGAACAAAATAGTGCTTGTCTATTTTGATGATATCACAGTGTTTTCCAAAAATGCAGAAATCCAGCTCTTTCAACTCAAGCAAGTATTCCAAAGGTGCAGAAGGTTTGGAGTGTTCCTAAACCCAAATAAATGCATAATTTTTTCTCACGAAGGCAAGTTGCTAGGCCATATTGTGTCAAAAAAAGGATTGACTATTGACCTGAAAAGAGTTGAAGCCATATGTGCTCTACCACTGCCCATCCATAAAAAGGCTCTCCAAAGCTTCTTGGGGAGGATTAATTTTGTATGAAGGTTTGTGCCAGATTTTTCTACTCTTGTGAAGCCATTGACAATGATGTTGAAGAAGAATTTGGATTTCAAATGGACAACAGAGGGAAAAGAGAGTTTTGAAGCTATCAAGAAGGTCATATCTCAACCTTCGACTCTCATTAATCCGGAATTCTCTAAAGACTTCTTTCTCTACGCCTTCGGTGGTTCAGACACTATCTCCACAATCTTTGGTGCAACAGAATAAAAAAGGACTGGAATAACCTATTGCATTCTTCAACCAAGGCCTTGTGGACTATGAGGTAAGATATTCATTCATTGAGAAACATGTCCTTGATGTGATTAGAAGTTTGAAGAAATTTAGGCATTTAGTGTCAAATAATAGGATTCATCTACTAGTCACACATGTTGGTATAAAATAATTTCTTTTAAATAAGGACCTCAATGAAAAAAGAGCTAGTTGGGTGACCAAGGCCATGGAATATGACATTGATATTAAGGTGACCAAGTTGGTCAAGGGTAAGGGATTATGTGAACAACTTACTTCCAGACAACATGATGAGTCAACTAGCAGAGAGAAAGTTTTGGTATTATAAGACGATCAAGAGAAATCAGCTAATGTCTCCCCCGATCCCTGTTGGACTTAGGATATAGTCCACTTCTTTGAAACAAGCCAATATCCTCAAGGGCTAGGCAAGGCCAAAAGAAGGTATTCCAAGTTTCATTATATTCCCTTTGTATTGGTTGATTGTATCTTGTTCAAGAAAGATTTAAATGGTGTCCTTCTAAGGTGCACCAAGGTAGATTAGATAGAGAAGGGGTTGCATGAATTTCACGATGGTGAAACATGAGGCCATTTTACACCAAGGGTGGCAGCTCTTAGAATTATGAAGGTAGGGTATTATTGGCCTAACCTATTTAATGATTATTATGCATGGATTAGGAAATGTAAGAAATGTGACTTCTTCATAGGTAAAGAGAAGCTAACAACCCTTCCACTCCATCCCATTTTTGTAAATGAACCATTCATGGAATGGGGGTGGACTTTATTGGGGTGATTGATCCAAACTCTAGTTGGGGTCACAAATGGATCTTTACAGCCACAGATTATTTCACCAAGTGGACAGAGGTGGTTGCACTCAAGGAAACAAATGAGGCCAACATAATGGATTTTTATGAAGGGATCATCGCAAGATTCGGAGTCCCAACCACAATCATATCAGATAATACTCTAGCATTCCTAGGTGTCAGGATCACATAGTGGGCAGTCAAAAATGGGATATATTTGAGTACCTCGTCAAATTATTACCCTAGAGGTAATGGGTAAGATGATTCCAAAAACAAATTTTTTTTTAGAATTATAAGGAGGACTCTAGATGAGAATTAGAGAACATGGCACACCAAGTTGAAATCAGCCTTGTGGGCTGATAGGATTACTCTAAAGAAGTCAACAGGGAACTCTCCTTACATGTTATTTTATGGGAGGGAGGCAAGGATGCCTATATCCCTCGAGCTGCATGTATTAGAACTCCTGAAGAAACTGGAACTATCAGAATTTGAACCCATAGAAGTGAGGTATGCAGAGCTTATGGAGCTGAGGAACCAAGCCATAAAAACAATGGAAAAGGACCAAGCTCATATCAAAATGAGCTTTGACATAAAGGCCATAAATAGAACATTCCAACAAGGAGACTTGATCCTAAAATGGGATGCAGACAGGGAAAAACCAGGAAGGGACTCCAAGTTTGGTGCAATATGAAGTGGACCTTATATGATTTTAGGATACAAAGAAAATAATGCTTTCCAACTATCAAGGTTGGATGGAGAAAAATTACAGATTCCAATCAATGGAGGGTAAGTGCACCAAGATGGTGGACAATTAAGTGGACATAAAAACCTAAAATTTAGGTACCGTGAGCACGGTTTATAAACTGTTCTCGCACAACTATTTTTATAGGCTCGGTGATTTCCAAACTTAAAACCACGATCACGGTTTGAAACTGCAATCGCGATCCTCTGAGACAAAAAAATAGACCTGCGACTCCTCATTTTCCCTCATTTTTCCTTTCCAACCGCGATTTCTCCTAGACCTTTGGCACTCACACTTTGAATACCCCCTAAAAATTACTCTTCGGAGTTATGGATCATGATAATTTCAACCATGCCGCCAAGACAAAGAGGTAAGCCCTCGATTTTGATCAATTTGTTTGCATTTTAAGTTATTTTTTGTGATTTTCATGGATTTTTCAATTTTTTGTTTATGTATACAATTTTTTTGTTTTTTCAGTTTCTCAGAAAGCTCGTAATCCTGCAAACCATCAAAATATTCCTCTAAACCCTCCAAACAATCCTCAAAACCCTCCAAAAATTCCACAAAACCCTCTTCCAAACATAGATCCGCCTTTTATGGTTCCTTTTTTCCCCACGGAACCAACAGGAACACAAGTTGATATCATTGGAAAAATCTAACAAAATAAAATTGCCATTGAGAACCTTATTCAGAATATAAGACAAAATCATGCCACAAATCAGTCATGCATGACTTTAGCAAACACATTGCAAACATTGATTGGTGATGTTGACTCCACAACCAACCAAATAGAAAAATGGAATACCTTTAGAGGTGATTGTAGGCAGTGGTATGCAAATAAATTATCCCATGCAGCCATAAAAGACAAAAAAATTGGAAAAAACTGCATTTGTGCATTATTTACTAACCTAAGAACTAATGCCCCCCACAGTTATTTGCAAAGATTTCCCAATCCATTGGTACCATGATGACTGAATCAAGAACAATTTTTGGGACCGATGGTGAATGGTTTTTTATTATCTATCATGCAACAACAATGAGGTTCCCCTCTATTTTTTAAAGAAATTATATTGCGAGTTTGTGCTTAATGAGGTCCCAAATTATTTTAACTTTTCTGATTTTTATGGGTGAGGTGGTGGCTCTGCACAGAGTAGACCTGGTGCACGTGTAGGTCAACCAAGGATCCCCCATGCCCCAAAACCTCCACTACCTTAAGTTATCCCTCCTACAGTGAAGGAGGTTGTGGAGATTGACACACTACATGCACTGAGGGAGATCACTGACACTCTGACCCAACATAGTGAGCAGATTGCATCTGGTGATGTTGGTGGAGGCACCAGTTCTAGCGCACCACACCACAGTGGATCATGTGGTTCCGTATTCACTGCAGATGAGACATCATTTGCTGGATCATAGAATTTATTTTCTCTAGATGAGATGATGGCAGATGTTTTTGGAATTGGTGCAAAGGATCTTGGTCTTTCATAGGTAAATGTCAAATAAATATTTAATATATATATATAGAATAGTTTAATTCATGTTTGAGATTTTAATATATATGTATTTCATTGTACGTTATGTACATACATGTAAAAACTAATTTTTTATTTTATTTTAAATAACAAGAGCTGGTGAAGGAAACATCTAGCGTCGACATGCTAGCTACTGCAAATGGGCATGTTACAAATGTAAGTTTCAAGTTGTACTTAAAGTTTAAATTTCATTTGATTGTTCACTTTTATTATTATTATGTTTCACCTGTACATGTACATATTAATATATGTTTTTCTTTTATACGTGCAAGATCCTGGCGGGTCATCATCTACTCTGGGAACTGAGGCTATTGGTACGCCTCACGTGAATTTTACGCATGTTAGCTTCTCTTTACACTTTGTTTCTAATTGTAGAAGTTCATGTGGATTATGCTTTGGCTCTATTATGTGGCAGTCATGTAGATTAATGTTGATTTGTACATATTTTTTATATAGCTTATGACTGCCAGAGAGACTCCTCCATATATGGAGACTATGGAGGCTACTGTAGATACTGCCATAGCATCTGCAGATCCACTAACTGAGGTACAATTTTTCAAATTTGTTAAATTTATTTAGGAATTATTTCTTATTACTTAAATCTACAATATCAAATTTTGTACACATGAAATATTTAATTTGAAATTTAATTATTTGTATATAGCTTACCTCTCATGAGTCTAATGTTGTCCCTATCATGTGTCAACAAAAAATTGATAGGGACCATGACATTGCGGTAAGATTTAACATGCATTTTAACTAAATTATAAGTTTCTAAATTTTGAATGTATTTTTAAAATATGGGTATTAAAAACTTGTTTATGAATGTGCAGGTTAGGTTGTAGGCCTACTTAGAGGTGCCTAGGACCACACAGATGAAATTTGTAGTGGCATCTCCCTCCACTACATCCCCAGGTCATGGACATGCTACTTCTAGTAGGGCAAAGAGAGGGAAGATGTTTCATGATTAGATTCATAGGACGTGGATGTACATAGATATATATATATATATGGGCCAGCTGGTCCTAGTTCATGATTCTTCATAGGACATTGTATATATAGCCTTATGTGACCGCATGTGGTTCTATATGTATGAAACACTTGGTTCGAGATGTACACATGTTATGAACTTATATTTTCAAAAACATATGTTAAACACACTTATTTTGATACATTATATATCCATGTGTTGGTTTTCATAACGATATTACTTCTATGTTTGATTCGAATTCATTGCACATGATATCCTTCTATGTAAGTATATTCTATGTATATTAATTCTATATGTATGTTTGATTTAAAATTAAAAAACTATGGTGCAACATATATAAATATAACGTTACTATGGTGCAACATTGCATGGTACAATTGTTAAGAAATTAAGGGAAGCATGTGTATTCCTCCATCAACATGGGAAACTTATCATTTTCCTCTTAAGTCATGAAAAAATAGTTCATACCTTGAATCTTGAAATAAGATGTCTTCCCTTGGCTCATTTAGTTTTTGAACTGTGTATTTAATTTTATTTATCAGAAGGATATTATTCATTTTACCATTGACGAGTATGGTGGTGTATGACCAATCCATCTTTATATCCCCACCAATATCATGATAGAAACTTTGGCTCAACAATATAACATACATAGCTAACATGTCTTCCACAAGTATTTCCATCTTGATTTTCTTGTCAGGGAAGTCTGCAAATTCTGGCTTGAGAATCTTTCACCTGGCCGAAAAGAGGTAATTATTTTGTTTTCATGTAGTAACAATGGCCAATAGCAAGGCTAAGAGTAATACCAATAGAGTTAGCAAATTTTATAAGCATGACATTGTTAGAGGCACCAGAGTCAATAATGAAATTATTTAATTTATAGGTCCATTGACCAACAAGGAAAGATAGAAAGGTTCTTATTTCCTAAAAGCCTGAGGATTTTAAGGAAAGAAGGTTCTAGGAATGAGTGGTTATAGGAGTGGGAAACGATTCTTTAGTGTTGATAGGATTCTTGGAACATGTATTTTTACTACTTCCTTTGATAAACTAGATGAGAATTAAAGTGTTTTGCTTGGGAAGTAGAAGAAGAGGCTTATTTATTTTTTTATGAGTGGGTGAACACTAAACAAAAGTAACTATTCATATCATCTATCCAGATTATTAAGGATCTTTGTTAGGTGAGTATTCACAATAGCCAATAATTGTATAACCATCTTCTTCTTCTCTTTCACTTTCTTGAAAAAGTTGTAATTGTTGAAAAAATTGTAATTTTTGAAAAAGTCAAAAAAGTTGTAATTGTTGAAAATGTTGTAATTATTGAAAAAGTTGTAATTGTTGAAAAAATTGAAAACGGTGGGTCGTGGCACTGAACTGACTACATGGACATGTTCGGGTGGCCAATTGAACGCTAGAGGAGGCATCGTTTTGGTACGTGACAACTTCGTTGCTTCTGGGCTACCTCGTTCGGGCATAGTCCCTTAAGAGCTCTGAGACCAAAAAATAATTCAAATTCAACGGGTGACTACGTGCACTCTGTGGCACCTAAGGACATCTTGTTTGATCCTACACCTTAGCGTAGGGACCCTCTACAATATCATGTCTCAATTTTTTCCTTCTCCAATCGGTGCTCTCACTACCCTATTGTTTGCAAACGCGTTGAATAGTGTAGTTTGAGACAGTGTAAGGATGTCAAATGATATATTTTTCATATGGTGGGTCATGGCACTGAATCTACTATGTAGAAACATCCTAGTGGCTAGGTGAACACTAAAGGAGGCATCATTTCAGTGCACAACAACGTCACTACTTTTGGGCTACCTCGTTCGGGTGTAGTCCCTTAAGAGCCCTAAGAGCAAAAAATTGTTCAACTCCAACAGGTGGCTACGCACACTCTGTGGCACCTAAGCACATCTCGTTTGATCCTAAACCTCGGTGTAGGGACCCTCTACAATAGCCTGTCTAATTTTTTTCCTTCTCTAATCGGTGCTCTCACTTCCCTATTGTTTGCAAACGCGTCGAATAGTGTAGTTTAAGACAATGTAAGGTTGTCAAACAGTATATTTTGTAAACGGTGGGTCATGGCACCAAACCAACTATGTCAACACATTCAGGTGGCTAGGTGAATGCTAGAGGAGGCGTCGTTTCGGTGCATGACAACGTCGTTGCTTCTGGGCTACCTCGTTCGGGCGTAGTCCCTTAAGAGCCCTGAGACCAAAAAGTCATTCAACTTCAACAAATGGCTACGCACACTCCATGGCACCTAAGGATGTCTCATTTGATCCTACACCTTAGTGTAGGGACCCTCTACAATAGTATGTCTCAATTTTTTACTTCTCTAATCGGTGCTCTCGATGCCCTATTGTTTGCAAATGCGCCGAATAGTGTAGTTTGAGACAGTGTAAGGATGTCAAATAGTATATTTTGTAAATGGTGGGTTGTGGCACCAAACCAATTGTACTGACACATCTGGGTGGCTAGGTGAATGCTAGAGGAGGTGTCATTTTGGTGTGTGACAATGTGGTTGCTTCTGGGCTACCTCGTTCGGGCATAGTCCCTTAAGAGCACTACGACCAAAAAATTGTTCAACTTCAATGGGTGGCTATGAAGACTCTGTGGCACCTAGAGACGTCTCATCTGATCCTACACATTGGAGTAGGGACCCTCTAAAATATCATATCTTAGTTTTTTCCTTCTCCAATCGATGCTCTCGCAGCCCTATTGTTTGCAAACGTGCCGAATAGTGTAGTTTGAGACAATGTAAGGTTTTCAAATGGTATATTTTACAAATGGTGGGTCGTGGCACCGAACCAACTACGTTGACACATCTAAGTGGCCAGATAAATGCTAGAGGAGGTGTCGTTTTGGTGTGCGACAACATCGTTGCTTCCGGGCTACCTCGTTTGGGCGTAGTCCCTTAAGAGCCCTGAGACCAAAAAATTGTTCAACTTCGACGGGTGGCTACGCAGACTTCGTTCCTCGTCATAGGGACTTTCTACAATAGTCTGTCTCATTTTTTCCTTCTCCAATTGGTGCTCTCACTACCCTATTGTTTGCAAACGCGTCGAATAGTGTAGTTTGAGACAGTGTAAGGCTGTCAAACGGTATATTTTGCAAACGGTGGGTCATGGCACCGAACCTACTATGCACCCGCATAGGGATGGTCTTGTAAACACTTGGGGAGGCATCGTTTCAGTTCTCTAAGCTCCAGGTCCTTCTGGGATACCTCCTCCGAAGCCAAGAACCCCCTCCATAGGTACATAAATCATTGTTAATTGCTTCTTTTTTCTTGTAAAATAATGAAAGCTTCTCTTGGCTTCGAGAATTTATAATTCTCTACTAACAGTGCCAACCACGTGAAGATGGAAGCTTTTTTGGCACCACCAACCTGCATATAAAAGTGTTAGTCAAATAAATTTAAGTTTCAAATCAAAACCATACTAGATATATACAAAATACACAAATTTAATAAAATATATGAACATAAATTTATCTAACAAATTTATATATACCAAATAAATTATATATACTAGACATGATCATTGTAAATTCATTCCAATGAACCATCAAGATCGGATCTACTCTGAATAGTGGACATGATTGCTTCATGATTTGACTCTCAAACCTTCCAAAGAATCTTGTTATTAGGCCTTCCTCGATACCTAGTTGTCGCTAGAACTAGATGTGAATATAAGAGTATTTTCTTGTGTATCTCAAAGTCTTCAAACACCCAAACAGAGGAGTTTTTTAATGGATATCGTCAAAGCCAAGTTCCAATAACTACCACTGACCCTGTAGTGTACTCAATATCTTCACCATCTATAACATGAGAAGTCAACTTCTTTCTTTCCTCGATGCAATGACATAAGAAATAGTTTGTTCCTTCTTCATTGTCTTCTGTTGCAATAACTGCAAACACATGTCCTACAAAAAAAGTTTCAACTCAAATTTAAATTGTACATATTAAAATTTCAATGGACATAACTCAATACAAAAATTGTAAATAACTATAAATACCTTGTTGCACCAAAATCAAAACTTCGTCAAAGTCCTTGGATTTTGTAACTTATCTGCAGAAACAAGTCGTAATGCTTGTGGAGGTTGATAACTAAGAAGCAGAGTTAGAGGCCTACAAATCCATCCATCCACCCATTCTTGTGAATCACACTCAACAGTGAAAAATTCGATACAAGATGCACAAAAACATGTCAACTTTCTTGTCTATGTGGCCCACGTAGTAACGTTTGAGCTACAAAATGAGTGCATATCATTGGACCCAGTGAGTGTCATATAATCCTTGTAGTTAGTAATTTGTTGTTCCCCTATCAACCAAAAATATCTACGAACCGTGGAAATTTCTTGAGAACCTCAAGCCATGTTTTCAATACATCATTCAACTATGCTCTTCATATTTCAATTTAGCACCATTTTTGTACTTCAACACTTCTCTTACAAGAGCTCTTTTCATAGATGCCCCTACACCATCATGCTCTCCTTTTCCATGTCCAACCTCAGTGAAACTGTAAATATGTTACACACTCATTTGACGTGCATCCTGCTCATCCAATAAAACATCCATGCATTATTAAACTGAGACGTGTAATTATATGATCATATATAATGTTGTTTGAAGTGGATGTCCCTATCAGACAAGTTTCCATAAAATAAATGGAAACAACTTTACACAAATTCAGTAGAATGAGTATGATCATTGCTGATATAAAAATGGTACTCTCTTAAAAAAATTGATCATTCTTTGTACTGTCAGGAGAATGTATAAATGCTATATGCACAAAAATGGCAACTTGTACTGAGTTTTAATATTGTGATTGAACCTCCATTTGTGGTTGCAATGTGTAATTCTTTGCAAAATCGACCACTGAAACAATAGTACCAATAGGAAATGTGTCTTTACATATCTTGAACTATTCATCCAACCATCAAGCTCCGTGTGTATGCCTAACATACTCATAAACAATTTCATCCTTAAATTTTCTCATAAATTGAAAAACATGAATTTGTTTTGTAACTAGCTCACACCGTTTAGACTCTTTTCCATCTTTCAACTGGTATGCAACTGATTTATATTTATCAAACTCAACTAAATTATTTCCTTTTGTACCTTCAATTTTCTCATGGATGCAACTTTCTAATTTAGGTAATCCACCACATGTACCACAACTTCCATCTAAACAATCATGACTATAAAAAATTTGTCTAACTTCTTTTTCAAAAAATATCATATGAATGAAATCCTTAGAAGATATTTGTGGAACTTGAACACCACATTCCGATAACATAGTTTCAGAATGTAAAATAGAACGAATACATAAAAATTTAGCATATTACATAGCAAATTCAACATGTTGCCTACAACAAGTGGTGCAAACATGGTTGATTTTCACAAAAAATAGTTTTAACATTTCAAAAAAATGTTGACTAATTTTAATTTCTAGATGCTCTTGTTCAAACTTACGAAAAAATTGAGTTTGAGTCATATCTAAGAAATGCTTTGGATATGGTTCGCGATTAATAGAACCAACTCTCCGTTTTACAACATCTATTGTATTAGGTGAAACTCTATTATTATTATGTCAAAATTGAATAACTTCTCTTATAGCATCAGTATTATATTTTTCCTTACACGGTGCTCTAGCAGAAAATGCCCAAAAATCAATGTTATTGAGTGATTGAAGAATATTACATCTTTCAATTGCTTTCATTAAAGTTTTTTAATTAACTTGCAACATTCGACTTGTTTGCGTAATCAAATATTGTTTTTTTATTGATTCACTTACAACACTAGTAACAAGTACACAACACACAATATTACTATCCCTAGTGCATCTCTTGACACCAACAGTGTGATATGCATCATGAAGATTTTCAACAATTGTAGAGGTTTGACCACGTATATTAGATGTTGTCAATCCTAAGGTGTTTAATGTAGGTCTCATTTTATTCAATTTCATCAAACTAACCAACAACTGGCATCTTTGGAAATCATTTAAAATTTCAAAATGATTATCCCAAATTTCAGTGGCTTTTCTTCTGATTTTCCGTTTAAAAAGTTTGTCACACATTGGTTTCAAAATGTTTTCATCAATTTCAATAAAATAATTAGGTTTCTTACGGAAAATCCTATGAGGTGTTTTTGTCAAATTTTTCCTGTCTACAGTTTTAACCTGAATTTTTTTATTCACATTTTCATTGTCTCCTTCAATTTCAACATTTGCTACATCACAAGTATTTAATTTTTCTTCAACATTGACAGTAAAAATATCATCATCACGAGTATTTAATTCAACTTCAACATTGACAGTAGAAACATTACTTGGTTCCTCATTGCTTACAATACTAGGGGTTGAAGATGAACCTCTTCTTGATTCACAAAGATTCTGCATTCGCTCAGCATTTTGAAATCTGTTTGCCTCTAATTCATTTGGTGTTTTTTTACTTAATGAATTCATTTTTTGACTTCGTTTCTTGTCTCCCATGATGTTTTACTTCTGATGATAAGAAAAACATGTAGAAAACGACATAATTTCGTAGTAATTTGTATGGTAAAGTCAAACACTAAAAATCACATGGTAATTAGAACATTGGGATGTGTATAAATATGATTTATGAACCACGATCACTCTTTATAAACCGCACTCACGGTTTATAAAGCGCGATCGCGGTTCTTGTTTAAAAACCCACGATCGCAATTTGTAAACTGCGATTACGGTTCTATCTGTATTATCAAATGCGACCTTAAGGCTCGGGAAATATTTGTTTTGCCCCAACCAAAGCTATGGAAGGTCATTATAAAGTGTAAAGGGTTAAAAAACTTCAAATTTGCTCTTCCACAAACTTGAACCATGCTAAAAAACTGAAAACATTTCACGAAAATGATGCCATCGCATAGGGGAGATTGTTAGCTTCGTAGAAATATTGATTTTAAAGTGAATAGAATAAAATAAATATCATTTTATAATTTTTTACTAACAATAGGTCTTTAAGACATTTTTTCCCATGAATGTTCATGTCTACATTTAAGACTGCAACTTTTGTTTCGTTTATCAAAATGTGATAAAACTTATACCATCCCAAGCGTGGAGAAATTCTATACACGTTAACAAATATATATTTGATTTCGATATTTTTTGATATAGTTATGGTGGGCAAATAGAAAGCGCTTCGTTTTCTAAATCTTTTTAGACCACTTTCACGGAAAAAATCATTAAAAAAAAATTTACTCGAAAAAATATAAAATAAAATCCATCCCAAGATAGACAACTACATCTAACTTTTCACCAAAGGAAAAAAAAAAAAAAAACAAGATTTGGTCATCCAAATCGCGGGCAAACGGACTACAATCTTATAGGTTTTTTCAAAAACAAAAACCAAGTCATATAATTTTAAGTGTTTAATATAGCTAAGCCTGTCCATTTTTTAAAAAATTAGTATTTTAAAAACTAGATTTCAGATACTACAGTTCATATTTATATAAATTTTTCTAATTTTGAGTGCGCGTATTGCTAATAATCCCTACAAGTTGAGATTTTGTTTTTTTTTGCAATATGATGTCCACTTATGACCCCTTTTTTGTCCACCATCTTGGTGCACTTACCCTGGAATCTATCTCAAGCATTGTTACTAGGTGAAATATCCTTCTTGTACATATTAGTTTAGACTTTTGTAATTCCTCCAAGTGCTTATAGCACATTGCTTTGTTTTAGTTTAGGTTTAATTTTTTAATAAGTGATTGTGCACTATCTGCATGTTCCATTTGGGATGTGTATGATTTTGTATCTTTGTACATAGTTGTACCTTTGTTGCCCTTACACTTCCCAGTTCCAGGAAAAGTTTGGTGAAGAAACAACCAGTCCTCAACCCATGATTTCTTTTGGAATGAAAAGCCTCAGTAGTGCTTCAAAAGCTTAAAGGATAAATCCTCAAGTGGTAGACTAGTTTCAGCAATCAGTTGACTTCATGCCCAATGGATACTCTAGGGTCACTGGTCTTTCAGATCTAGCAGGCAGATCATCCCACAAGTCACCAATTGTTATCCATTTTTCGCACCCCTTGCAAAATGGACAACTAAACAGGTAGGAGCATTAACAATTGATGGGAAAAGGGGGGAAATGCTTCACAAGATTTTGGGTAGCTCATGTTTTGGCTTAGCCAAGTTGGTCTTTACTCGCCGTGGTAAATGTTCAAGTTGGTGGTCAGGCTCATTGTGGAAATTGAAAAGTTCACTAGGCTAGATGCCTAGGTTGGATGACATATGGCTAGATGCTTGGGTTGGATGGGCATATCATTGTACATAAGGGGTTGGTCGGTTGAGATGGACGAATGGGTTGGTTGGTCGGGTTAATCAGCTGACTGTTGTGGTAGCACAATGACAACTTATGGTTGGACATGTCATAGGTGTACGGAAAAGATGGACGTCGTCCAACCCCCTCGGGTTAGACGTCACAGGGTTAGACGTTGTCCAACCCCCAAGTTGGACGACATAGAGTTAGATGGCCCATCGGGATGGTCGGGTGGCACATTGTACAGACAGGGTTGGATGACCGTTCAACCCCATTGGTTGTATGGTTCAGAGATAGATGACCATCCAACCTCCCTGGTTGGCCGGCCCATGGTGTGAAGATGACAACTCCCAGGTTGGTCGACAACCAGAAGAATGTACGACCTAGAAGTTTGATGCCATCCAATTCCCAAGTTGGGCGAAAATGAGGTTAGATGGCCTACTCATAAATTGTACGGATCATGGTTAGACGATCGTCCAACCCACACACACACACACACACACACACACACACACACACACACACACACACACACACACACACAAGAGCTTGCAGGCTAGGCAATTTTCTCAAAAGAGGTTGTACGACCCAATGAGGATGGACGTCGTCCAACCCCACATGGTTGGGTGACTCGCAGGATGGACGAGTGCCAGGCCAGGAGAGGGTAGGTGGATGAATGACAACCCAACAAATAGATTTAATGTGGTACAACGTCCATAACTTTATGTGCAAGAAAAGTACCAAATTGTATGGTTCCTTGTACCTCTTTAATGCATCCTGCCGATTGGTGACCCAAATTGCCTATATATTGTAAAATCTGCCTCATTTTGAGGGGAGACTTTATGAAAAGAAAATGAACTTTGTCAAAATTGTTCCAGAGCTATTGCGAGCTAAATGCGTCAAATATGGGCTTATTGTAAATGATTTTTTCTTATACCTATATTGTAATGGATTGTGCATGTTTCTCAGCAATAAAATTGGTATTTTATGGCTTTTCTTGCCCTAATTCGAGTTGTATTGCATCTTTTTCCTTCCATTATGTTTGCAAGTGTATTGTGCATGTTTATATCTCTTTGCAGGACCTTTAATTTGTTGTGCTTTATAAATATAGGGAATTAAATATTGTCTTAGACTTTGGCACCTCAACCCGCCCTCTCTTACCTTGTTTGCTCCCTATTTTTCACTCAGATTGTCTTACCCTTTCTTGGTGCATCACCTTCCTTTAGAGTAGATTTACCTTTTATGCATCTTTCTATTTGTGTCTCCTTGGAAAACATTAGGGTAGGATTAGATTAATTTTTCATTTTCTGCACTTTGGAGAAGTTGGCACTATGTTAGGAGAAGAAGTTGGCTTTCTCCGGAGGCTTATCCTACTTGCAAAAGTCCACACTGTAGGATAATCCCATATTATGCAAGTTATACTGATCGTCTCACACACAAATCACAAGCAATTAGGGGTGTTGTAATTTTGACATAACACTTACCTTAGGTTGCATATAGTCTTTAGTGTGGAGCTCTTATGCTACTACTTAATTTTGTGTGATACTTCACATGTTTTAAAGAATTTGAAATAAAAAATCAATCATGATTGTAATGCACCAACAAAAAGCATCAAGTCATCAATGTAAGTGTTAAAAGGACAAGACAATAAGAGATCCTCTTTTCTCGATCCTTAAAGCAGGTCAAACAACTTCTCAAGGGAAATGGTTCATAAAAATTATTTCTAGCAACATTCCACATCTTCTATTATAATAGTATCCTTCTATCCTTTGTACATTTAGTAAGGACTTACATAGAAATTGTACATTTGACCTCTTAGATCTTGTGCAGTGCTTTGTATGGTATAAGTTTGCATTATAGTTCTGTATCTGGTATCTCTTAACTTGTTTCTTTTCTTTTCTATTACATGGGCACTTTAATATACCCTTTGGCTTGATTAATGCACTCACGACATTCATATGAATAATGAATGACATTTTATGACATTTCAAATATTTATTTGTTGTAGCCAACCCCGAGTGCTAATATTTAAGATATTTGTTATAAGGATATATGATTGTGCAACACACATTCATAATCAATTTCATGTTACTTAACCAGGAAGAGCAAGACATCCTTGAGCAACATAAAATAACTCATTGTGGCTTCTATTAGAATACACGTGCAACGAATCTTTAAGATATATATATTGATTTGAACAACATGATTTGAACCCATGACCTAAGTCACGTGAAACAACCTCGGGAACTAATCATTAAAATATTGATTGTGCAACACACATTCGTAAACTTTATTCTAGAATTTACAGAGAAAAAGAGTATAAAAATTCATGCAAGAACCAATTTTCACACTTTTAAACAATCCATTATTATGCTGAAAGGCGTCCCCCCTATGGGAAAGAGCTTCCGATCGTTCACGTCATGAGCTCAAATTTGATGGGCGTTTACACGTTTTTTCATTTGCTTAAATTTGACTGGCGTTTACCTTTTATCTGGTTTTACCCATTCCATGGTAACAATGGCAGTTGCATGCTAGATGCAGTGGAATTCCAGTAGTTGCATGCTTTAAGCGGCCGCTTGAGCAGTATATTTCAAACAGAATTGTTGAGCTTTTCGAAGCGAGAGGGCCTCTTATCAGTTTCTCCAAGTTTTGAGCCGGTTCTCTAGGGTTTCTTCATTTTATGAGTCCATTTTGAAGGGATAATATTATGGATTCTGGAGCTGTCCAATTTTTGTAATTGCCCTGTAAAACCCTAGCAAGAATATTTTTTGCAGTGGTTTAAAAAGCTATATCGTAATTGTGTTAGCTTTTGGCATTTTTCATTTATGATTGTAGGAGGCTTGAGTTTGGATTTGCGTGAGGAAAGCAACCAAAGAAACCCCTGGACGCCAGTCAAGCCACCCACCTACCATATTCATCACGCGTGTTGTTTTCTTGACCATGCCATCCTTCTCCACTAAGCTTTTTCTGCCCTATAAGTTCCATATCCAACAAAGGATTTCTCAGAGAACTAGCAAAATCTCCACTCTGGATCATCCCACAAAGTTCTCTGTGCCCAAAAAACCCAAAAAAAATCAATACAGATCTGCGTGGGATCAATCTACAAAACCGCAAAAAACATTTATCTATGTAATTTGTTTTAAGTTTTAACAAATTCAGAAGCTGAAGAACAAGATTTGGAAAGTGGGTTTTTCATGGCTTGTCGATAGCGCTTTGACTACCCACGGTCACTTGCAGCACTTTGTATTCGTCATTTGACCAAGTGCCGAGGAGAAGAGGTGTTGCTACTGTTGCACGAGCTTGCATGAATGACAGTATGGTGAGGATTGATCACCATTCTATTCTTGGGGTGAGGAGAAATGCTTCGAGGAATGAGGTCAAGCGGGCTTATCGAAATCTTGCCAGACAGTATCATCCCGATGTTTTTAAGGAGAGGGGGTGTGAGCAAAGATTAAAGCATATCAATAGAGCTTATGAGGTGGATATTATGTTTGTTGCTTCTTGTTGTAAATGATGTGGTGAATGTGGTTTTGTAGATTGCTTGTATGTTTTTCTTGGAACCCAAACATGGATTTGTGAATCAGTAACATATACAACAGGGTTTACATCTTCAGCATGTTTTTCCTGTTTCCAGGGATAGTGTAAATTGCACGTTCAAGTGACATTGGTGGTTTCTTTTGGGTATAACAGTTATGGGTTGTAAATGAATTTGTTTCCAATGAAATGTTCTTTTCATTTTTAGCATACTTTAACTGTCGCCAACACTGTACTCAAGTGGAATTGCTTGTCTATTATAAAATATAAATGGATGCAATTGTGGTTTTTTTTTGTATTTATAGATGAATATCATGTGGTTGTGGACTTAATAAAAATAAAAATGAGTTTTATCTGGCAACGCTGGTTAGGTCACCTGATCCGTAAGGCTTACACCTAAGCACAAGAGCAACTACCCCAGCCTGGCAAATGATAGAAGCTAAATGGTCTGTTTGCCTTGAGTGAGGGTTTGTCCTACCCAATTTAATTAGGAGAATAGATAGCCTACAAATCCTTGTGTCACACCTTATGGCGAGGTAAAATAGTTTCACCGTTCACGAGGGTTTTCCGGTTTGCTCTTGGTGAAATAGTACCCAATATGTTGGGTTTTATGCCTGATGCCTGATGGGGTCCTGATTATAAAAGTCCAACTGTCTTAGGTAACTTGCAAGAGGTTTTGCATTAGGTAATGATTTTGGTAATGGGGGATTACATCTTGGAATTAGGAATCTCCCATCCTAATTATTCGTAAAAGTATCTCTCATCTGCATTACTGTTAGACAACCTGCCATACCCAAAATTGATTTTGGAAAAATGATCTCCATAGTTTGGAAATTAGACTTGGCAAGAGGAATCAATCCATCCTCAATAGATATTTTTGTTGGCTGTACTTTTGACTCCTATCTAAAATTTTGCTGATCTGTAGGCATTAATAAAAAAAATCATTGTTCTTAGATGACATAATGGCTACAACCATGACATTGAAGATATTCCAACCGTGCTATGTGTATTTGGTCAAAACTGAGAAACCTCTTATAAAATTCTAATTCCATGAATAAGACGTTGAATTTAAGAATTTTGTTTGATATTAGGGAAAACAAATGTGCTCTAGGGAATACTTTTTGGATTGACTAAATTTTGGCTATTTCTGGCAGTTGCTTCCTGATAATATTAGCCATTTGAAAATGAAGATTCACATTGATTTGTGTAAAAACACTACTATTATCAAGCAAGCTTGTAAAACTTTCTATGAAGATGCATTATTTGTCACCATTCTCAACTCCTTTTCCTCTGTATGTTCCCTATAAAAATGTTTGATCTCATCCAATCAAAGTTCTAATATTTTTTTACTCTAATTTTTATCCAGAGCATAATCAACAATCACAGTTACTTCCAATCTGAGGTAGGTCTGGACTGCAGCATAGAAGATTTGTTCAAAACAGTAGCATCTGAAGCAGTTCTTGACATATTTTATACTGAGGAATGGTTAGAAGGCCTTGACATCAACAACCTTTCTTATTACAAGACCACATTCAGCCATGAGAGTATGGATGACGAAGTTTTCAATGCAGGAGGCCAATGCATGAAATCAGATGAGGTGGCACCTTGGATGGAATACTAGCTTTAGTTGAGAAGAATTTTGTTTATACAGCCCTGCTAGATGTGTGTAGTTTCCTGTTTAGTAAATTGTGTTCATTAAAACTTTTCAAGTGTATATTATCCAAAACCATTGGCATTGTAATGTCAGGCGCAAGCATGGATTAATGGCCACTGTACGAAAGTTAGTAGGATTATGTGGATAGCATTTGAGTACATAAAATGTTTCTCTATGGGTGCTTTGAGTCGCGGACAGCCTTGATATATTTGGTGGAACATTCTCCCACCTTTTATACTGAGTTTCTTTTTGGAATGACAAACTAATAATCCATTTTATTATTATTTCTATATACAGAGATTGAGTACTGCTTTGGTTGCGTCAAATTTCAATTAACAAACTCAGTTACTTGGAATGTTTTATTTAAGTTGTCAACAAATTCTATTAACAATACTAAATAGAACAAATGAATGGTTATTTGGGCGAAGGAAATAGTTGAGTGGGAGGAAGAGTTTGAAGAAATATTTGGTGGAGACCTGCAACGGATAAATGATATGTAAAAGCAAATCAACACATATTGTAGACTAACAGTCTGTTTGAATAATCCTAAGTAGTCTCCAGTGTAGATGCGGGGTATCGATCCCCGTACCTCTCGCATGCTAAGCGAGCGCTCTACCATCTGAACTACATCCCCATCTCATATTACGGTCAAAACATGTCGTAATTGTCGTATTAAAACAGTGCAAGAAAAGAGTTATAAAAATAAAGTTAATATCGCCGTTGCCGGGGATCGAACCCGGGTCACCCGCGTGACAGGCGGGAATACTCACCACTATACTACAACGACATATGTTTAAATGCTAAACACAATTTAATACTCAAGCAATATATATTATACAATACCCTCGCCCGCTGGTGCATCCTCTCCTTTACACTTACAAATCTAAATATTCCCGCCAAGCAAAAAGAAAGGAAAATTACTATATGACGGTAAAATGAAGCTCATATTAAAAGTCAACAATTTCATACTATTACATTTGCTCCTCCTACCTCAAATACAACCACTAGGATGCATCGCAACCATTCGTTTAAACATGGACGGCTGCAATGCACCCTAGTGGTGCATATTGAGTGGAGGATAGTCAATTCCCCTCCTTATTACTATTACTATCGTAGCTTTCTCCTATTCACATATTTTCTTAATATGTAGGTTCGTTAAAAAAATATGTTTAAGTTACCCATAACACTGGGTTTCATAAATCAATTTAGGGGAAAAAAATGTTCTCATATAATACATCCTCTAATTTCTTGATTATTTAGTTTAATGTCATTACACACACATGAAACTTTGTCATTTTCTTCTTTTTCTTAAACTAAGTTTATTTAAGTCTTTTGAGGCTTTCATAATTCATAATCAAGAAAATTCTTCTAGAAAATAATACTTGTCACATTTTTATCAAAACATCTTCACCTTAATAATGGGGCACATAGGCCAATCGAAAACATCAATGTTATAATAATTATTTCACATTATAATAGAAATCAATGTTTATAATTGGACTACAACCAAATTGAGAGACAAATACCTATTTACATTTATTTAGACTAAATTAATGTACACATAGTACAAAAATATAACCTTTATTTACTTATTTCGAGACAAAAAGAGAGGCAACATGTAATATTTGGAGGTATATATCGAATATTATGATATATGGTGATAATCGCCATACTCTTACATTGGAAATGGAGGCTCAAAATTCATGATGGTAGCAACACCCACAAAAATGACAGTGGTTGGAAAAAACGTTCCTAACAAACCATTACTAACATTCTCAACAAATAACAAAAAACTTCACAATACTTTAGCAACCACGTTAGCCTCACTCTAATGTCCAATAATCTCGCTCAATTTTCCATGCTCTGTTTTTAACCCTCTTTAACCAAAAAAAGCAAAAACTTATAAAATCATAAGGGAAAACAATACATGTTTTGGGCCCTGCAATAAATCAAGAATAATAGAGTTGTCTTCATATTTGTCAATTCCCTATACAACAAAAATATGGAAAACATCAAACCTCAATGATTGGAATAATTACAATTATCCTCCTTCACATGCATCAGTAATACCCTCTTCATCATGATATCTTCTCCAATTTTTGGCTCATCAATGTTATGAATAGATGTAACACTTTCTTCATCTTATTGTGTAATATGCACACTCATATTATTGTTCTCACGTCCATCACTATGCATGTATGACCACTCGAATGTTTTATATCCAAATTTAGAGCATTTGAAACAAATGACTATGAACTTATGTCCACGACCTAAACCTAACCCTATGAGATTTCCTCTACCTCTTTACATACCATCATTGCACCATGATATGCTTACCTCACTTTCTTACAAAGAAATTTCTATTGTCACTTCCTTATCCATGACACGCACGAACTTTCCTTTCCCTAGTGTTACGTGTTATTTTTTTCATGCTATCATTTCTTCTATCTTTAGTGCATACCATAAGGATTCCTCAATGAAATGCAATATGATACCATCTTGAATTTCCACGCACAATCCATTTACATAAGCAAATATATTCTTGGCGCCATCTTTAATATCACCAACTCTAATTGTTAACTTGTATAATTCCTCTTGGTAATCACTTACACTCATATCCCTAAATGTCACAAATTTTGAGGAATCTTGAACACACTCATGTCTTAACACTGTGAAATAAAGTTTTCCTTCAATTTTGTAATGAATATATTCCAAGTCTTGATTTTTTTTTACATTTTTGTAATCTTTTGGCTTGTACATGATCCCTCCACATATATGTGTTACCTTTCATCTTTTTTCCACCAAACTTAACTCTTATGCGATTTATCATGTTCTCATACTTCAAATATTTTCCATCTCAACATCCTAAGCATTGAACTCTTCAGGATTTGAACCTCCATAATAGTAGAGCGGATCTAAGTGTAGTTTAGTTGTCATCCTCTTAACAAATATAAAAAAAAATCATGATTTTTAATTTTTTCTTCTTCAAAGATTTTAGGTTCTTATTTTATGGCTTTAGTATTGGTCACATCGATGCAATACCTCAAAGTTGTGTTGTATTCATAGCTTACAGACAAGATTTTATGTCTCTCGGCAAACCTGCTAGATCTACAACTCTTGGTCTCTTCCATGCCCTCAAGTAGGTTCTCTAACTGTTCACGGCCTTCTTGAATTTTTATCACCTTTGTTTTCTATTTCCTCATAAAAGTGTTCCTTTTTGCTAATTTCCTCTACACCTTTTATACAATGAACTTACTGGAAGACATCTTTAGTTATCTCATGATACCAATTGAAAACTATCTCTTGCAAATATCCAACTTTCACTAGAATACATTTACAATCAATTTATTCCCACACTCACAACTGTGGAAAGAAACAACCAATTTGTGAGGAATTAAACCTTTCTCTTATACAAACTGATGCAATCATGGTCAATGCTCTGAATTGAGAGATACCTTATACCACATGACCCTTAGAATAAAGTGGAATTATTCATAAATTACAACCACTCAGAAATAAAATAAGAACTCAACCTATATTAAATTAAACAAAATAGGAATACATGATAAACAATGTATATGCATTGATCTCTGACACTAAGATGTTTTATAACACTATCTAATTACTTCATTATTTAGTTTAATGTCATTAGAAACACAAACTTTTTCATTTTTTATTCTACTTAAACTAAGTTTAGATTAATTATTTTAAACTAAGTTTAGATTAGTTCGTCATCATGAAAAAATCTTCTAAAATACCTTTTTGCAAACATAATATCCTTGATAATGGATCACATAGGTTGATCCAAAACATCAATAGTGTAGTAAATTTACCACTTTATAATAAACATCAATGTTGATAATTGGACTAAAACCAATGTGGGATACAAATGCCTAATTACATTTAATTAAACTAAATTAGCATATATGTAATACAAAAATATTATCTAAGTAGTCAATTTAACACAAGTAGATAGGTGACATAAGGTTTAAATATATATATTTAATATTGATATATAGTGATGCTTGTTAGGATTTGACACTAGAAATTCACAATCAAAAGTGAAAATGACAACACCCAAAAAATGACATTGATAAGGAAAATATGTTCAACACATCATAAACTATCATTAAAATTCTCAACGAATAGTAAAAAACTTTACAAAATTTTAACAACCACATTCACCTCGTTCTAAATGATTAAAAAACTCTAGATTTGATGATAAAATTTAGCAACAATAATTTGATATTAGCACATGAAAATAGGAAAAATCCAGAGACAAATAAAATATCAAAAATAATTAGTAATTTTTATTGAATAGGAAGGGCATTTTATACAAGTGTTTGATCCTAAAATCATGGAGACAAGTTTTATCTTTTTATCTCCAAATCTCTCCTCTATTCCCTAGTCTTACTCCCACACCCCTATCTATGAGTTGTACATGACAACTATTTGTGTAAACTTATGATTTTTTTAAATATTAAATTTAATACAATTATTTGAACCATATGTTCACACTATGAACACTTATTTCCTAACATTCACCCCCTTAGTGTGAACATGGGTGAGTTCTGTCTAGTACCTGCTCATGTTCTACAATCCAATGGTTTTCAAAGAGTACCATCAACTCAAACATGTTTTCTAGTGGAACCATTAACCACTTTGTATGTGATTTTCTAAGAGATTGACAAACTATCAAATTGGTTTTCTAGTGGACCACCAACCACTTTCATAATAGCGTACATGTTTCCCGACCCCCATCTTTACATTCAAGGGAAAATACAAGAAATATCACTCACGCAGGAGCTCACTCATTACAAGATTGATCATGAATAAATCATCTGTTCTTATTACAATACACAATGAAAATTAAACACACCAAAAAAGGCCACAAATTCATTGTGTGGCCCCGTCGCTTGCAGCTTGTGAGAGGTCACTAATTAACCTCCTTCCTCCATTGCCTCCAGCCTCCATTGTGATGTTGCTAACTCAAGTGAATTTTTCTTTGAGGATCATTTTATAATTCTATTGGGTGTTAGTTTCAACCGATAATGCACCCCCTCACTATGGGCGTCGCGTACAAGTGAAAATGCATCCGATTTAAAAAATTACATAAATGTATTATGCACCACTTTTTTTTTCTTCAGATCCCTGTTTTTATTTCCATGTTTCTCTTAAAATAGAAACTGGGTTTTTGTAAAAGTTTAACATTTTTTTTCCAAATATTAATTAAACAAATCCAATAAATTTCGTAATACTTCAAATTTGGGTTTTTTAGATATAATCAATCTATCAAACATTTGTTTTAAAAACAACAAAAACTTTCACTCAACTTACATAGAATTTTATGCATAGATACAAGACGAATCTGAAGTTGATGTAAACTGCAATATTGTGTGTCTTGTTCTTATCTTTCTAGAAAAAAACAAGACATCAATTGGATGCCATATACGTAAATTACGTTCTTTTTACTGTGATGTGTCTGCTGGAAATTTTCTTACTGGATTCCTTCAACCACTCATACTCATATACATACTCATATTATTGTGTAATATACATACTCATATTATTGTACCTACTTTCATTACTATGCACATATAGGAACTCAAATTCACTATGTACAAATTCAATTCATTTAATAAAATTTTGTATGAATTCATGTGCATGGCCTCAATCTCAACCCATGGTATTTCTTATACCTTTTTTTTCATACCATCACTACATTGTGATTTCTTACCTAAATCTGTTGCATATAATTTCCTCTATCATTTCCTTGTCCATGACTACACACGAAACTTCCTTTCCCTTGAGCATCACCTTGTTTTTTGCAAGCTATATTTTCTCTTTCCTTCATTGCATGGCAATATAATTCCTTACTGGAATGAAATTTGATCATACCATCTTGAATTGATAGTCACATTCTATTTTCATAACCTGATATCTTCTTAGTATCATATTTAACATGACCAATTTAAATGGTTAGCTTGTTGTTGACACCCTAAAATAATATTAGATACCATATATGCAAAAATGTGATGTAAGGGTTTTTGATAGAAGATTATTATGAATTAAGTAACTAAAAATGATCATGTACATTCATAACAATGCATTAATACTTGTAATTATAATAATAAATAGGATGATTTCTTTAAGACACATAAATGGATGATAACTTAGTTGTGTAGAGTTGATCTAGAGGAAATTATGGGTGGGCAGAAGTTCCCTAATTCTCCCTAAACCAATACAATATAGAAGACCATTTTGATATCTTTCCAAAGGCTATTGGAACTCATGAACTAGACACCGTATGCTCCTTGTATCATTGGTCAAAGTTCAAACCGGGTCAACATGGAAAATGCAAGTCTGTAGTACCTTGACTCATGCACGAGGTATATTTGAATATTCGGAGTTGATTGAAGCATAAATTTGATTGTGGATGTTGTTTTTATACCCCTCTGGTATTTGAAAAACATGAAAAAAATCATTTTTCCACAATGGGGTCCACTTTTGTTTCAGAAGGGGACCGTGTCACCATGGTGTGCATGTGTGTTTGTGCAATTTTTTATTTGCCCAATTAAACTATAGTTTTATGCCATATTATATCGTGTAGTTTGGTGCTAACACGTGGTAGGATGGTAGCCTAAGTGATTTCATGGATTTGGAGTATTTCCACCTCAGTCTCCAAGATGGGCGCATATATTTCCTACTTACCATATGTTCCCGACATGCCAACACATATTGCCCACATGGCATCCATGTTCAAAGTCAAACACTCCACATGGCACCCAATATAGCCTTATTGATATCTCCACTTAGCCCTATTCATTTCCCTTGGCAAAAAAATGGCTTCTCAACCATTAAAACATTGTCATGCATTATCATTTAAACAAACTTCCCACCCAGAGCCCAGTGAATGTCGGATAAAAGGTTTAAACTTAGAAAGGTCCATGCACATTGAAAGGGATGAGGGAACCCAAGGTGTGATTCGAACCACTCACCTCCCAACAAAAAGATAAGGGTTTTAACCGTCCCGTCATGCTTATGTAAATAGTATATAAGGCGATTTTTGGTATTTGAGGACAACCTGCTCAAGGATTGTGTAAGGTCATTTAATGGACATTTTTAACATTTGATCATTTTTGAAGAACTAGACGGCATTTTTAGGAGTTTGATAGAACTAGAGATATGTTCATAATTTCTAGATGGTCAACCCGAGCCTTTTATTTTCCCAATTGGTGTTTGTTTTACATCACTTTGAATCATTTACCAAAAATTTTAGCGTAAAACATGGGAAAAACAATCATGCAAGTGCCACAGGAAGGTGGAGGACATTACTGATCGAATTCAACATTCTTAGAAGGTATGTTGAGTAGATTTATCGTAGGCTTCAGATTCATTTCATGTTGTGGGTTTTCATAATGTACTTACAATATATTTAAAATGAATCTATTCGCCATTCAAGAAAACCTAGAGATGTATCCAGATTTGTGCATATACCAAGGTCCTTCTCCCATGCATCCTATTAAAGAAAAACAAGCTTCCCCTAATTTCAATCCAAAGGACACCTACATGAGATAATGATAACAAATCCTCTACTTTTTAAAATTTTGATACAACTCCAAAAGTAAACAAAAAAAGAAAATTATAGCCTTGGTTGAGCTTGAAACAAAACCTGAGGTTAATAAAAAATCTTGAACCAGGGAGTATCCTCTGAAATATCCTCCTACCTTTACTAAATTAGAAGGTGATACCAACATTACTTTCAAACTGGTAGGATTTTACAATCTAATTATGGACTTAACAAAACCATTCTCTCTTATTTGTTTTCTTAACTTGCTAAAAAAATATTCTGCTCACTGCTCCATGCTTCTTGAATAACTTGGCCTTGGTCACTTAATGATCTTTACACTCCTCCTAAAGCATAGATCAATCATATTGAATTTGACATACACCCTTCTAGGTGAAATGATAGAGATACTGAGTATTTATTCAACATAAATATTATGCCTTTAGATGTAGAAATATCCAAGAGAGGAAACCTAAATTTATACCTCTAAATGTGGGTATGTAACAACTATCTTAAGAGAACTATGATTGATGATTTCATTGTCATGAATATCATCCCTTTCTCCTTATAAATATTGATTTATAGGGAGACCAATTTATCATTAACTAGAAACACCCGATGAGGCTATGATAACATTAAGAAAACATCCGTTGGAACCAAATTTATCCATATTTCTCTTGGACCAAATACTATCTTGACCGATTTCTATATCATAGATAGAGAAAATAATTATAACATGTTGCTGGGAAGACATTTGATACATAGGATAAAGGTTATTCCTTCAAATTTGTTTCAAAATTTCAAATTCCTGCATTTAGAGAAGTTTTATGTTGCATAAGGTGACTTCAATCCATTCTCTATACATTTGGTGAACTTTAAAAGGAGGTCAAGAATTCATGTAGATTATGAAATTTGCAAAAATCAACTAAATAATCTAGTCTCTTCAAAAGATCCAATTGTGATGACCAAATGGGTTCCAAATGTGGATGTGGATAAACCTAAAATGGTAGAAGGATCCCAAGTTCCTCCTAAGTAGGAACCCTGTAAATCATTACTCTCATTTACCCTTCGTCTACTAACTGAAAACATGTTAGGGGATCACACATGTGGTTTGTACACATATTTTTCCCTCCTCAAATGGTTTACTAGGCCTTCCCTCAACTTAAACAATAGTCAAAAATACCCATATGGGTGCATATTATCAAAAATATAGACTAATCCCTTGAAGGACAACTATTGAATCATATTATCAAAAATAAAGACTAATCCCTCGAAGGAGAGTTGTTAAGCAAAATATAGACCGATCCCACGAAGGACAACTATCACAAATCAAATCAAATTGTAGACCACTCCCTCGAAAGATGGCTACCCATATCGTTTTAAAAAGGCTTTTCGCATCGATCAGCCTACGTATCAAAATCAAAATATCAAAAACATCCTAGGAAAGCTTCCAGCATCGATCAACTTTCCCATCAAAACAAACTTCCCGCATCGATTAGTTTGCGCAAACAAAGCATAGTTGGGGCATAAGCCTATAAGCCATCAAAGGAGAACCTACCCCCCCTGTACAAACTATATGTCGACCCCTCCCATGTTGTAAGAAGGTACATAAGCATATTTCCATCTACATCCATGATACTACATGTGAATAATTAGTGTTAGTTACATGTTAACATTTTTCGTAAGGCCTCAAGTGCATTGTCATACATGTTTAATTTACCATCGGATCACATATGTATCAAATCCAGTATAAAAACAAAAATATTGTGTTTTCTTAACTATGACTAAAGAACATTTTGAAATGTATGACAAGATCACCACTCATCACAACAATATCAAAAATCAAATCAAATCACATACATTTGCAATCATTTCCATAATGCATCACATCTTAAAATAATAATAAAATCGTCATATCTATAATTATCACATTGCAAACATGAATCAAATGACATAACCATATATACATATCAAACATAAAACATCAAACATATATTAACATCTACATATATAACATTATATTAAATACATCTAAAGTATCTCAACATCTCATCACAAATTTTTCAACATCAAATAAAATCAACAACACATTAATAAAATGACAAAATCATATATATAGGGCTCTAATACCCTCATGTATATGTACATCATCATTAAAAAAGGCTTCATGTGAGCCTCATATATCATATATCTATACATATATATCTATATATATATATAATATATATATATATATATATATATATTATATATATATATATATTGAATCGTCAAAAGGCTCTAAATGTCCTCATACATCTCTACATCATCATCAAAAGAAGGCTTCAGGTGAGCCTCATACATCATAATATATACAAAACTATTCAGTAAACTGAATGTTTGTCAAATGAACACTCTCACTACTCCCTATAGCACCATCAACACCTCCATGTATTGTCCTCTACTAGGACCCCCCTCTAGACCCTGTGGTGGTTCTCCCACACTTGCAGTACTACTTGAGGGTTCTGCCTACCTCCATGATAAGTATACCACATAACGAGGCTCATCTGGTAGCCTCCATCACACTATTTCCTCATAATATCACAGCCCCTCGCACATCGACTAGTAGTTAGCCATGTTCACGCAACTTGGTGAACCCATATGACCACTCACATGAGCCTGAGATTCTCATAGCTCAACACCTGATACTGAGGTACCCCATGTCACACCGAAGTCATTTTGTAAGGCCTCCCTATCCTTTCAGTATTGGTCTCTATCCAGTGTAACCTATTTCAACTCTACCTATATAAAAATGAGACAATGACCCAACCCATCTTGATCTCCAACCACAATGTCCCTCTCTAATATCAAAATAGACTGCTTAGCTATCAATGCAGCCTTATCGGCCTCTAAACTCTCCACAATATTCTCTAATACCACCACCCTATCCTCCTCCTCTCCACCCTCACCCTCACCAACAACCTCTTGAGGTGCCACATCCACACAGGCTCGCACCCTCCTGTCAACCCTAACAAGATGAGCCTGCCACCATGCAAGATATGCCTTGGTAACCCCGGCATCATCCACTACCATGTGGCTACACCATGATCATCCAATCTCTTAGCACTCATACCCTCCTCATCTAGCATAATATGAATCTCTGTAACCACCAGAAGTAGTGTTTCCATATCACTGTCATCTTTTTTATAAGTCGTAGTTTCCTCAAGTACATCTTGTATCAATCCAAATTGTTTCTTGAAGTGACCAAATATGATAAGCTCCCACCCTCCTAATGGTTGGCTCTGTACCCATGTCTCCTACGGGGTGGCTATGAGATCACCCTCCTCACTTTGTCATACTAGGAATTTGATGTATGGCCTCTATATAACAACACCAACCTGTAATCTTGTTAGGAGCTTCTTATAATGTTCCTCACCTCTCACTGGCCTTGCCTCTCCCTTATCCGATCTCCACCTCATAAACCTAGCCATCTCCTCAAGAAGTACCAGACTACCCCATCGTAGTCCCCTCAGTCGAGCCACCAATGTGCTCGTAGGCCCAACACTAAAATAAATACCCAACATCAATGTCAAACCTCCTACCTATCCCCCATGAACAAATCTCTCTATAAGTTTGTGCAAGAAGTGCAGGAGCCCATCTAAATACAATTATATGCTCTATCATGTCCACCAATACTCCTGTTAGCATATAAGAAAACTGACCTCCAACGGAGTTGGGAAAAGAATATTAGCTAATTCCTATCATCATCAGGGTCATAAGTTCTCGAACATGTACCTTTGGGCTATACAGTGCCCCATATGAAAATCCACCCGATGAGAAGGTCGCCTCATCTTTCTTGTCACCATATAATCTCTGTATCACCTATGGCCTCTCTATCTCATCTATCAAATATACCTTTTCTCCCTATATAGTCAACCTCAAGATCATGTGAACATCCTCCAGTGTCATGGTCATTTCTCCCATCGGTAACCAAAAATTCCTTGTCACATGATCCCTCCTCTCTAGTAGATAAAGTAACAATCCCCACTTCCTTTGGATACGTCTATAATAGTGCATCCCTTCTAGACCAACATCCTCTAAATGAGAACAATCATCATCTGACATAGAATCTCACACATCATTCAGAATAACTAGGATTCTATCCTATATCATCAACCTATCCCTTGCCTGCATCCACGAAGACATAAAAAAATCATTAGAACACCATTCATTGAAAATTTCATCAATTTCCCATATTTAATCAATCCAAAACCTATAAACATCTAGTCACTAGTGATTCCTTGTAATCCCTGGCGTTCTTCTGAAATTGTGGGTGATTTCACAAAATCGTCGACGATTCCTGTCATCAAGCAAAAAATCCTTAGAGCGGGAAAAAATTTCAATTTTTTTTTTAAAACTTAACAAAAACACAAAAAATGTTAAAAACAAAACCTACCTCTCCTAGCATCAGCCTCCTTTTCCTCCTAGCTCCTCCGACAGATTCCATTTCATATTTTTCACTAAAATATTCAAAATCCAAAGCTTTTTTTCTCAAGTGTAAGTGGTAACAATGATTTTTGCAATGGTAACTTTTCACCCTTTTATAGTCCCTTATTTTCCCACCTCGCAATCGTCGGTGATTCACTTAATCACCGACGATTCCTTCCAATCACATGTGATTCCTTCTAATACATTTTTCCTCCATGTTTAATGATCTAAGTTACTTCAACTTACGATTGGACCATCATCATTATTTTTCAAAATACAATTTATTGCCTTTAATATATTTCAAGGTTCCATAGGGCATATGAGGTTCCTATTGGATCCTCCATTGTAGCTATATTGCCTAATAAAAATTTCAGTAGGGTACACACATTTGATGTCACCCCCTAAGGATGTGTCATCCCTACATTTGTTTTCAAGATTCCTACATCACTTATTTCGATGCATCAATTTGATGCATGGTCCTTTTCGAGTTCCTACTTAGGACATTAAACACGTTTTTATCAACATCGACTCTTTTCAAACTTCCAACACACTTCATCCTTTATCATTTTGAGGGGGAATCACTATCCTCCCATATAAAACTGGGGCATCTAACACTAGTTTTTGTATCACTTCTTGTGCCTACACCTGCTCAACAAAAAGGGGCAAATTTAGACACCCATTTACGAAATCCCTTAGTGTCACATCCTTTGAAGGCCTATCCTTCCTTATGATCCTTTTAATTGAATTTTTAATTAATCCCTATCCTAAGTTTTAAGTCCCTTATTATTTCTTATCCCCTATTACTCCTTACTTCATCCCTGTAAAATCTTTCCTAACCACTTACTTACCTTCATCATATCCCAAAATCCTAAATTGGATAAGTTATTGTACTTCCCTATCCTTGAAGCCACATCCCATAGCTGATCTCACACAAGTTATCTTGAATCGACCCCATTTGGAGGTGGTTGAAACCTCTCCCATGAAGGTTGCTAAAAATTTGCTGAATCACTAGTGATTCCCTATAATCGCTAGCGACCCTATATACACATTTCGAACCCTATGGTTTGGCAAGTGAAATACATTGCAGCAAAGATTTTTTCCTTTGTAGATTGAAACAAAAACCAAACAACATATATACGACCACCTTCTGAGAATCTGAGAAGATACACTTTTCCTGCAAGCACATCAACATTCTTCAAGCTTCCTCACACGTATGTTTGATTATTCTACCAAGGTATTTATATGTTTGTAAACTATTTTTCACTGTATCTGTCATTTTTATTTTAATTAAAAGATTAATCATTTCATTGTTATATTAATCAAATCAATCAATTAATCATTTGTGGATCAAATATACCAATTTATTCATATTATACATAAATCGCCAACGATTCCCCTAATCACCAGTGATTCCTTCTTTTAGTTGTATCTTCCTTATTTTTATCATACCTATAAAATTATCTACTACTAATCTTCTCTGCTAAGCATGGCCATTATGTAGATATGTCTACCTGGAACGTCTCATCCCATAATTACAATTTATGATCTACCAATTATCCAACATTTATTCCATTGGGAGAAATACAACATTGCACACAAGCTCAACATTTGTGTGATCATGTTCACACCGAACCTTGAGGACATAAAATATCAGCTTGAAATCATCAGGGAAGAAGATGATGTTACAAAAGAAGGAAACACTCTCTTGGAAGTAGTCAACATAGGCACTACACCAACCTTGACTTCCTTCTAAGCGGGCCCAAAAATTCTTCCCTTTCCCCTTAGAAATTAATCTCAATCATTAATTTCTTATTTATATCATATCATTATATTGTAATAAAACATTCAAAATATTACATTATTTTGTATTCATTTTTTATCAAAATATTACGTGATATGTGAGCTGAAATCCACACAAAGAAGTCCATTGACTCATAGGATTGGCCTTTTCTAGGAAGCTCACTATTTATCTATCTAATATATTTTTGTTTAATTTATTTGATTTGCAGGATATGAAACCCCATTGGAGTTTGGAGCCCCGTATGCGGAACAAATATCATTGCATCAACCATCCTTTACAGGTTGCCTTAAACCATGTCTTGAACAAGGTATAGTGGTCTATATTACATTAAGTTAATTTGAAGTTAGAATACACTATTACAGTAGGTATTTCCACCTTTTCCCTCTTGTTCCTCATAGAGTGCAACGTTGTAGATTGCTCCTCTTCCTTCTCCTCATGGATAGTTTCTAATGTTGGATCTATCTTTGATGATCCTGAGGCAATGCTTCCGCTCATTCTCTTTCCCTTAGTAGAGGATCCTTTTGAGGAGGTAGTTGGAACTTTAACATGAGTAGTATCCTTTGCCACAAGTTACTTTTTCCTTGAGGTAGGATGTGGGACTACTTTGAGAGGTGTAGCTACAATGATTGGGGCATCCTGCATAGTTTTCTCCAATATTTTCTCTGCCATATGTGTCAAATTTGACAATGGATCCCTTGTTTTGCTTGTTGTTGCACTTATCTCTTCAACAACCCCTAAAGTTGGTCCTTCGATTGAAAATTTGGGGAATTTCCTTTTAAGGGATCCAAACCTATAGTTTCCTTCCTATAAGGGAGAAACACATCCTTTATGACTCCACTTTCCCTGTACTCCCTTAATATTATTTTGTTTTGTAGGGTAAAGTCAATCCATTTACTACTAAACCACACCAATGTCCTCTTGATGATGTGGGAATTTCTATCATGTAGGGAAACATTTTCTTTCCTTTCCCAGTTTACACTTGGGATAAGGTTAAATTCTATGTTTTTGTCAACATAATATTTTCTCGCCATGTGCATATCATTATACAACCCTTGAGGAACAACAACAATTTTATAATCCACCACATGAGTGAGGGTCATCTTGGAGTAATATCTTAACCCGAATTCCTCTTCATCCACGCAATCCATCCAATAATATTCATAATGAGGCTCGTGTTCATATAAATTTCCAAATGCTCCTTGGAGCATCCATCTAATATCATAGTTGGGCTTGGGAGAGAGTTTTTGCAAATCCACACTGTCCATTTATGCTTCAAGGATTCTTTCCTTCACCAATGTTAGGAAAGTATACCTTCCAATGTTGATTGATAATTTGATGTTTTTTATGTGCTTCCTACAATCAACTTATGCACTTCCACTAACTACCTTGACACTTTTTAAAGTTCCCATTTTTTATCTAGGTATCTTGGAAACATGTAGGGAGCATCATGGAAGCCATTTACTATGATATATGTGAAGGTTTGGAATTGGATGAAGTAACATCCAAACCTAGTGACCACCTTATTTTCCTATGTATATATTTTGTTGTTCTCTCACCCAAGCTAGAAAAGGCATATGATGGGAGCAAAGAAAGTGTCATGCACCATCCTAAAACAATTTATATAATTTCTTAGGTTCATTTAAGGGTACACATCATAAACTCTATAGTTTCCAAAGTCTCTTCTTGCTTTTTATAACCCAGGGAATGTCCTATGCCAATAAATATTGTACACTAGATAGGAATTTATGTAGAAATCCATGTTGCTCAGGGAGCCTTCTTCAATTTGTACTTCCAATTTAAGCATTTGTTCATGGATAAAATCACTAATGAACTCCCCCCAATGAATGTGTACTTTTGCAATGAGTATAATTTATATGAACTTGAACTTCCAATCATTGTAATAATAGGTAGATTACTTCCCCATAACCCTATTTAACATGGTGACAATATCCACAAACTCCTCCACAAAAGCTACTCTGCTAAGTTTTTTGGGAATTCTAGTGGCAACAATCTTCGGCTTTTCAAGCCAATTATTATTTAACATCATGGAGAACTTAGCAATGTTGGAATTCTCGTACTCCTATGCACTTTTAATTGAGATATTTACCACATGAGTTGCATCAGGGAGACCCAATATTTCTTCGAAGGTTTCAGTAGTTAGAGATAAAACCAAGGCATTTCTTCCATCCATAACCTCCCTAGTTATCAAGTTATAATGTTGTGCATAAATCCACATTAACTTTGGATATTGAGTAGAATGAGGAAATGTAGCTACTAGGGCAAGATCATTCAAGTCAATATTTTCCATAGTTTCATTTACGTCAATTGCATACATCCTTTGTTGGAATTCTGCTAGGTCTGCATTGACTAAGTTGGTGTCTGTGATCTTATCCAAATTAGATGAGAGGTGGGAAGTGGTATGGACACCAGCTAATTGGATCTTCATTTTTACAAAGTGCAAGTCCAAAGAAACTAACAAGGGGAAGGTTTTACATTTGTTTATACTCGTTCAATCCTTCCAACACAATTTACTAGGGCACCGCAAAATTACAAAATACTTAAAAGATCAAGTGAACCTCTTACCCATACAAATGTAATTGTTTCTCATGTTCACTCTACAAAACAGTAACCAAATAATTTTTGGAGCTCAAAAACCACCGTTTAATTGATTGAAATACACAAATTTGGTCTCTTTGTCATTTTAGGTCTTCAAATCTCTATTTGAACTTGAAATTTGGAGACAAAGTGATGAATATTCACGAATTACAACCCTATATTGCTCTTCACATGCTTCCATTAATGGTGGCATCTACCCTAATAATTTTCTCATTCGCAACCATTGATTCTCATTTTCAAGTTTGAATTTCAGCCTTACATGTGACATATGAGCCACCTAGTTACTTTTTCGAGCATCGGGGTTGCATAGACAGTTTATAGTTTTGGAAAAACTACAAAGCTATGAGCTACTAGGTTGCAATTCTTTTCGAAGAGTCCCAGGACACTGACACTTGTCCAACTCATCGGGGTGTGGTAGTGGGAATGCAGTTTGCAATATTACAGCTACTGTGAAGCTACAAACTGTAAAACTGTGTATCTACTTTCTTCATCTTCTATCGCTAAATTGTTACACGTGTCCCTCTGCGGGTAGCAAGGATGACATTACAATTCTTAGTTTTGCAGTAGCTGTACATTTTTGAATTGCACAGATGCTAAAATTCCTTCCTTCATTGTAGCTTCGATAGCATGCCCTGCGACCCTTTCAGACCTCGAGGATCAAAGTTTAGTTTGTAGAAACATAGTAATTACAAAATTTCCAACTGCAACGTTGCAAAGTTGCATTTCTCCTATACGGCTTCAAGATTCAAGGAATATCCACTTTCAGGCTCTAAGTATGGAATCACAACATGTAGTTTTATAGAAAATTTGAATTTTCCACATAAGTGTCCAGGTGAGGGAATATTCCTTTTGTGGGGTTCAAACTTTCTCTTGCAATTTTTAGTCAATTATGAAAAGTACACAACTTCTCTAAGGATCTACATTCTCCTGATGGTTCAAATATTCCTTTTTGCGGTGGTCTGGCATGTGCGTGCAATTCACAATCTTGCAACTGTAAAAACACATAATACCCCTCATTACAAAAATACTTAAGTTTTCCGAGATGAGCATTTTTTCTTCTATACTATAATGACAATGTGAAGGTTTAGGGACCACCACAAGATCTACAACTATGCATTTTTCTCCGAAATTGAAAGAAATATGTGAAATATGTTAAGTCTCATGTTGAAAGGTCCAAACTCATTACCAAGGGGTATATATGATGAAAGTAATTTATAATAATCATTAATTCCGCCTCCAAATCTACAAAATCAATCCACACTTCTCTAATATGCAAGTTGGCCCTTGAAAATTTATTTATATCAGTAACACAACAAGAAATGAGCAAGGAACATTATGAAACTATAAGATCATCCTTAGGACTTCTTCAACCTACAAATGAGCTTAAGGGATCCCCTCGAGCCTTCTTGAAACATAGTAAAATGAACCATAAGGAACCGAGGGAAAAATGAAGATAAATACAAGGCTTATATCACCATGACCATGAAAAAAACTCACAAGGCATAGACATAAAGAAGCACAACATGGGGAAATTAAAGATCACACTAAGCAACAATGGAGGACCTTGCAAATATGGTGCCAAAGATACACATGGATTAAAATAGGCACCAACACCTAATACATCAGCCATATAATTAAAATCAATCTAAAATTTAGTACATTAGCCATGCTAACATAATTACATCATCCATTTAGGAATATTTATTCCTTTCCTGCTACATCATCCATTTTCACATAAGTAAATCATCCATGCTAGGGAATTTAAATTGCATCAAACCTTCTACAATTTTTTGTCCCAACATGGCCAAAATTTTGTACGTCATTTTTACCTAGTTAAATTCAAAAACCTACCTTAATGACCTATAAATGCAAAGACACCCCAAACCCATCAAGAATTAACCACTTGGATTTTCCCTACGACCTATTTTTGTATTTCTCCCTATCTACCCTTTCCTTGTTTAAAAATAGTACCTACTAATAGATCAACCTCTACATACCCTCCTCCTATCCTACCTCCTCATATCCTCACCATGAACTTTGATTTCACCATAAAATTTTGAATAAAATCTTATATTTATTGAATATTTTATTAGCAAAGTGATAAACGAAAGGTTTGACCTCCTATTTTTAGGCTTAAACCAAAATTGAACTTTCAATTATTTATAGTCATATTTTATAAATCATGATACCTTTACATTTGTAGCTCTTAATAATGCTCCAGAAGAAGTGCTAGGGTTGTGGAATGAAAATTAATTTAATGAGATATTACACGCATATGATATTTTTAAAATTATCCTATTTTTCAATGCCCATGAAACTAAATTTCCTTATTCTCCTTCATGCCTTCTACCACCATTTTTCTTATTTACCTACCTCTATGCCTACTAGACTGGTTCTTTCCCATCGAGAAACCTTATACCCCTTTACACTTCTTAGTTATAGTAGATATGGACTCTCTTAACTTCCCATAGGCTATTTGAACCTATCCAAACCTTCTTCTTTGGCCTAATATTCTAACTATCCCATGAAATAATCTTAGTATATGGTTTACTTATTTTACTAATTTATCTTCTAGTGTTTCTTTTCATTCTTTTATCACCAAGGTTCCTTAGTAGTTTTGCGCTCCTTGCAATTAGATAAGAGGCTCACTATGTGCTCATATTCACAAGAAGGTAAGTATATATTATTTTGGGTTGATTTCATGTTTTTACCACTTATTATTAATGCATTACAAATATTTAATTTTAATTTTAGTGTTGAATTTTATTTTCCCAAATATCATCTCATGTTACATTATTCTGACACCTTATGATATTTAGTTGGGACATACGTATACACCTAATCTCTTACTATGAATAAATGTTCTCTTATTAGGCATCATTGGTAAAACAACCTCCTTGACTGATGTATCAAGGGGCTTCAATGGGAGCATGGTGTACAAGAAACAGTTGGGCTAGTTAGTGATAGCTATGATAGAGATTTGTTGTGTGGTATTTTATGTCTTATATATCATATCATGTCTGCCTCCTCTTTCATTCTCTTACTAAATCATTTTACATCTCTTTACTATCACCTACACATCCACCCACAACACCTTCATATATTCTATTGAATCTTACCTCTACCTCAAAATCATTTCGCTAGGAACCCTTATTTATCATTTCCTAGAGTCGACAACATTGACCATAGTCGGTATGATCTAGTGATACATTTTAATGGTCAATTATTCGATGCCTTCAGCTATGAAGAGATATGATGATTGATCATGTCCCCCATTTATAGGCACACTTAACATCAATCTTACAACATCCAATCATCTATGTATTTTTCTATTCTCATAAAAGCTCCACTTAAATATCTTAAAGGTTGGTTTTTTGTGTTTACACTTTGAGGTCAATATTTGGAGCATTAAGTCTAGGATACAAAAGAGTAGAAGTTATACCCATAACATTTACAAAGTATTTATAGTCCCCGTATATGGTCTACTTAAGTTTTTTTTATCCCTCTAGTGGTCCCCAATATCAAATCTAAAATAAGTTGATATTAACCTTGGAGGTTAATGCACTAATGGTGTCTTTACAAATGTAAGTATCTTTAACCTTCTTTGTCCTTAATGGATAATCTAGTTTGATTTTTTTATGATTACGTGATAGGTATTACATATCATATTCAAAATATATCTTCTTAACCCTATTTATTTACCTTAATAGTCTATTTAGATAATTAATTAGGAATTATTATTATTTTTTGGATGTATTGTGACACTCAATTTAACGTAACTCATTTATTTGTATTACATTTTCGTGAACCCATGGAGGCCAAGGATTAATGCCTCGTATTCTGTAGTGTTGTTATTATTTGAAAACTAGATTTTGTAAGAAAAAGGAATTTTTTTTATCATTTGGAGATATAAACACCAATCCTACACCCGAACCTGTTGAGCAACAACTTCCATTGAACTCAAGAGTCCAAATCTCATTGGGATCTTAGAAAGTGACCTTAGGTTGATGAACTTCTGAAGTCATCATATAATTACCCATACTTGAGTATTGAAACAAGACATGTGCACGTAGATCATCGGTTTTCGTTACCGTGAATTTTTCCCGAGTCTCCGACATTAGCTTCTTCATTTCTCCACTAATAGGGATCATAACATGAGACCAGTCCATTTCAATCTCACCACACAGATCTATGTGAAATTTCTTGCTCAACAACATACCATATGAAGCAAGAATGCCAAAAACTAGAATGGTTACCTTGACTCTCTTTTGAGGAAATTGAGCTAAAAGCATTTGAGCATTTTAATCTACCCAATCAGAGGAACTTGTCTTATATCCATGTAGTAACAAGAACTAAATGTTCTCGTCTAATTCAACCCAAGGGCATGTGATACTTCTTCAAGCATCACATTATCTGAGGCTCCATAATCTATAATGCAATTACTTAATTTGCATCCGTTAATCAGAAAGGACACAAAGAAAGGTTCAATCTTTTCGTTTGAAGGTGTAGTGGCCGCCACAATATTTTGAGTCTTTTTTTCTTTTGGAGTTTTCAGAATTCCTTTAGAGGAATGAACAATAGAGTCACCTTTGATAAACTGGACCAATTTCTCGAGTTGATCCTTATTGGAATTCAAGTATTTTTCATGTGACATGGAAATATTTGTTTTATCGATGTGATCAATGATATCAAATTTAGGCAACATGATCATACTTGATATCTCAGATACTAGTTCTTTCGAACTTGATGATGGCACACTTTTGACCTTTGCTTTGGGCCTAGTTGATACTAATGTGGAAGAAGAAACTTTTTTTGTAGCTAATTTATCAACTGATTGACTTGACAAAGATCATCCTTTCTTTAAGATAGTTTTGACCTTGGGAACCTCAGTCGTCTTGGACTCTATAGGAGTGTCATTTTTATTATATTCTTTAGAAGTATCTTTAGTTTTATATTGTTTAGAAAATTCCTTGGAGCTCTTTTTATCTTCCACCTTAGTGGTACCTTGCTCCTTCTGAGAGTGTGTGAAGACAAAGAAGGATTGAATATTCATATCTTCTACAATTTCCTCGTATTCATATTCTTCTTATGAACGGTAATAAAAAAATGATTATTAATTTCTCCTTTAGGCTCTTCGAATTTAGGTTCAGATGTTCTATATTTTGGCTCTTCTTCGTCAACCTCAACGACCTCGAATTCATCATTGCTTTCCTCAACTACATCACATTTTGAGTTAGTTGTGGGAGCTACTTCAATAACAAGTCTTGTTGGAGGTCCTGCAATTCTGGATTTGTTGGGAACATAGGATTTTATTGGGATATCTTTGTAAGGATCTAGTTTACTACTTTGAGAAACTTGATTTTTCAAAGCTAACACATCATTAGCCAACTTAGTGAGTATGGTTTTTGAAGAATTGGGGGTTTCTTGACTCTTTATTTTGAGGGAATTTTTCTTGAATTTTCCCTCTATGATTAAGTCATCCTCAATTTCTATTGCCAAGGATTGAGCAAGTTCCAAAGTAGTCACTCAAGCTCTTCTCAGTTGATAGCACACTTCTGGTTGTGCATTAATGAAGAAACATTTTTGTTCGTCAAGGTTCAGGTGAATTTTGACAGGAACTTTGTTCACCATTTTCTTAAATTTCGCCACAAAATTCCTCATAGGTTTTGTTGGCTCTTTTTCATCTGAGATAATTGGGCAAGAAGGGCATGTTCATATTCTATCATTTTGAACTTGTCTTCAAACTTACTTTTCACAGTATCTCATTTTGTAATGCATACATTTGGTAGATGATGAAACCAATCAGTGACAATGTCATGTAATGTTTTAATGAAGAGGTGAACAATAAAATGTTCATATGCCACTGACAAAACTACACATGCAGCAAAGAAGAGAGGAAATGTGGTCATCAAGTGAAGTCTTCCCATCTCCATCGAACATTAACTACCATCTTGGGAAAGGTAGTATGAGAAGGTAAAATAACACGAGCAAGAACAAGTGCTTGACTTGTAGTGATTCCTTCCTTACTTGCTCTTTCAGGACTTGACGCAAGGCTTATAGATCTGCAGGGTGTGTTCCTCCTTGGAGGAGATAACTTGAAACCAAACTTTCCTTAAAAGTCAAAAATGGGATCAAATTGACCCCTTAGCTTTTTCTCCTAGTGTAAACCTCCTTCCTACCAGTTTAGAATCTTTACTGTGAAGGGATCACTGACACGTTGTGATAAGCTCTATCCTTTTCTCTTAACTCTCTTTCTTGATCTCTTTATGCCTAAATGACTCTAACAACTCTCACAGCTTGATTTTCTTTGTTATCCATTATTGACGCGGTGAGATAAAAATTATAGTCGTTCATGTGATTTTCCAAAATAGCTTGCCTCAAATATGATGATATGTCTTCTTGAGTAACTGCAAAAAGAATATTTGGTTGCAAGATAGGTGAGTAACCTGTAATATTCATATAGATTATTTCCTTAGTGAAAGAGGGCTGCGTGGATGAATAATGATCAACATGTGTCCAGGAGGCCTTATGGCCACAAGTGCGGGTGTTCTTCTTCTAAAGTCTTCAATGTAGATTTCTCTATCAATGACTCTATCAATATCCACAAATTGTTTCAAGATTTCATGGTTTTCTGAAGCTACTATTTGAAGGTTAGCAGCAATGTCTCCTTGAAAATATTCGTTGGGCACAATATTCAGTTGACTAACTGGAGCTAGTGCAGAGGGGATAGTCATAAATATTTAACCAAGCACTGGTTAATGATTCCTGAATCCCCATTGGAGTCACCAAAAATTGTTAACATATGGATTTGCATGCATGCAAATTACATGCAACAGTATGGGAACGAAGTCCCTCCTCAATAAAGGTGAGTCTGCCTTTATTGAAAACCAAAATTGTATTTACATCTATACATTCAAAATTGTATATGGGGGTGTTTTGGAACATCAATGGAAAGAAATGTCAATGAGGGGGATGGAATGGAATGAAGGAAAGGAATGGAAAGGAATGAATGGAAGGAACATGAAAGATTTAGGTAAAAGTAGAGCCTAATATTACATGAAGAAGAACAATGAATAACTAACACAAATAAAATGGAGTTTGAGTTAACTAAACAAGAATGAGTAAAGGGAACACACATGACCAAGTAGATAATCAGAGCTTGTTCACTGTGAAATAGAACAACATATTAATATAGTTGCCACTAAGATCCAAGAAAAAAATTTCATGCTAGATTCAAACGCTAACATCTAATGAAAATAAGAACAATATTGTTACAAGAGACAATGAATGTGACACAAAGTTCATATTTCATTAACTCTAAAACATCTTCTCAAATGAACACAAAGTTTCTTTCCTCGAAGTCAAGATTGCATACAAAAGTATTTTATTCTCCTCTCTCAAAGTCACCCTTACAAATGTGCCCCTCACTTCCATTTATAACCCAAAAGTTGGTTACAAAGTAGTTAGGGTTTACATGAACATTAAATAGGGAATCTTAAGTGACTTTGACTTTTTCAACCAACTTATAAAAAACAATTAAAATTAAAAATCACTTAAGTTATCCAGAGTTTTCCAAAAGTGAGTTTAACAATAACCCACTTAAAATTACATTTTAACATATGATAAAAACCAGTGCCTTATCCATTGAGGTGGGGTCTTCCTATCTCAAATGTATTAGAAATGGGATCCTCCCATTTTGCTATATACCAGAAAACTATCTCTTCGCCCCATCAGTGAAATTAGGATCTGCCACCTTCGCCAATTGAAAGGATCTGAACCTTCCCATTGTTTCGAACATCTTTTATTCCTTAAGAGGTTCAATCGGTCGAAGAACAACCTCAAAAAACACATGCAATTCAAAGATTCTACCTGGCATATCATTAAGATTGACCATATTTGATTGAACATTCACAAACAAGTTCTTTAATTTTATGTAACATTCGATTAAAGTTGAAGAGAAATTAATGGCGGGAGTATATATGTCTTTGAACAATTGTGAAATTTTTTCCTCAACATGTTATGATGAATGCCTTTGATTTTTCTCATTTACAAGATCAAAAGGGATCTCAGCTATGAACTCCTGAATCAAGGTGAGTGAAGTGACGGCTTCATTGCATATAGTCTCGTAATGGATCATAGAATCCTCAAGAAGTGTCTTTCTTGATTTGAGATGTAAACACCAAAGAAAGCGTATCGCTTGACATTAAAATTCAAGAATTCCTTCAATGGTTAAAGTTGAAGATTTCATACTTGTCATCTCCTGTAGACTAGGAAATATCTTATCCAAATTTGATATGTTAGAAACATAATTTTCCTTGAAAGAAAGAATTGGATCAAGATATGCACTAATATCTTCATGGAGCTTCATGGCTACTTTGATTGTCTCTCCCCAAAAATGAGAATATCTTAAAGTCAATTTTTAATGACATGGCCCAATGTGTTTAATAGTTTATCTCCTTTGATAGATTGAGAGTTTCTTCATCAGAGGCAGCCACTGCATCGGGTACTGGGAAAGTGGATGATATTGGATTTATCAAATGTTGAACATAATCCACTAATTGATTCTTTTCGGCCTTGAGCTGAGAGTTCTGAGATTTATATTTATCAAGACTCTTTAGAACAAGATCCATTAAATCATGGGCCATCACAATGTAACTTTCCAATGTGGACTTCACAAGTCCAATTCTGTAAAATTCATAATCAACAGATGTAATGGCATCACGTTCTTTGTCAACTTGTGGGATGGCAAGATTCGTGAGTCTGTTTCCGTCATCATCCACCATTATCCGAGAGAGAAATTTAGGCTATTTGGGAATGATGTCATTTGAAAGCTTGAAAAGTGCATTGAAGTCAATATCAATTTGTTTGACAACCATCTTCCTTTTCTTGATCTCACAATCAACCCAAAAAGGAGTATCCTTCACCACTTACACATAATGAATCTTGGAGTCTGAAGCAACATTCCCATTATTCTTAACATCATTAGATTCTACAAGAATCATTTCCATGACCTCAATCTCTAGAGAAATAACCTCAATATATACCTCTTGAACATCAAGGAGACTTTGAGAAATCTCTTCGTGAATTGTAGGTTCAAAAGCATTTGATATTTGGAATATTTTCCCGTGCGTGGGTTCTTATGCAAGACACGATTAAGGAGTGTTTGTTATGAGCTTCTTCAAACTATCAAAAATGTGAGTAGAAGAATCTCTAATTGAAGTGAAAATTCCCGACACATGCTCTCTTTCTTCACTAGCGCTAGGAACCTTTGATATTTCACCTCATGACACCTTCTTTGGTGAAGTGGATTTTGAAAACCACTCCTTTCTTACTTGATGTGTATAGGTAAATGACACAAAGGTTGAATGAGAAGAAGATTTTGTTGGCTAGAGATCTCCTCGAGTTGAAAATTTTTATAATCCCAAGGTATGATCTTGGCTTGATGGTAACTTTGCAAGTTCTCTTTCATACTAGGATATGCTTCTTTCGAGGATCGGTTGATTCTTGTTATCAAGAGAAAATTCATATCTTTTGGTCTAATCAGTTCAGGGCAACAAAGTAAAGGCAACGACATCATATGAGGGATTAATAACATCTTCATCATCATCCACCAATGAATTTGGAGGTTTTATGATGCCAAAGGCCTTGATCTGAGCAAGGGTTAGCTTGAAAATTGTCACCTTCTCACTTCATGTTCATCTAAATAGGCAGCCTAGAAATCTTCCATGGTAGGGTTGTGTTGATACTTTGCTATAATAATATTATGCATATATCCGTTGATATCAAACTGGAATCTCTTCACCTATGTATGAATAGTGATGAGGGAAAACTCATTCTCCATGAGTTGTGCACTGAAGAGATTTGGACATTAGTATTCCCCAATTTGGATTGGGAAATGAATTCTTGAACGATGCTTTCCACTGAGAAGACAATGAACTTGGACTGTTTGTCACGCAAGATCCATCAATGCCCACTTGTCACTGATGTACTTAGGAAGCTTCCATGGAGTACCTGCAAAGCTACTCACATGAATGTAGGAAAAGGATGGAAATTAAATAAACCATGTTTCCCACTGGGAAACGACATTCATGGCCTCTTTGGAGAATCTTTCCTCTATATGGCTATTCAAGTTTCGAATCACGCGGAAGGTGAATGCATTGTTAAATCTCCTGAAATGATAAGAGTTATTCTTTAAACTTAACTGCGGATAATAATGGAAGACATTATTTGATGGACCCATGACTCTTTTTGTTTCTAGCCTTGAAAATAGTTTCCTTCTATCCACTGCATAAGTCAGGTATGATGTCATGTAGAAACATCCAGTCATCTTCAATTCGATCAATTGTTTGTGAAGAGTATCACTGATGATGGTGGCCCAATCCACAAACTCTCTTTCGGCAAGGATGATATAGATAAAATGATACATCCATGGGTGAAAAATCCTAGCAAAGGGTAGACTGAAGACTCAGCTCATGAGAGTGATCTTGTCACCGATTTCCTCCATGAACTCAATGCGGTACAGTTCCTTAGGAATCTAGTCAACACAAGGCCACTTGGTCACTAACCAGTTATTATTAACCATCTTGCTCCACTTGAGGGGTTCTTCATCCCAAAAATATTGTACTGACTTTTGAATGATGTCGACATTCTCAGTCAAGTCAGGTATGTTGAGAAATTCCTCAATGTGCTCCGGTGTGATTAAGAGGAAAGGATCGTGATTATCCTTATAAATCCCTCGCCTCTCAATATCATAATGCTCTGTGCAGGTGATGACCAGATCCGGGAATTGCACTGAGATAGGAAATGCCGCTGCTTGGGGTAGACCACTGTGGTAGAGCCTATCTAAGAATATGGTTTTGCCTTCAGCTTTCACCCGATCACAAAATTGTTGCATGTTGATGTGGCCAAGATTTGTAACAGTTATATTGTCATATGTAGACTGGATGGAAGTGGGAGAAATGATTCCTTGGAATTCATACTTGAGCATGGACTTATTTGATTTCTCCAATGGCTTCCTCGATTTTCTCACAAATTTATTGGTTTTTTTGGCCATTATGAATTTAATAAAAAAATGACTCAGGCATGCAAAATGATGTAAACGGTGTCGGGTCTTAGTCTCCAAACCACCGTTAACACAAGAGAAATAAGGCTCATTTAATTTTAATAATAATCATTATTATTATTTTAAAAATAATAATCATTATTATTATTTTAAAAATAATAATAATAATTGATCTCTAATTACAAATTTTTAAAATGTCAATAAAAACAAAAATATCAAGACTAAGCTCGAATTCCAAATCGGGAAATAATAATAATATTTTTAATTAAATTCTCCCAATTGTAATGGCTTCACACAAGATCAATTTTAATATTTTTAATTCACTATTTCTTCACCTCGCCTGATTCAAGTTGCTTCAGCGTGAAGAATTGCTTTGATTTTCTGGCGATACTTTGAACTTGTAATTTTTCTTTTCCCTGGCATTTGAATGCGCGAGATAATTATTTCTGATTGAATTTCCTAGAGAGCTCCTGGTTTATGCAAATGCACAAATAATTTTTTTTATTAAATTCTCCCATGAAATTTTTTCACCAAAAACCTCTGCGTGAGTACTGTTTGGTTTGTCTGGGAACATAGATTTTCCTTCTACAATGCATGCTCCTTCTTTTGTGCAAAATAAATTCTTGCTAGCATGGATTCTTTCTTTGGATGCATTGGAAATGATTTATTTTTATTACCTTCTAGGAAATGTAGGTGGAGCTGTGTGGCTGAGCTTGGTGTTTTATTCTCTCTCCTCCCAACATTGGACTGTAATTTTATTACTGCATTGAATTTTGTATCCTTTTGGCATGGCAAATGCTTCTTTTGGTTGTGTGTGAATAAGCGGAAACTCATTGTTTACGTGGAAAACGCTACGTCTCCCTGGCTGGGCATGGTATTTATGCATGTTTTAATATTTTAATTCCTCCAAACCAATGCGTTGAAGATTCCTTCTATGGCTGCGTGGGTATTTATTCTCTTTTTCTTTTTCTTTTTTAAATTTGGACTTTGCCTCCTTTATTCCACCAATGCGTGGACTGTAATTTTCCTGGCACAAAATAAAAAACCAAAAATATTTTTGGCTTTTATCTTTGATAGCTGCGTGGAAATGTGTTCTTCCCTGCAAAGTTTATTGCCTTCTTTATTGCCTGGATAGCTGGGCGTGGATTTTTTTTGCTAAAACTTTCAAAAAAATTCTTTGCCAAGGCATTGGAAAATCATTTTCTTTTGTGAACAACTAGATTTTGTAATTTACTTGGACTATTCTCCTGGTATGTGGGATTTCTCTTGATTAATACATGGCTTTCTAGCTTTAACGTGGGCTCCTCTTCAACCTCCAACACATGGAATACAATTTTTTTAACAAAACCAATGTGGAAAACTCAAAACATTCTTTGTTTAAACATTCCTGGACACTACCGCATGCATTAAAGTTTTTTTATTCTTCCTAGAAAATGCGTGAAATCCTTCCTCAACGTGAACTTCCTCCAATGTGTGGACAAATGCATTTGAAAACTATTCTCCTTCAAAACCTGTGATGAAAATGAATCTTTGGAAAAATTATTTCTCTGCAAACATTCATGGAAATAAGAAGAATTTGGAAATAACAAAAAAAGTTAGAAATAAAGAGCCTCAACTTCTTACACACAAATTATTCCATAGAGTTTCACGAAGGATTGGTTGCGAAGATTAAAGAATATTTTGTAACTTGCCAAGGAAAGATGGGAGAAAAACTTAATCATTTGCTGGTGGTAATGAAAAAACAACCTGACGATTCTCATTTATTTCCCTATGTGGGAAATTGGGAGATATTTTTCCAGTTTTTCACTCGATTGGGTTCGCAGTCAGCAAGAGGAATTACACAAGCGGGCAAAAAGGAAGAATTTGCTAGGAAAGGGGAAATTTGGGTGCAGAAAGCCAATTTGGTATCCCCGGCAATTGGAAGAGGAATTTTAATTTCCCCTGGAAATAAAGAAAAACTTGTCAATTGATTTTTAATAAATATTATATTAATATTTATTTAATTGAAAACCCCAAAAAATAATTTTATTAAATAAAGGGTAGTAAAATAATTAATTATTAACGCAATTTGTGACCTGGTAGGTTCTCACCCGAAATGGATGAAACAAAGACCAAAATAATTGGGAGAAAAAGATGATCGGGATAGGGGTGATAAATCATGTGAAATAATACTTTGGAATTTTTTTAAATTTTAATGCTTATTAATTTCGTGAAGTCAAAATAAGTTGATAACAACTGGCTCTAATTGGGGAGGACTTCATAGACGCATCAACGGACCCATACCCAACAATTAATGAACATGATCCCAAAAACGACGGTGCATAAAAACGGGATAACAAAAGAGAGGAGAACAAAAAATAGGGAAAGGAAACAAACTAAAATCCTAATTACCTATGTGCATACAGGGGACAACCCGTTTTCAATTTTTATAGTGCTTGAGATATTACCGTTGTAGGGCAGAGGCAAATGAGCTCCATCTGGATATGCCAAGTAATAGGTGTTATCTCCACAAAAATGCTTGATTTTGAAAAGGACCAGCCACAGTGAATCAAAATTTCCATGATTTCCTTTTAGTTCATGTGTCTTGCCCTAGAGAAGAAATAAGTCATTGATTTGAAATTGTCTCTCCTTAGTTTTTCTGTCGAGCAATTTCTTCACTTTTGATTGGTGTTCCTCGATCCTATTTTCCACTTGACTTCTCTATTCTTCAAGCTTGCTTAGGAACATGATACTTTTATCCAACGCATTGGTGAAGCATTCATCATCAACTGTTTGAGCCAATTGTACTGCTGGTAACTCCAAAGTGATGGGAATTTGAGAATCGGTTCCATATAAGAGTTTGAATGGAGACATTTCGATTTCCATTTTGGGAGTTATGTGGTCAACCCACAATGCATAATATAACTTTTTGTGCCAAGTTCTTTGATTTTCTTCTACTAACTTGTGCACAATGGTAATGATGTTTTTGTTACTAGATTCTATTTAACCATTTCCCTGCGGGTAGTAATCTGATGAATGAGATAAAGATATCCCATACCCATAACAAAATCCTATCATCTTTGCAAAGGAGAAATTAGAAGAATTTTATGTCACCATATTTTTTGGAATTCCGTAATGAACCAGAATGTTCTCTTTGACGAAGTCACAAATTAATGCAGTAGATGTTTGTTTCAGTAGAATGGCTTCTGCAAATTTTTGACAAGCTTCGCATTTGGCTATTCATTTTTGGGCATGAGAAAATGTAGTGGGCCAGTAATAATGTGCTCGCAAAATCTTATGAGTTATCACTAGTCCAGAGAAATGACCACCACAAGCATGATTGTGAAAGGCTTCAAGCAACCTGGGTTGTTGTTCTTTATCAACACATCTGAGGAACATGCCATCAATTCCTTTCTTGAACAAAGTGTTGTCCTAAATGACATACCTGACATCTCTTAATTTGATAGCTCTCTTTTCCTTAGTTTTCAGATTCTCAGGACATTCACCATATGTGAGAAATTAGGCTATATCCAAATACCATTCTTCTTTGGTACTGACGAAAACTACCAGTGGTAAACTTTATTTAACTGGTTCTTCCTCAGAGTCATCTTGTGGCTCATTTTATGTGATGAGTTGGATGAGTATTCTTCCTCAAACTAACTTGGTAGGATTGATGTCCAAGTCATATTCCTAAATCTTGGAGATCCAATTACCTCTTTTTGATCCTGGTTCTTGTTGTGTCAACATTGATTTAACTACGGTGTTTGGAACTAAGACTTTGGTGTGAGAATTCAATACATAGTATCTGAAATGTTTCAAGCCTCTAACCACCGCGTACACATGCCTCTCAAGGGGAGTGTGATTAAGTTCACATTTCTTGAATCTAGAACTCATGAATGTAATAGAATATTTGATTCCCTCTTGATTGTGTTGAGTCAGGATGGCAGAGATCGTGTGTGGGGAAGCATAACAATAGACTATGAAATCATTTTTTAAATCAGGACACACCAATGTAGGAGATTTTGCAATAACACCCTTTATTTGTTTAAATGCTTCTCTACCTTCCTTCAACCATTTGAAGGATTTTTTACCTTTCATCATGTCAACAAATTTATTTGGTTAGCTCAGAAAAATTTGGCAAGAACCTTCTCAAAAAGTTCACCTTCCCAAAGAATGAGTGAACTCCAAGTTTACTTGTGGGTAAGGAAAAATTCTTGATAGCTTGAACGTGCTCAGGATCGATCTTAGTTCCTTCTTTAGAAAAAATATGACCTAGGGGTTTCCCTTCTATAACTCTGAACACATAATTCTTTGGATTCAGGGAGATTTTATGAAGTCTGTACCTTTGCAATATTTTCTCCAAATCTCTTAGGTGATCTTCTTGATTCTTTAAGAACACCGTCAAGTCATCTAGGTATATCATGATGATCTTTTCTTTATAATATGCGAATGCCATATCCATAGCCCTTTGAAAATTCACGCTGAAATTGATCAAAACAAAAGGCATTCTTTTATATGTAAACATATCCCAAGGGGTAGTGAACGCTATTTTATGTTGGTCTTCTTTAGCCACTTCAATTTGATTATAACCAGAGAAACCGTCTAGCATAATTAGCATTTTTGATCTAGTTACTACCTACAAAATATGGTCCATGACTGAAAGTGGGTAGTTATCCTTCAAGGAATCTTGATTAAGATTTCAGAAATCTACATAAATCCTAATTTCTCCATTTTCTTACGAATCGGTACAATATTAGTTATCCAAGTTGAATATCGAATATGAAAAACTTTTCATGCATCTAATATCTTTTGAACCTCATGGAATATTGTCCCTACTATATTGGGATTAAATTGTCTTTGTTTCTAACTGAATGGAGTTGCACCAGGTTTCAAAGGTATGGCGTGCTTTATTTTCCTAGGTTGGAAAGACTTCAAGTCTTCATATGAGTAAGCCAAGACATCAAAATATTTGGTAAGGAGGCTTATAGATTTCTTGCGCTCCTTAGGTGAGAAACACTTACCAATGTTGCCAAGCGAGGTTTTTCCTTAGTACCGATGTTAACTTTCTCATAGTTAGAAATTTTTATAGGTCTTGCCTGCTCTTTTTCTTTAGTAAACCTATCATGTTTATAAAAAATTTCTTCAAGTGAAACCAATCCTTTTGAAATTTTATTTCCATTGAGTTGAATGATTCCATCGCCAGGATCCTCATTATCAACTCCTTCTTAACTGTGTAAGGTCGTCGATTCACAAAATGCAGAATCACATCCTTCAAAGTACAATTAATCAAAATTATCCCTCTTTTCCAAGAAGGCAACAATTTGTTGATCATAATTGAAGACTTGCCAATTTTCTACATTGTCAGGAACACTTGGCCTAAAAACCATTTCAATGGTGTATCTGTCTTGATCAAACTTTGAATGAGGGATCATCAATGAAGCTGAGACTACTAGGGAATCTTCTTTTTCATTATTTTCATGAGGGACAAATTCTATGGAAAAAACATCAAAGGATTATATCGTGTCCCACACTTTATTTCTGTAGTGTCTCAAACGATCATTCTTTACCTGAAACTGATTTTTAACTTGTTTCACGATCAACTTTGCATCTTTGAAGAATTTTAAATTTTTGATTCCTTTCTCTTCTACAACTTGGAGGCCAAGGATTAATGCCTCATATTCTGTAGTATTGTTAGTATTTGAAAATTGGAGTTTGTAAGAAAAAGGAAATATTTTATCATTTGGAGATATAAGCACCACTCCTACACCATAACCTATTAAGCAACAACTTCAATCGAACTCAAGAGTCTAGATCTCATTGGGATCTTGGTAAGTGACCTCATGTTGATGAACTTCTGAAGTCATCATATAACTACCCATACTTGTGATTTGAAACAGGACCTATGCACGGGGATCATCAGTTTTCGTTACCATGAATTTCACCCGAGTCTCTGACATTAGCTTCTTCATTTCTCCACTGATAGGGATCATAGCATGAGACCAGTCCATTTGAATATCACCATCAAGATCTCCACAAAATTTCCTACTCAAAAACATACCATATGAAGTAGGAATTTCGACAAATAGAATGGTTACCTTGACTCACTTTTGAAGAAATTGAGCTAAAACCATTTGAGTGTCTTTACTCTACCCAATAAATGGAACTTGTCTTGTCTCCATGGAGTAACAAGATCCGAATGTTCTCATACAAGTAAACTCAAGGACATGTGCTACTTTTGTAGGCATAAAATTATCCGAGGCTCCATAATCTATAATGCAATTACTTAATGTACATATGTTGATAAAAAAGGATGCAAAAAAAGGTTCAATCTTTTCATTTGATGGTGTAGTGGCCGCCACAATATTTTAAGTCTTTCTGTCTTTTGGAGTTTTCAAAATTCCTTTAGAGGAATGAATAATAGAGTCGCCTTTGATAAATTGGACCAATTTCTTGATTTAATCCTTATTGGACTTCAAGTACTATGCCTATGACATGGAAATCTTTGTTTTATTGATGTGATCAATGATATCAAATTTAGGAAACATGACAGTACTTGATGTCTCAGATACTATTTCTTTCAAACCTAATGATGGCACACTTTTGACCTTTGCTCTGGGCTTGGTTGATACTGATGTGGAGGAAGAAACTTTATTTGTAGCTGATTTATCAACTGATTGACTTGACAAAGATCATCCTTTCTTTAAGATAGTTTTGACCTTGGGAACCTTAGTCGTCTTGGACTCTTTAGGAGTCTCATTTGTCTTAGATTCTTTGGAAGTTTCTTTAGTTTTAGATTCTTTAGGAACTTCCTTGGAGCTCATTTTATCTTCCACCTTAGTGGTACCTTGATCCTTCTGAGAGCGTGTGAAGACAACAAAGTATTGACTATTCATATCTTCTACAATTTCCTCGTATCCATCTTCTTCTTCTAAATGATACTCAAAGAAATGATTATTACTTTCTCCTTCAGGATCTTTGAATTTAGTTTTAGATGTTCTAGAGTCTAGCTCTTATTCATTAACCTTGATGACCTTGAATTCATCGTCGCTTTCCTCAACGATATCACATTTTGAGTTACTTGTGGGATCTGCTTCAATAACAATCCTTGTTGGAGGGCCTACAATTTTGGGTTTGTTGGGAACATAGCCTTTTGTTGGGATATCTTTGTAAGGAGTCAGTTTACTACTTTGAGAAACTTACTTTTTCAAAGCTAGCACATCATTAGCTAACTTAGTGAGTATGGTCTCAGTAGCATTGGGGGTTTCTTGACTCTTTCCCTTGAAGGAATTTTACTTGAATTTTCCCACCATGATTAAGTCATCCTCAATTTCTATTACCAAGGATTGAGAAAGTTTCAAAGTAGCCACTCTAGCTTTTCTTAGTTGATAGCACACTTCTAGTTGTTGTGTGTTAATGAAGATACATTTTTGTCCGTCAGGGTTTAGGAGAATTATGGTAGGAACTTTGTTCACCATTTTTTTGAACTTCGCCACGAAATTCCTCATGGGTTCTGTTGGCTCTTTCTTTTCCTGAGATAGTTGGGCAAGCAGGGCATGTTCATATTCTACCAATTTGAGCTTGTCTTCAAATTTACTTTTCATAGTATCCCAGTTTGTAATGCATACATTAGGCAGATGATGAAGCCTATTCGCAACAATGTCATGAAATTTTTCAACGAAGAGGCAAGCAACAACATCTTCATATTGCACTAAAAAAAATGCACATGCAACAAAGAAGGAAAACATGTGGTCATCAGGTGAAGTATTCACATCTCCATTGAACTTGGGAAGGATCTTCCTCGATCCTCATGGGAGATCATGTCAAGTTGGTAAGGCTAATCGGCCTATAACATTTCCCCATGGTACGTTAACTGCCATCTTGGGAAAGGTAGTATGCGAAGGTAAAGCAACGTGAGCAAGAACAAGTGCTTGAATTGTAGTGATTCCTTCCTTACTTTATATTTCAAGACTTGATGCAAGGCTTACAAATATGCAGTGCATGTTCCTCCTTGGAAGAGATAACTTGAAACTAAACTTACCTTGAAAATTAAAAATGGAATCAAATTTACCCTTAGCTTTGTCTCCTCGTGTAAACCTCTTTCTTGCCAGTTTAAAAATATTTATTATGAAGGGATCACTGACACGTTCTGATCAGCTCTAGCCTTTTCTCTTAACTCTCTTTCTTGATCTCTTTGTGCCTGAATGACTCTAGAAAATCTCACAACTTGATTTTCTTCATTATCCAATATTGATGCGGCGAGATAAAAATGATAAATATGATGATATGTCTTCTTGAGTATCTGCAAAAATAAGATTTGGTTGCAAGATAGGTTAGTTACCTGTAATAGTCATACATATTATTTCCTTGATGGAAGAGGGTCACATTGATGAATAACGATTAACACGTGTTCAGGAGGTCTTCTGGCCACAAGTACAGATGCTCTTCTTCCAAGGTATTCAATGTAGATTTCTCTGTCAATGGCTCTATCAACAACCACAAATTGCTGTGAGATTTCGTGGTTTTCCGAAGCTACTATATGAAAGTTGTCAACAATGTCTCCTTGAAAATATTCATTGGGAACAAGATTCAGTTGAAGAACTGGAGCTTGTGTAGAGGGGATAGTCATAAATATTTAACCAAGCACTGGTTAACGATTCCTGAATCCCCATTGGAGTCACCAAAAATTATTAACATATGGATTTGCATGTATGCAAATTACATGCAACAGTATGGGAACGAAGTCCCTCCTCAATAAAGGTGAGGCTACCTTTATTGAAAACCAAAACTGTATTTACATCTATACATTCAAAATTGTATGTGGGGGGTGTTTTGGAACATCAATGGAAAGAAAGGTCAATGAGGGAGATGGAATGGAATGAAGGAAAGGAATGGAAAGGAATGAATGGAAGGAACATGCAAGATTTAGGTAAAAGTAGAGCCTAATATTGCATGAAGAATAACAATGAATAACTAACACAAATAAAATGGAGTTTGAGTTAGATAAAAAATAATGAGTAAAGGGAACTGTACGTACCCAAAATTGTAGGGTACTGCACCTTCGGAACAATGTTACACATGCCCTAATGATGATATAGGTCTCCTCGCAAGGTTTTTGGGATCTAGAAAAGCTCTCCAATCATGCGTTAACATCCTGCATGTCCCGCTTAGCCCCTGCGTGCTTTGTTTTTCTCTTCTCCCCTCCTTTTCTTTGTGTTTTGGTCTTCAGCTGTGAAACCGCCGCCCTGCCTGGGCGGCGGTCTCGTGACCACCTCCTAAGCAGGGTGGTGGTCTTGTAACTACCGCCTTGCTCAGGGTGGTGGTCCTTCATGCATTTTCCAAAATGTTCTTTTTAACGCAACTCGTGTAAAATTTCAACGTTTACTAGCTTTTTTCACCGCCTTTGCTTGTATTTATGATTCTGGTTCTCTGGAATAGTGTTTTTGCATTGTTTATGGTTAAAGAGTTCAATTTGGTTTTCACCTTTGGGTAAATGGGGATTCTATAAATAGCTGGTTGATCTTAAAGCAAATGGCCCCTCAAATTTACCTCTCAATTTCTCATTTCAATAGTTTAGTCTTCCATTTTTGCTTAAGAATCAATAGTTTTATTTGTTGCATGCATAGTTAGTGTTGTTTTGTTGTTTAGAAGCCACATAATCTTCTTGTGCTAATGCTGTCACTATTTCACACAATCAATTAGAGTAGAATAGTTTCATTCTCATTCATAAGCCATTAAAGCTGCAGGTTTTGTTCGTCAAATAGGATAGTTTCAGGTTCTGGACATTTTATGTTGTATGAATCGAAATAAATCTCGCTAAGAATTGCATAAGCCAAGCTCTGTTCTCTTGCGCTATCCCTCTCTTACTCGCATTGTATTCAGTCTACATCTTAAGATACCACTGTCCCAATACCTACTTCTGTTGATGCTAGCATTACACGATTTTCTAGATTCACGTGAGCACGAAGGAACGAGGAGATCACACTGAGGGGACAAAGCCACAAACAACCGGATTCACCACTATTCTGCAAAATCCAAGTTCAAGCTATCAAAGTTCTAGTTAAAACATATCAAATAGAATGGTGAATCATTTCATTTCAATTAATCTCACTTTCGATATTGCCAGGGAAGTTGTGGGGATTGATAGTTTCTGAGAAACTATGATTCATTCCTCACTTCTGAGGTAGGATCGACAGTATTTCAAATAGATTAGATCAGTTATTTCGTTATTTAGAATAGATTTACAACTGCACATGCAAGTAGCTATACTCAACTGCTTTGTTTTTTTTAATTTCGTTATTAGTTTAGTTGTCAATTTCTAGATATTTTAAATAATTGCTCTTTCAATTTTGTTCAATAATTCATTAAAAAAATAAAAATAAAGAAGTTATATATGGTGCAAACATACGTTACATAGTTAATTTTACTTTACTGCAGTTAGATTTACATTGTTTCTTTTTCATGACAATCATGGGACCTAGGGAGTCCAGAGAATACGTATTCAAGCCAATCGTGCCTCAACCCAATCTTGTAGCAACAATAACAGACATAGACCAAAATCTCAGAATTCAGGTCTTCTGAACGACAAAAAACCTATAAGAAATTAGCTCACAATTAAGAGGATTAAACATAGAAGATGACAAAGCGCATACGTTTTGGTCAAACCAGTCGAACTACAGATTACCCTAGATAAATATCCACATGACTGTAGAAAGGCCTGAAAGAGAGAAAATGTTCGGTTGTGATCCTTTGGTCCCATAGCCAGACACAAGAGACATTCTCACTAACATAGACACTAGCTTACGAATTCAGGTTGCTAGAACACCTGTAAGGTACTCTGAGAAAGTTGCACAACTTTTAGTTCTAAATATAGAGGCCGAAAAGGCATATAACTACTAGATATTAGGGATTAGGGATTGATTCTGCACATGACCATAGGAGATCCGCAACAACCACAAATCTATGGTTGTGATCCACATGTCCCACAACCTAACGGACCCACAGGACAATCAAACATTGATGCTGGTTTATGCACATTGGTATTTAGATCCAGTCCACTTCCACCAATCATCATCTCATAGTTATCCTTGTTAGATATAATAGCTAACAAAGCTAAAGATTTCTGGAGTAGACCAGAGAATCACCCATAGAATCCACTATATATCCATCATCCATCTTATGACCCTGTCTGGAGACATACATGAAACGATCCCAGGTCATTTTCCATGTATTCCACAACCTATAGATTGAATCACGCCAGAGCTCGATATTGATTGGAGCCTTTGAGAAGTCATCCTCGCCGACCGATCTATCACACCAGTTTAGGTTAGGAGGGCCTTCTTTGCCTTAGATTCACAGATTCCATTAGTGTGTGTCAAAGATATAAGATTACCTAACTAGTTTACCTTTACCCCACATATATTCCATCCCCACCGGCTGTCTCGGCACGACCTTTGGAGGTCGGGTGAGAGGAAGAGTTACTTGTAGATTCCCATGCTCGCTTGTCACTTTTCCATCGTACAAAATTGGTGAACCCAACGTGAATCAAACAATTCTTCCTCTTTTATTTCTTCCATCCACCTTCACTCTTTCCCATTATTCTACGGGTATTCATATACCCTCCGAATATGATGGGATTCGATGCATATGGTAGACCTCTCCTAGGTCTTGAAGCATACTAGGATCAACTGAATAGATAGCCATCACCCTCGCTCTCAGCATGGGGTGACAACTATTCAACTAACCGGTTTTCAGTACAAACTCCACCTCAAAGGGATAAATATAATTCTTCTTTCCAAATAGAGGAGTTGGACCATCTCACTCAAACACAACAACAAGAGCCCTCGGGCTTGAACAACATGATGTTTATGAGAGACTCTGGTTCATCTCCTCAGGTATTACTTAGACCAAAAATTAGTAGAAAATCAGATCCATATCTATTTTTAGATGATGAACATTCAGTGCGTTATGCCAGGAATGAACAACGCTCTCGGGGTATGTACCCACCTATAGGAAGTTTACAAACATGACTCGAGGTCTCGTTTCAAGAAAACACCTCCATGCCGCTACCTATGGGAAATGCCCTCGGTGAAGCTTGGCATGGCAACGATCAATTCATAGTGGGGTACCACATGCCGATACAACCTTAGGATATACAAAAAATGCCACTAAGGTAAAATACTGTGACTTCACCAAATGAAGTCATCTCAACTTTAGTAGAAAAAGTTAGAGGGCTAGAACTTTCTCAAGCAAGTCAAAATTCTCAATTCATGCAAGTAGGAAATTCCAATCCTCCACATCATCCTGGCCAAGTAGACCTCCTTACAGGAATAGGCACATTGGGCATGCCTCCTCAGTATTCACAACAAACGCCAACTAGAACAGCCGTTTCTAACACTATTCCGGTGGAAGATAATCCATTCCTGGGTAATACTCCTCCATATTTAAACATGTATTCCAAATCATCGCAGGGAGATATCTTCTCCTCTCCTGGCACATTCACTCAACCACAGGGATTTCCTTATGCCCCTACAAATGCATATTCTACACCGTACCAACAAACCATCCCACCTCTGCCTCCTCAGTAGGCGCCATCGATGGTCGAAACCTATGTGATAGGGACTTATTCAGAATATTTGAAAGAGCCCTTAAACTTCACTATACGAAGCATCATGCTTCTAAGACCTCTTCCTGATTTACCCAAATACAAAGGGGAAGGAGACCCGAATGCACACATTAAGGCCTATGCCACAACCATTCAAGAACTGCTCCCTTGGGATGGGGTTGTTGCTAAAATATTCCCCAAAACTTTAGAGGGCATTGCCCTCAATTGGTATTACAGAATACCTAAAGCCTCAATACATTCATTTAAACAACTCGTTTAAGAGTTCATCAAGGCGTTTGACATGAACAAACTGTTGAGAACAGGAATAAGGGAATTCTTGCACATTAAGCAAGAACACAATGAATATGTTTCTCATTTCATCCAGAGATGGCGTACAGTCCTCTATTCTTCAGCAAGCGCTCCAAACATGGACCAAATGGAACTATGCGATTTATTCCTTCATTCTCTCAGCAGAGAGGTAAAGGAAGAAGTCTAGAAGTTCCCATTAAGGACTTACGATGAAGTACTTGAGAGTGCCCTCTGAATAGATCAAGCGGCAATAGATAGCGGTCGCAAGACGTATGGAACAAATGGGAGGTTAATCACCCCCAGCCAAAATACTACGACTTAGCCTACCACCACAAATGTTAATCAAGGACCTAAAATCCTTAACAAAAATCACAGCATAACAGCAGATGGAGTAACTGACCAAACAAAAAAAAAATGTTGTAAATACTCCATCGCCGATGAATAATCAATGAAACAAAAACTTTACCCCAACAATCAACTCGGTGGATTTTAATCATCCATAACAACAACAACAACGGAAGCTCCAAACACAGGGTCCAAGACAAAATGCAACAGGATATCAAAACCAAAACCAAAGCCAAAGACAACAAATGCAAAACTTTAATAGTCAACGGTTTAATCAGAGTTTTGGACCATAATACGTGCCAAACCAACAACCAAAGAATTACAATCCCGATTCGTATTGTGGTTTCCAGAAAATTCAAGGCCATGACACTAGGACTTGCCACGATTACAATCAGTTCATGCACTATCGGAAAGCAGTCGATGGAAAGCAGGCGATTACAATAAGTTCATGCATTATCATAGCTAAATATGTTATTATAGAGCAGGTGCTCTATCGGAAAGCATTCGATGGAATGCTTCTAAGATGTGTCGACACAGAAGAATCCAAGAAGATCCTCTACCAATCCCACAGTGGAATATGTGGAGGCCACTTCGGCGGTCATGCCACCGCTCATAAAATACATCGGATGGGTTATTTCTGGCCTACTCTAGAACACAACGCATTAGAGTTTGTGCGAAGGTGTCATAAGTGCCAAGAATTCTCTCACGAGATTCACATACTAGCACAAGCTCTACAACCAATCGCTACTTTATGGCCCTTTTCTATGTGGGGCCTAGGTTTGATAGGGAAATTCTCTCCCTCATCTATAGATGGCCATAATTTCATAATCACGGCCACCGAGTATTTTACCAAGTGGGTAGAGGCTATGCCGCTTACTACTGTACTGGGTTCCGTAATCACCAAGTTCATTTTGAACCAAATCATTTGCAGGTATGGTATCCCACAAGTCATTATCTCAGATAATGGGACTTCTTTTAAGAATGATGAAGTTCGTGAATTTTGCAATAAATTTAAAATAAGCCATCATACAGCCTCCCTGTATTACCCTCAAGCCAACGAACAGGCTAAAGTGACAAACAAAACATTAAAATCCATTCTTCTTAAAATGGTGAAAGAAAACAAATGAGATTGGCATTTGAAGTTATATCCGGCCTTGTGGGCCCACCGAACCTCAATAAGAACACTAACAGGAGCAACTCCTTTCTTGATAGTATTCGGGGCAGAAGTAGTTCTCCCACTTGAGGTTGAAATACCCAGTCTCCGTATCTCATTACAAGGGATTCTGGATGAAGACGCTTACAGAGAAGCATGTATCTCCTAACTAGAAATCCTAGATGAAGCTAGGTTAGACACTGAACAACGGCACAGAATCTATGCTGACCGGATGTGCCGGCAATATAACAAGAGGGTCGATGAACGAGACATATATGAAGGTGATCTGGTTCTAAGGCTAGACAGCCAGATCGATAAAAAGACCGGCGAAGGAAGGAAGTTCCGACCCAAATGGTTGGGCCCATACCGAGTCACAAAGGACTATGGAAATGGTGCATATCTCTTATGTACACTAGAGGGTGAGGAATTTGGTGAAACAGTCAATTCCTTACACCTTAAATGATTCTACGTATAAGTGGTCAGCACTATTTGTATAAATATATCTACATTTCATCTTCATATAGTTAGGTTCATTTTGTTTGCTTGTTTCGTACAATTTTGTGATCAAGGAACTCATCCTCAAAGCAATTCATTACAAACTTCTGATGGTATTGGCATAACCACTCTAATCATACTTCTTCATTTTATAACGTCATCACCTATTTCGGAATCATTTCATCAAATAAAGCTAGATATGACAAAGCCTTGATGGTAACCATACCAAGATCTGCGGGCTTGTTCTCACTTTTGGTTTCTTCCTAGGATAGGTGTCTTGCCCATGGTTTGTTCTAGAAGCTTCATCGTGTCACATCTATCTCGTATGTATATCTCTTTGGAAGTAAGAACATACTAGCATTTTGCTCAAACAAACAAGTCAAATATAGATCAAACAGAAAATTTTAATTTTACACATTTCCTTGCCCCACCAACCTTTGGTGATGAGGTTGCGTCTCTTATAGTGACGTAGGGTTGGGAAAGGATGGAAATGCCCTTACTCGTGTATGCCTTGCCCATGGTGATAAGCCCATACTTCTTACTACTAGCATGGGGCAAGGTATAGGGGGTCCTCTTGACAATAAATGTTGAAGGTAGTCAGCAACCAAATTCAAATGAACCTTTGAAATCTTGAGTAAAAAACAAATGAATCAGATGTCCAAAATTCCAAAAGAGTTCAAAACCCTGAAACCCAGATTTTGTCTACCATGTGGCCATCTACGGATCTAAGTCTAGATAAACCGCAAAGCAAGTTGCATCCCAAACTATGGAGTCACTTGAGTAGAGTAGGCTTGTAGCATCCTAATTCGGTTCCACCAAGGATTTGTCTATCTCTCATCACTATCATTTCAACACATTTCATAACTTGTGCCCTTTCTAGCTCTCGATGACGAGCCCTCGCATCTTACTAGTTGCGTGGAGTTAGGAGTGGGACAAGTTTATCTGCTCATCATACCGGTTTATCATCACACTTTGTCAAAACAAATATGAAGTACGAAAAATTGCTTATAGAAACTAAAGTTCAAAGTCACATTGTGTCTACATTTTCATATATTAGCATCACGAAATACAAAAAGAAAGTAAACATTTGTATCATTTGTTCTCCATTGCATACATTCTGAAAAGCATATAAAAATAACATTATAATTTACATACGTAATAAAACAATAAGAACATAAATGCCAAGCGTCTGATCCAAGAAAAGAATATATATATATATATATATATATATATATAAATGATCAAGTTTCCTGTACAATGCCATCATGCGCTAAGCATGGTCAAAATGCTCAAAGAGCCCAGGAGATACAAAATACATCATAAAAATAGTCCAAGAGAGCCAAGTGGCTTCTCAACCCCTATGAGATCCCTCTGAGGGTGCACGCCCCCGTCTAAGACTCCGGCTACGCTAGCGCTCTGAGTGCATGGAGGGCTCATGATCCCGAGGAGAAGCTGTGGTCTCGCCATGAGAATGACTCCTCATCAGGCGCTCTGCTGTCCTGTACCCTGCCAGCTCGGTACGGAGGGTAGACACCATCCTGGCCACATGCCAGATAGGGGAAAAGACGTCGGTATGCCTACCAGCTACTGAAGGCTCCCCTGCATCCACAGATAGCTCTGCACGGGTCTTCTCCATAGGTATCATTAGGGTATCGGTGCATACCCGGTGAATCAGGTCTTGCCACTCATCGATAGTCTCTGCAAGCAAAGGAGAAAAGCCAATAAGAAATAATCAAGAGATAAAAGAAAACGTAAACAAAAGGAGAGGTAACAACTAAGGCAATCATAACTAGAAACAAACGTTAAAAGGAAGGATGATAACTCACTCAGATCGTCGGGCCTCCAAGATGGATCTCTAGGATCATCACCTGCCACAAATGCCGCCGCTAACTGGTGCACTCCTCCTATAGCTGGGGCAACATATTGCATCTTGCTACGGACTCATCCTCCCCACCAAGGCCCTGAGAGAGTGGCTCCTCTGAAACCAGAGTCACCCTCTCCGCACTCTGCTCCGCCCTCTCTGCTTGTAAAATATCCTGAGTGTCATGCCACTCAGGATCATTGTCCTCCTCTCCACCCGACTCACTGACCTCAGCCTCGGTCTCCTCCTCCATCTCCCCCCTGTGAACTCCTCAGAATCAGAGTCTATGTCAATGGGGTCATTGCTGCTATGGACAGGACTGGCGGCAATCTGAAGTAAGGGTGCCTGAGGAGCACCGGCTCTCCCTCGAGCTCGTACTACCCGCCTAGCTGCAATGGGGACACCAGGAGTAACAATTGTCCAACCCCGGCCTCTAGGACCTCCCTTGGCCTCTTGAACTGATCTATATATTGGCACCACCAGGGGAAGCATACCCACATAAGGCAGGCCAAACTGCTGAGGCACTCGACCAAAAGGGTGTATCTCCACCCTCCCCACCCTATCAACAAGCTGCCCTGTGGTGGAGCAAGAAATCAAAGTAAGAGCCTCCTCACCCCATAAACCTACCATGGCCTGATAAGGTGTGGCCTCCATGTCATCAGTGGTCAGGGAGGTGACTGGCTGGTGAGGTGCTCTGAGCACCGACATGTCTGTCCATCTAGCTGCCCTCACAGCTCTAGGATCTGCCACCTCTACACCTCTCCCATAAGGGATGAAACACTTGTAGACCCAGCTCATAACCAGGGTCGGATGGCTCAATGACTACCCCTGTAAATGGACCACCCGGTACAAATCATGGTAGGTAGTCCCAAGTATGTCGGCTCCCCAGGCATAAATCCGACCATGTCCCTCAATCTGTGCAATAATGGGGGACCAGCAATAGAGTAGAGTGTCTCCTCCCTTGTCCCTGATCAATCTCGAGGCAAGGATCCCCATAATGGCCTGACGAATCAAGGGGATAGGCAGGCTAGGAATAGATCAGACCCTCACCCCCTTCTTCAAACCAGTGGAGATAACTACATCTCCCATGAGGCCCACTGTACTTTCTGAGCCCGTGAACCTGCTGTCTCAAGAGTGAGCCGTCTCCTGATGATCGGGACCCCCAAGATATGGTAAATGTCCTCTAAAGTAATGGTCCACTCATCTCAGACCACTAGTAATCGGAAAGTGTTCCGATCAACATCCCAATATGAAAATAAGTCACAGAGTATGTGACTAGATGGTGTAACATGCGGAACCCGTGATATACGCAGTATACTGGCCCTCTGAAGAGTGTCCTACTCATCCTGAGAAAGGGCATCTAATACTGTTGGGAGCCAATCACACTCTCTCTCTTGGCTCCATCGAATATACTCCTACCTCACCTACATGCACCCAAAAACACACAAAACAAAGCAAGTTAGTATCCAAATGACATTAGAAAAATCATGAAAGCATGTAAGGATGCTAAAAATGCAAAAAAAAATTCAAATAAGTGATTTTTATGCATTTTGTGTAGGACCGCCGCCCTGAGCAGGGCGGCGGTTCCGTAATCGCCACCTTAAAGACGGCGGTCTTGTAACCACCGCCCTGATCACGGAGGCGGTCGTGTAACCGCCACCCTGCCCAGGGCGGCGGTCGTGTCCCAAATTTCCGTACGGGTCACATGCCCTAAATAGACGCCTAAAAACACAAATAAAACCCGTTTTGACTCAAACAAAGCCTACCCAATAGGCGCCCCCCCTAGATAGACCTATTAAAACTAACATTTTCAAAAATTATCCCCCCATGACAAAGTTTTCATCATTTTAACATTTTAGGGATAAAAATGGTAAATTGAGAAAAACTAACCTGTGATCTCACGGGTCAGTGTTCCACTCGTGGAGGCATGATCACAATCTCGTCTTAGAAATTTTGACTATACTTTCATCAGAAACCGTCACCGTGGGTCCCAGAGCTCAAAATCAACCAAATCAACACGTGTAAATGAATAGGAAAATGGGCCCACTTTTACATATATAGCAACCTAACTTGTTTTAAATGCCCCTTTCCACAGGTTTGGAGCGCCGACGGAGGTAAGTTCTTATCCCCACACAAATGGTACATCCTCATTTCATGATATTTTAGTATTTATTTTTTGATCTATTTTGTCTATCTGCACTTGAGTTCTCTTTTCATTTTACAGGTAGCGGGAATTTCGGATAGCATCATTTCGACACACGGACGTACCAGGTATAACTCCTAACTTCCCATTTCAGGACTGCCATACTCGGACCCACCGTTTTATGCCTCTTCATGGCTAAAATGATTCTCCGAGGGGGGCAATATGTATGTACCCAAAATTGTAGGGTACTGCACTGCCAGAATAACGTAACACATGCCCCAATGATGATACAGGTCTCCTCGCAAGGTGTTCAGGATCTGAAAAATCTCTCCAAGTATGCGTTAACATCCTGCATGTCCCGCTTAGCCCCTGCATGCTTTGTTGTTCTCTTTTCCCCTCTTTTCCTTTGTGTTTTGTTCTTCAGTTATGAAACCGCCACCCTGCCTGGGTGGTGGTCTCGTGACCGCCACCCAGGTAGGACGGCGGCCCTGTAACCGCCGCCCTGCTCAGGGTGGCGGTCCTTCATGCATTTTCCAGAATGCTCTTTTAACGAGACTCACGTAAAAATTCAATGTTTACCAGTTTTTTTCACCACCTTTGCTTGTATTTATGATTCTGGTTCCCTGGAATAGTGTTTTGGCATTGTTTATGGTTTAAGAGATCAAATTGGTTTTCACCTTTGGGTAAATGGGATTCTATAAATAGCTGGCTTGTGCTCAAGCAAATGGCCCCTCAAATTTTCCTCTGAATTTCTCATTTCAATAGTTTAGCCTTTCAATTTTTGTTTAGGATTCATAGTTTCATTTGTTAGATGCATAGTTAGCATTGTTTAGCTGTTAGAAAGCCACATATTCTCCTTGTGAAAAGTGCTGTTGTCATTTCATCCAAATCAATTAGAGTAGGATAGTTTGATTTCAATAGGAAGCCATTAAAGTTACAGGTTTTGTTCATCAAATAGGATAGTTTCAGGTGCTTGAAGTTTTATGTTGCATGACTCACAATAAATCCCGCTAGGAATTACATAGGCCAAGCTTTGTACTCTTGTGCTATCCCTCTCCTACTCGCATTGTATTCAGTCTGCATCCTAAGCTGCCTTTGTTCCAATATCTACTTTTGTTGATGCTAGCATTACACACTTTTTTGGATCCACGTGAGCAATGAAGGAACGAGGAGATCACACTGAAGGGACAAGGTCACACACCATCAGATTTGCCACTGTTCTGCAGAATCCAGGTTCTAGCTTTCAAATTTCTAGTTAAAAGCATATCAAATAGAGTAGCCAATCATTTCATTTCAGTTAATTTTACTTTCGATATTGCCAGGGAAGCTGTGGGGATTGATAGTTTCTGAGAAACTATGATTCACTCCTCACTTCTGAGGTAGGATCGAGAGTCTTTCAAATAGAGTAGATCAGTTATCAGATTATTTAGAATAAATCTACAAATTACACAGACAAGTAGCTATACTCGGTTGCTTTGTTTGTTTTAATTGCGTTATTAGTTTAGTTGTCAATTTTAGATATATTAGATAATTTCTCTTTAAAATTTATATTCAGTAGTTTATCAATAAGCATAACAGACTTAGAAATATACGTAGATATATCTTGCATAGTTAGTTTATTCTGTCATTAGTTAGCTTTATATCATTTTCTTTTGTATGACAATCACGGGACCTAGAGAGCCCAGAGAATACGTATTCGAGCCAATCGTGCCTCAACCCAATCTTATTATGGCAATAACTGATATAGATCAGAATCTTAGAATCCAAGTCTTTCGAACAACAACAGACTTACAACAGATCAGCTCACAGTTAAGCAGGTTAAACATAGAAGATGACCAAGCGTACACGTTTTGGTCAAATCAGCCAAACTATAGATTACCCTAGATAAATATCTGCATGACTGTAGAAGGGCTTGAAAGAGAGAAAATGTTTGGTTGTGATCCTTTGGTCCCACAGCCAGACACAAGAGACACTCTCACAGACATAGATACTAGCTTAAGGATTCAGGTTGCAAGAACGCCTATAAGATACTCAGAAAAGATTGCACAACTGTTAATTCTGAACATAGAGGCCGAAAAGGCATACGACTATTGGATACTAGGGATTAGGGACTGATTCCGCACATGACCATAGTAGGTCCACAACAACCACAAATCTACGGTTGTGACCCACAAATCCCACAACCCAACGAATCCACAGGTGAATCAGACATAGATGCTGGCTTATGCACATTAGTATTCAGATCTACTCCACTTCCACCTACCATCATCACACAGTTATCCTTGTTAGACGTAGAATCTAACAAAGCTAAAGATTTCTGGACTAGACCAGAGAATCGACCATAGAATCCGACTATATATCCATCATCCATCATATGACCCTGTCTGGAGACATACACGAAACCATCCCAGGTCATTTTCCACGTATCCCACAACCTATAGATCAGATCATGCCAGAGCTCGATATTGATTGGAGCCTTCGAGCAGTCATCCTTGCCGACCGATCTATCATGCCAGTTCAGGTTAGGAGGGCCTTCTTTGCCTTAGATTCACAAGATTCCACTAGTGCGTGTCGAAGACATAAGATTACCTAACTAGTTTACCTATACCCAGTGTATTCCATCCCCACTGGCTGTCTTGGCACGACCTCGGGAGGTCAGGTGTGAGGAAAAGTTACTTGTAGATTCCCATGCTCGCTTGTCACTTTTCCATCATACAAAATTGGTGAACCCAACGTGAAAAACATAGTGCTTTCACCTTTACCTACCTTTCTTCCACCTTCACATCAGCTTCCCATTATTCTATGGGTAATCATGGTACCCCTAGAATATGTGGGATTCGATGCACTATGACAGACCTCTCCTAGACCTTTATACCTCTTTAAGCTTCACATCAGCTCCAAACAACTGTTTACACCTTCTATACCTCTTTAAGCCTCATCTGCTCCACAAAATTGTTGAATTTGGAACAATCGCTTCACTTATTTCTCTTTTAGTGTTTCGTATTCTTTCATCCACCTTTGAGACCCCAATACTACGCTCAACTACGAATGAATAGACAGTCATCACCCTCGCTCTCAGTATGGGGTGACAATTATTCAGCCAATCCAGTTTTCAACACAAACTCCACCTCTGAGGACTAGATATAGCTCATCTTTCCAAACAGAGGAGTTGGATTAGCTCACTTAGACACAACAAATAGAGCCTTCAGGCTCGAACAATATGACGTTCACAGGAGAATCTAGTTCATCTCCTTAGGTGCTGCTTAGACCACAAATTAGTAGACAATCAGATCCATACCCAGTTTTAGATGATGAGCATTTAGTGCATTATGCCAGGAATGAACAACGCTCTCGGAGTATGTACCCACCTATAGGAAGTTTACAAACACAACATGAGGTCTCATTTCAAGAAAATACCTCCATGTCACTACATGTAGGAAATTCCCTTAGGGAAACTTGGTAGGGCAATGATCAGTTCATAGTGGGATATCACATGCCTATAGTTTACAAACACAACCCGAGGTGTAAGAAAATACCTCCATGCCACTACATATAGGAAATGCCCTAGGGGAAACTCAGGGAAACGATCAGTTCATAGCATGGTAGTCATACAAATATCAGGATCCAACAAACACCACTAAGGAAAAATATCATGACTTCACCAAATGAAGTCATTTCAAACTTTCTCAAGCAAATCAAAATTCTCAATTCATGCAGGCAGGAAATTCTAATCCTCCACACCATCTTAGCCAAGTAGACCTCCTCACAGGAATAGGCATGTTGGGCATGCCTCCTCAGTATTCACAACAAATGCCAACTAGAACCGCCATTTCTAACACCGTTCCGGTACCTCCCAGTCTAGTACAAAATAATCCATTCCTAGACAATACCCCTTCATACTTAAACATATACTCCAAATCACCACAGGGAGATATGTTCTCCTCTCCCGACATGTTTTCTCAACCACAGGGGTTTCCTTATGGCCCTACCAATGCATACGCTACGCCATATCAACAACCCATTCCACCACCGCCCCCTCAGTAGGCACCATCAATGGTCGAAACCTACATGATAGGGACTTATTCAAAATATTTGAAAGAGCCCTTAGACTTCACCATACGAAGCATCATGCTTCCAAGACCTCTTCCCGATTTTCCCAAATACAAAGGGGAGGGAGATCCAAATGCACATATCAAGGCCTATGCCACAGCCATTCGAGAATTGCTCCCTTGGGATGGGGTTGTTTCCAAAATATTTCCCAAAACGTTGGAAGGACATCACCCTCGATTGGTATTACAGAATACCTGAAGCTTCCATCCATTGATTTAAACAACTTGTTTCAGAATTCATTAAGGCATTTGACATGAACAAACTGTTGAGAATAGGAATAAGGGAATTCTTGCACATTAAGCAAGAACACAATGAATCTGTCACTTATTTTATCCAGAGGTGGCGTACAGTCCTTTATTCTTCGGCCAGTGCTCCAAACATGGACCAAATGGAACTATGTGATTTATTCCTTCATTCTCTCAGTAGAGAAGTGAAGGAAGAAGTCCAAAAGTTCCCACTAAGGACTTACGATGAAGTACTTGAGAGCGCTCTCCAAATAGATCAAGCTGCAATAGATAGCGGTCGCAAGACGTATGGAGACAAACGGGAGGTTAATCACCTCCAACCAGAATACTACGACTTACCCTACTACCAAAAATGTCAATCAAGGACCTAAAATCCTTAATAAAAATCACGGAGTGACAAGAGATGGATTAAATGATCAGGCTAAAAAGGTAAATGTTGTGAATACTCCACCACTAATGAACAATCCAACGAAACAACAACTTTACCCCAACAATCAATGCAGTGGATTTTAATCATCCACAACAACAACAACAACAATGGCAAAACCCTACACAGGGTCCAAGCCAAAACTCAACTGGATATCAAAACCAGAACCAAAACCAAAAAAAAAAATGCAAAACTTTAATCCTAATAGGCAACGGTTTGATAAGAGTTTTGGGCCACAATATGCACCAAACCAACAAACTAGGAATTACAATCCTAACTCATATTGTGGTTTCCACAAAATTCAAGGCCATGACACTAGAACATGCCGTGACTACAATAAATTCATGCAACGTTTGCCAGAGGAACAAAGACAACTTTTCATAGATATGTTCTTGGCAGATCCTACGTCACCAGCACCAAATACTTTTACAGGGGCAGTTTCCCCTCAAAATGCTCCCCTCAAGATCTTTAATGATCCGCTCCCAAATCACAATAACAATAACAAATTAAATCCAAATGGGACAAATAAGGGCATAATGACAGGAAACAATGATCATGAAGCCTCGACTTCACTAAATCCATTAGTTGCACCACAATTAGGAAGTCAGCCATGACCCAAGATAGTCGGTTTAGTGGAGTTAGACACCGAACTACCCGTGGAAGCTGTAACAAGGACACGAGAGTATTCCTCTCAGCCAAGTCCAAGTTACCTGCCAGAGACAGATAACATCCAACAAATATTAGTAAAACCCGTAGGTGCCTATGATTTAATTAGTGATCTAACAAAAACCTTCTCGCACATTTCTTTTTTGGACTTACTGAAGAACTCTCCTACCCATAGGGCTGCTCTTTTAGAGGCATTAGGTTTAGGTCATTTAATTAACATCACTCCACCTCCCGAAACATAGGTAAACCATATAGACTTTGATATCCACCCTCCGGGGCAGCTGGATAGGGATACCGAGTTTATATTCGAAATAAACAAAATGCCAACAGACGCTGAGATTGCACGCAGAGGTGATCCAGCCTTACATTTGCAAGTTTGGGTTTATAACAATTACGTTAAACGCACGATGGTTGACGATGGAGCAGCAGTTAACATAGTCCCCTTCTCTTTCCTTCAAAAGCTAGGGTATGGAGAAACAAATTGTTCCACGACTCGAAATACATTAAGAGGCTATGATAGCCTTAAAGCCACGTCGATTGGAACTATAATACTACCAGTCACCTTAGGACCCAAAACAATCCTGACTGAGTTTTATATTATAGATCGGGAAACCAACTATAATATGATCCTTGGCCGACCATGGATACACCGTATGAAGGCAATCCCTTCTACATTATTTCAAGAAGTAAGATTCTTGCATTTAGGAAAGGTGTTCATAGCCAAAGGTGATCCAAAACCATTCGATATACACCTAGCTGACTTAAAGAAAAGACCAGGCATTCACTCAGAGTTTGAACTCCCAACAAACCAACTTAATAAACCCACCGACGCAAAACTGGAAGAAAAGTTGGTACCTACAACAGATCTTGAGACTATGAGCCTAATCAAGACTATCCCAGCCCTCAAGGATGAGGCTAACATTGTAGAAATAGTATCATTAGGAACTACTGCAAAAATTGTCGAATTATTAGAACAGGATCTACCGATGTTCCTACCATTTGATTCTGTAGGCATGGGATATACCCTAGGTGTTGGTTCTCTTCCAGCAGAGGATCTCTGCATGGTGGAAGTAGAAGATGTTAACACAACAAATATCCCAACGTCCATATTCCCAGCTAAATATTGGACTCTCCATTTTGATGGAGCTAGATGTCATTATGGAGCTGGGGCAGGTGTAATTTTTACTTCTCCCGAGGGAAAGATCCTACCATTTTCCTTTAAACTAAATTTCAAATGTACGAACAATGGCGCTGAGTACGAAGCCCTCCTCCTTGGCCTCATCTTAGCTAAGAGGATCAGTGTTAATAACATCAGGGTGTTAGGAGACTCACAATTGGTAGCAAACCAAGTCTCTGAGGTATATGAAACCAGAGCTGAGCACTTACAGCTCTACAAAACAGTTGTATTGGATTTAAGCAAGGAGTTTGACTTCATATCAATTGAAGCAATCCCGCGAGAACAAAATCTTCTCACCGATTCTATAGCAACCTCAGCGTCACGCTTCACTCCAAGCAGTGAGTTGGAAGATACTCGTTTCATGGTATCCCTTCGTACTGAACCATTGGTGAAAAAAATGTCAAACCCTCTTTTAACGAACAGAGATGAGAACAAATCTACTATCCTAGACCACATTGATAGTGATAGAGCCACTCTGAATTACTTAAACACCTATGCAGCATTACATCTCACCCATCACGTGATAGATTTGTCCTTAATCCCACATTCATCTTCCTACTTCGGAAATTCCATGATAGAGCTTCCCCCACAAAAGGACCTCAGCATATACACAGTAGAAAATGGAGACGATCTGGAATTACCTCCAGCCCCGCCTGAGTTTGAAGAAGGTAACGCTTCTTTAATCGAAGAAACAATTGATATTAACATCGGAACGGAGGATGAGCCAAGGATATTGAAATTAGGATCCTCGTTAACTCCATCAGAAGTAGAAATACACACTCGAATCCTCAAGGAACATCAGAAGGCTTTTGCATTTAATTATAAAGAAATGACAGGGGTTGCACCACACATTGTGGTACATAACCTCGTCACTAAATCAGATGCAAAACCGATTAAACAAAAATCAAGACCAATGAAACCCAAGGTAGCTCTCATGGTGAAAGAAGAGGTAATAAAACTCCTCCAAGTAGGATTCATCAAACCAGTCGACTACTCTCAGTGGGTATCTAATATCGTTCCCGTTCTCAAAAAGAATGGGAAAATACGCATCTGCATAGACTTCCGAGACATTAACAAGGCGTGTCCTAAGGACGACTTCCCGTTACCATCCATAGACGTCATTGTTGATGCAACAGCCAGATTTGAGCTTTTGTCTCTCATGGATGGATTCTCAGGATACAATCAAATCAGAATATCCGAACAAGACCAAGCTAAAACCACATTTATAACTCCTTGGGGAACCTATTGCTACGTTGTTATGCCATTCGGTCTCAAGAACGCTGGCGCTACATACCAGCGGGCTATGACGTATATATTTCATGATCTTATTCATAAAATTGTGGAATCCTACGTAGATGACTTGTTGGCCAAAGCCAGGAGGCGTTGTGATCACCCAGAAGTACTCCGCGTCATTCTTTCACGTCTAATAGAATACGGAGTCACGCTAAATCCAGAAAAATGTGTCTTTGGTGTGACAGGAGGGAAACTCCTAGGTTACATTATATCGTCACGAGGGATCGATGTTGACCCAACCAAAATTCGGGTTGTTCTCGAAATGGTCCCACCTTCGGATGAATCTGGAATCAGGTCATTTCTCAGAAAACTTGGTGCAATCCAGAGATTCATCCCAGATTTAAGCTTTGCCATTCATCCAATCAACAATCTACTCAAGAAAGATTATAGTATTGATTGGACCGAAGACTGCAACGAAGCTTTCGAACGCAGTTAAGTGTTTCTTGTTATCACCACCTACGCTAATGCCACCTAAGCCAGACCACCCGTTAATCTTATATTCGCGAGCTACCAATGTCTCGTTAGCCTGTATGCTAGCTCAAGAAGATGATGACAAGAGAGAACGCGTGATCTATTTCATTAGCCGAATGTTGCTCGACTATGAAACACGTTATACACAGGCAGAATGAGAATGCCTTGCCATAATCTTCGCAACCAAATGCTTAAGACATTATATGCTAAATCAAGAAACAAGGGTCATTGTAAAAATAGACCATTTACGAACTTTCCTCACACAAGGGTCCTTGTCTAAGAAGGCTGGACGCTTTATGACCTTAATGGGGGAATTCAAATTAACATTTGTAAATCAGAAATCCATTAAAGGACAAATCATTGCGGATTGGTTAGCTGATAACCCACTAGACGGAGGCAATCTAGTAGATCTGGACTTTCCCGATGAATGCATATACTACATCGAAACCAGACCTCCTATCTCTGAGTGTCCTTGGTATACTGATATTATTAATTATATCATGGACCATACGTATCCAGAAGGTGCTACACCACAGTGAAGAAGGTGGTTACGCATTATCGTAGCTAAATATGTTATTATAGAACAGGTGCTCTATCGAAAAGCGTTCGATGGAATGCTTCTAAGATGTGTCGACACAGAAGAATCCAAGAAGATCCTCTACCAATCCCACAGTGGAATATGTGGAGGCCACTTCGGTGGTCATGCCACCACCCGTAAAATACATCGGATGGGCTATTTCTGGCCTACTCTAGAACACGACGCAGTAGAGTTTGTACGAAGGTGTCATAAGTGCCAAGAATTCTCCCACGAGATTCACATGCCAGCACAAGCTCTACAACCAATCGCTACTCCATGGCCCTTTTCTACGTGGGGCCTAGATTTGATAGGGAAATTCTCTCCCTCATCTACAGATGGCCATAATTACATAATCACGGCCACCGAGTATTTTACCAAATGGGTAGAGGCTATGCCGCTTACTACTGTACCGGGTTCTGTAATCACCAAGTTCATTTTGAACCAAATCGTTTGCAGGTACGGTGTCCCACAAGTCATTATCTCAGATAATGGGACTTCTTTTAAGAATGACGAAGTTCGTGAATTGTGCAATAAATTTAAAATAAGCCATCATACAGCCTCCCTGTATTACCCTCAAGCCAACGGACAGGCTGAAGTGACAAACAAAACATTAAAAGCCATTCTTCTTAAAACGGTGAAAGAAAACAAACGAGATTGGCATTTGAAGTTATATCCGGCCTTGTGGGCCCACCAAACCTCAATAAGAACACCAACAGGAGTGACTCCTTTCTCGCTAGTATTCGGGGCAGAAGCAGTTCTCCCACTTGAGGTTGAAATACCCAGTCTCCGTATCTCATTACAAGGGATTCTGGATGAAGACACTTATAGAGAAGCACGTCTCTCCCAACTAGAAAGCCTAGATGAAGCTAGGTTAGATGCTGAACAATGGCACAAAATCTATGCTGACCGGATGTGCCGGCAGTATAACAAGAAGGTCTATGAATGAGACATATATGAAGGTGATCTGGTTCTAAGGCTAGACAGCCAGATCGATAAAAAGACCGGCGAAGGAAGGAAGTTCCGGCCCAAATGGTTGGGCCCATACCGAGTCACGAAGGACTATGGAAATGGTGCATATCTCTTATGTACACTAGAGGGTGAGGAATTTGGTGAAACAGTCAATTCCCTACACCTTAAATGATTCTACGCATAAGCGGCCAGCACTATTTGTATAAATATATCTACATTGCATCTTCATATAGTTAGGTTCATTTTGTCTGCTTGTTTCGTACAATTTTGTGATCAAGGAACTCATTCTCAAAGCAATTCATTACAAACTTCTGATGGTATTGGCATAAACACTCTAATCATACTTCTTCATTTTATAACGTCATCACCTGTTTCGGAATCATTTCATCAAATAAAGCTAGATATGACAAAGCCTTGACGGTAACCATACCAAGATCTGCGGGCTTGTTCTCACTTTTGGTTTCTTCCTAGGATAGGTGTCTTGCCCATGGTCTGTTCTAGAAGCTTCATCGTGTCACATCTATCCCGTATGTATATCTCTTTGGAAGTAAGAACATACTGGCATTTTGCTCAAGCAAACAAGTCAAATATAGATCAAACAAAAAAATTTTAATTTTACACATTTCCTTGCCCCACCAACCTTTGGTGATGAGCTTGCATCTCTTACTAGTGACGTAGGGTTGGGAAAGGATGGAAATGCCCTTACTCGCCTATGCCTTGCCCATGGTGATAAGCCCATACTTCTTACTAGTAGCATGGGGCAAGGTATAGGGGGTCCTCTTGACAATAAACATTGAAGGCAGTCAGCAACCAAATTCAAATGAACCTTTGAAATCTTGAGTCAAAAACAAATGAATCAGATGTCCAAAATTCCAAAAGAGTTCAAAACCCTGAAACCCAGATTTTGTCTACCATGTGGCCATCTACGGATCTAAGTCTAGATAAACCGCAAAGCAAGTTGCATCCCAAACTATGGAGTCACTCGAGTAGAGTAGGCTTGTAGCATCCTAATTCGGTTCCACCAAGGCTTTGTCTATCTCTCATCACTATCATTTCAACACATTTCATAACTTGTGCCCTTTCTAGCTCTCGGTGATGAGCCCTCGCATCTTACTAGTTGCGTGGAGTTAGGAGTGGGGCAAGTTTATCTGCTCATCATACCGGTTTATCATCACACTTTGTCAAAACAAATATGAAGTACCAAAAATTGCTTATAGAAACTAAAGTTCAAAGTCACATTGTGTCTACATTTTCATATATCAGCATCACGAAATACAAAAAGAAAGTAAACATTTGTATCATTTGTTCTCCATTGCATACATTCTGAGAAGCACATAAAAACACCATTATAATTTACATGCGTAATCAAATCATAAGAACATTAATGCCAAGCATCTGATCCAAAAGAAAAGATATATATATATATATATAATATATATCAAGTTTCCTGTACAATGCCATCATGCGCTAAGCATGGTCAAAATGCTCAAAGAGCCCGGGAGATACAAAATACATCATAAAAACAGTCCAAGAGAGCCAAGTGGCTTCTCAACCCCTATGAGATCCCTCTGAGGGTGCACGCCCCCATCTAGGACTCTGGCTACGCCGGCGCTCTGAGTGCACGGAGGGCTCACGATCCCGAGGAGCAGCTGCGGTCTCGCCATGAGAATGACTCCTCATTAGGCGCTCTGCTGTCCTGTACCCTGCCAGCTATGTACGAAGGTAGACACCATCCTGGCCACATGCCAGACAGGGGCAAAGACGTCGGTATGCCTACCAGCTGCTGAAGGCTCCCCTGCATCCACGGATAGCTCTGCACGGGTCTTCTCCATAGGGATCATCAGGGTATCGGTGCATACCCAGTGAATCAGGTCTCGCCACTCATCGACAGTCTCTGCAAGCAAAGGAGAAAAGCCAATTAGAAATAATCAAGAGATAAAAGCAAACGTAAACAAAAGGAGAGGTAACAACTAAGGCAATCATAACTAGAAACAAACATTAAAAGGAAGGATGATAACTCACTCGGATCACCGGGCCTCCAAGATGGATCTCTAGGATCGGCACCTACCACAGATGCCGCCGCTGACTGGTGTGCTCCTCCTGTGGCTGGGGCAACATATCATCCTGCTACGGACTCATCCTCCCCACCAAGGCCCTGAGAGAGTGGCTCCTCTGAAACCAGAGTCACCCTCTCCGCACTCTGCTCCACCCTCTCTGCCTGTAAAATATCCTGAGTGTCATGCCACTCAGGATCACTGTCCTCCTCTCCACCTGACTCACTGACCTCAGCCTCGGTCTCCTCCTCCGTCTCCCCCCTGTGAACTCCTCAGACTCAGAGTCTATGTCAATGGGGTCGTCGCTGCTGTGGGCAGGACCGGCGGCAATCTGAAGTAAGGGTGCCTGAGGAGCACCGGCTCTCCCTCGAGCTCGTACTACCCGCCTAGCTGCAATGGGGACACCAGGAGTAACAACTGTCTAACCCTGGCCTCTAGGACCTCCCCTGGCCTCTCGAACTGATCTATATACTGGCACCACCAGGGGAAGCATACCCACGTAAGGCAGGCCAAACTGCTGAGGCACTCGACCAAAAGGGTGTATCTCCACCCTCCCCACCCTGTCAACAAGCTGCCCTGTGGTGGAGCAGGAAATCAAAGTAAGAGCCTCCTCGCCCCATAAACCTGCCATGGCCTGATAAGGTGTGGCCTCCATGTCATCAGTGGTCAGGGAGGTGACTGGCTGGTGAGGTGCTCTGAGCACCAACATGTCTGTCCATCTGGCTGCCCTCACAGCTCCGGGATCTGCCACCTCTACACCTCTCCCATAAGGGATGAAACGCTCGTAGACCCAGCTCATAACCAGGGTCGGATGGCTCAATGACTGCCCCTGTAAATGGACCACCCGGTACAAATCATGGTAGGTAGTCCCAAGTATGTCGGCTCCCCAGGCATAAATCTGACCATGTCCCTCAATCTGTGCAATAATGGGGGACCAGCAATAGAGTAGAGTGTCTCCTCCCTTGTCCCCGATCAATCTCGAGGCAAGGATCCCCATAATGGCCTGACGAATCAAGGGGATAGGCAGGCTAGGAATAGATCGGACCCTCACCCCCTTCTTTGAACCAGTGGAGATAACTGCATCTCCCATGTATGAGGCCCACTGTGCTATCTGAGCCCGTGAACCTGCTGTCTCAAGAGTGAGTCATCTCCCGATGATCGGGACCCCCAAGATACGGTAAACGTCCTCCAAAGTAATGGTCCACTCACCTCGGACCCCTGGTAATCAGAAAGTGTTCCGATCAGCATCCCAATATGAAAATAAGTCACAGAGTATGTGACTAGACTGGTGCAACATGCGGAACCCGTGATATACGCAGTATACCGGCCCTCTGAAGAGTGTCCTGCTCATCCTGAGAAAGGGCATCTAATACTGCTGGGAGCCAATCACACTCTCTCTCTCGGCTCCATCGAATATACTCCTCCCTCGCCTGCATACACCCAAAAACACACAAAACAGAGCAAGTTAGTATCCAAATGACATTAGAAAAATCATGAAAGCAGGTAAGGATGCTAAAAATGCAAAAACAAATTCAAATAAGTGATGTTTATGCATTCTGTGCAGGACCGCCACCCTGAGCAGGGCGGCGGTTCGTAATCGCCGCCTTAAAGACAACGTTCTTGTAATCGCCACCCTGATCAGGGAGGCGGTCGTGTAACCGCCACCCTGCCCAAGGCAGCGATCGTGTCCCAAATTTCACATGCCCTAAATAACACCTAAAAACACTAAATAAAGACTATTTTGACTAAAACAAAGCCTACCCAGTAGGCGCCCCCCCCTAGATAGACCTATTAAAACTAACATTTTCAAAAATTATCCCCCCATGACAAAGTTTTCATCATTTTAACATTTTAGGGATAAAAATGGTAAATTGAGAAAAACTAACCTGTGATCTCGTGGGTCGGTGTTCCGCTCGTGGAGGCATGATCACAATCTCGTCCCAGACGTTTTGACTATACTTTCATCAGAAACCGTCACCGTGGGTCCCAGAGCTCAAAATCAACCAAATCAACACGCGCAAATGAATAGGAAAATGGGCCCACTTTTACATATATAGCAACCTGACTTGTTTTGAATGCCCCTTTCCGCAGGTTTGGAGCACCGACGGAGGTAAGTTCTTATCCCCGCACAAATGGTACGTCCTCATTTCATGATATTTTAGTATTTATTTTTCGATCTATTTTGTCTATCTGCACTTGAGTTCTCTTTTCATTTTGCAGGTAGCGGGAATTTCGGATAGCGTCATTTCGACACACAGACGTACCAGGTATAACTCCTAACTTCCCATTTCAGGACCGCCATACTCGGACCCACCGTTTTACGCCTCTTCATGGCTAAAATGATTCTCTGAGGGGGCAATATGTACGTACCCAAAATTGTAGGGTACTGCACCGCCGGAATAACGTAACACGTGCCCCAATGATGATACAGGTCTCCTCGCAAGGTGTTCGGGATCCAGAAAAGCTCTCCAAGTATGCGTTAACATCCCGCATGTCCTGCTTAGCCCCTGCGTGCTTTGTTGTTCTCTTTTCCCCTCTTTTCCTTTGCATTTTGTTCTTCAGTTACGAAACCGCCGCCCTGCCTGGGCGGCGGTCTCGTGACCGCCACCAGAAGGGCGCCCAGGAAGGGCGGTGGTCCTGTAACCACCACCCTGCTTAAGGCGGCGGTCCTTCATGTGTTTTCCAGAATGCTCTTTTAACGTGACTCACGTAAAAATTCAACGTTTACCAGCTTTTTTTCACCGCCTTTGCTTGTATTTATGATTCTGGTTCCCTGGAATAGTGTTTTGGCATTGTTTATGGTTTAAGAGATCAAATTGGTTTTCACCTTTGGGTAAATGGGATTCTATAAATAGCTGGCTTGTGCTCAAGCAAATGGCCCCTCAAATTTGCCTCTGAATTTCTCATTTCAATAGTTTAGCCTTTCATTTTGTTTAGGATTCATAGTTTCATTTGTTAGATGCATAGTTAGCATTGTTTAGCTGTCAGAAAGCCACATATTCTCCTTGTGCAAAGTGTTGTTGTCATTTCATCCAAATCAATTGGAGTAGGATAGTTTGATTTCAATAGGAAGCCATTAAAGTTGCAGGTTTTGTTCATCAAACAGGATAGTTTCAGGTGCTGGACGTTTTATGTTGCATGACTCGCAATAAATCCCGCTAGGAATTACATAAGCCAAGCTCTGTACTCTTGCGCTATCCCTCTCCTACTCGCATTGTATTCAGTCTGCATCCTAAGCTGCCTTTGTTCCAATATCTACTTTTGTTGATGCTAGCATTACACACTTTTCTGGATCCACGTGAGCACGAAGGAATGAGGAGATCACACTGAGGGGACAAGGTCACACACCATCAGATTCGCCACTGTTCTGTAGAATCCAGGTTCTAGCTTTCAAAGTTCTAGTTAAAAGCATATCAAATAAAGTAGTCAATCATTCCATTTCAGTTAATTTCACTTTCGATATTGCCAGGGAAGCTGTGGGGATTGATAGTTTCTGAGAAACTATGATTCACTCCTCACTTCTGAGGTAGGATCGAGAGTCTTTCAAATAGAGTAGATCAGTGATCAGGTTATTTAGGATAAATCTATAAACTGCACAGACAAGTAGCTACACTCGGTTGCTTTGTTTGTTTTAATTGCGTTATTAGTTTAGTTGTCAATTTTAGATATATTAGATAATTCCCCTTTAAAATTCTGTTCAGTAGTTTATCAATAAATAACAGACTTAGAAATATACGTAGATATATCTTGCATATTTAGTTTATTCTGTCATTAGTTAGCTTTATATCATTTTCTTTTGTATGACAATCATGGGACCTAGAGAGCCCAGAGAATACGTATTCGAGCCAATCGTGCCTCAACCCAATCTCGTCACAGCAATAACTGATATAGATCAGAATCTTAGGATCCAAGTCTTCCGAACAACAACAGACTTGCAACAGATCAGCTCACAGTTAAGCAGGTTAAACATAGAAGACGACCAAGCGTACACGTTTTGGTCAAATCAGCCAAACTACAGATTACCCTAGATAAATATCCGCATGACTGTAGAAGGGCTTGAAAGAGAGCAAATGTTCGGTTGTGATCCTTTGGTCCCACAGCCAGACGCAGGAGACACTCTCACAGACATAGATACTAGCTTAAGGATTCAGGTTGCAAGAACGCCTATAAGATACTCAGAAAAGATTACACAACTGTTAATTCTGAACGTAGAGGCCGAAAAGGCATACGACTATTGGATACTAGGGATTAGGGACTGATTCCGCACATGACCATAGCAGGTCCACAGCAACCACGAATCTACGGTTGTGACCCACAAATCCCACAACCCAACGAATCCACAGGTGAATCAGACATAGATGCTGGCTTACGCACATTAGTATTCAGATCTACTCCACTTCCACCTATCATCATCGCACAGTTATCCTTGTTAGACATAGAATCTAACAAAGCTAAGGATTTCTAGACTAGACCAGAGAATCGCCCATAAGATCCACTATATCCATCATCTATCTTATGACCCTGTCTGGAGACATACACGAAACAATCCCAGGTCATTTTCCACGTATCCCACAACCCATAGATCGAATCACGCCAGAGCTCGATATTGATTGGAGCCTTCGAGCAGTCATCCTCACCGATCGATCTGTCACGCCAGTCCAGGTTAGAAGGGCCTTCTTTGCCTTAGATTCACAGATTCCACTGGTGCGCGTCGAAGACATAAGATTGCCTAACTAGTTTGTCTGCATCCCACGCATATTCCTTCCCCACCGGCTGTCTCGGCACGACCTCGGGAGGTCGGGTGCAAGGAAAAGGTACTTGTAGATTCTCATGCACTCTGAAGATTCATCCCAGATTTAAGCTTTGCCATTAATCCAATCAAAAATCTACTCAAGAAAGATTATAGTATCGATTGGAACAAAGACTGCAATGAGGCTTTCGAAGCCATTAAGCATTTCTTGTTGTCACCACCTATGCTAATGCCTCCTAAGCCAGACCGCCCTTTAATCTTATATTCGCGAGCTACCAATGTCCCGCTAGCCTACATGTTTGCTCAAGAAGACGATAACAATAGAGAACGCGTGATCTATTTCATTAGCCGAATGTTACTCGATTATGAGACACATTATATGCAAGTAGAACGAGAATGCCTTGCCATAGTCTTTGCAACCAAACGCTTAAGACATTACATGCTAAACCAAGAAACAAGGGTCATTGTAAAAAAAAACTATTTACAAACTTTCCTCATGTAAGGGTCCTTGTCTAAAAAGGCTGGACACTTTATAACCTTAATGGGTGAATTCAAATTAATGTTTGTAAACCAAAAGTCCATTAAGGGAAAAATCATTGCGGATTGGTTAGCTGATAACCCGTTAGATGGAGGCGATCTAGTCAATCTAGATTTTCCCGATGAATGTATATACTACATCGAAACTTGACCTCCCATCTCTGAATGTCCTTGGTATACTGATATTATTAGTTATATCATGGGCCACACGTATCCAGAAGGTGCTACACTGCAATAAAGAAGGCAGTTACGCATTATCGCAGCTAAATACGTTATTATAGAACAAGTACTCTACTGTAAGGCTTTCAATGGGATGCTCCTAAGTTGTGTTTACACAGAAGAATCGAAGAAGATTCTCCATGAATATCAAAGTGGAATATGTGGAGGCCACTTTAGTGGTCATGCCACCACTCGCAAAATACATCGAATGGGATATTTCTGGCCCACTTTAGAGCACAACGCAGTAGAGTTTGTACACAAGTGTCATAAATGTCAAGAATTTTCCCACGAGATTCACATGCCGGCACAAGCTCTACAACCAATTGCTACTCCATGGCCCTTTTCTACATGAGGCCTAGATTTGATAGGGAAATTCTCTCCCTCGTCAACAGATGGCCATAACTTCATAATCACGGCCACTGAGTATTTTACCAAATGGGTAGAGGCTATGCCTCTTACCACTGTACCAGGTTCCATGATCTCCAAGTTCATTTTCAACCAGATCATTTGTAGGTACGGTGTTCCACAAATCATTATCTAAGATAATGGTACTTCCTTTAAGAATGACGAAGTCCGTGAGCTATGCAGTAAATTTAAAATAATTCATCACACAGCCTCCCTATATTACCCTCAAGCCAATGGACAGGCTGAAGAAACAAACAAAACATTGAAAGTTATTCTCCTTAAAACGGTAAAAGAAAATAAACGAGATTGGAATTTAAAGTTATACCCGGCCTTGTGGGCCCAGCGAACCTCAATAAGAACACCAACAGGAGCAACTCCTTTCTCATTGGTATTCAGAGCAGAAGTAGTTCTCCCACTTGAGGTTGAAATACCCAGTCTCCGCATCTCACTACAAGGGATTCTAGATGAAGAAGCTTATAGAGAAGCACGTCTTTCCCAACTAGAAATCCTGGATGAGGCCAGGTTAGATGCTGAGCAATGACATAGACTCTATGCTAACCACATGTGCCGGAAGTATAACAAAAAATTCTATGAATGAGATATATATGAAGGAGATCTAGTTCTAAGACTAGACAGCCAGATTGACAAGAAGACCGGTGAAGGAAGGAAATTCCGGCCCAAATGGTTGGGCCTATACCGAGTCATGAAAGACTATGGAAATGGTGCATATCTCTTATGTACACTGGAAGGTGAGGAATTTGATGAAATTGTCAATTCCCTGCACCTTAAATGATTCTATGCATAAGCAACCCACACTATTTGTATAATTATATCTACTTTGCATCTTCATGTAGTTAGGTTCATTTTGTCCACTCGTTTCATACAAAATTGTGATCAAGGAACTTATTCTCAAAGCAATTCATTACAAACTTCTGATGGTATTAGCATAATACTTCCAATCATACTTCTTCATTTTCATAACATCATCACCTGTTTCTGAATCATTTCATCCATATAAAGCTAGATATGAGAAAGTCTTAATGGTAACCATACCAAGGTTTGTATGCTTGTTCTCACTTTTTGTTTCTTCCTAGGATAGGTGTCTTGCCTATGGTCTGTTCTAGAAGCTTCATAGTGTCGCATCTATCCCATACGTATATCTCTTTGGAAGAACATACTGACATTTTGCTCATATATATAAATCAAATGTAGATCAAATAGAATTTTTTTTTACACATTTCCTTGCCCTACCAACCTTCGGTGATGAGCTTACGTCTCTTACTAGTGATGTAGGGTTGGGAAAGGATGGGAATTCCCTTACTCGCCTGTACCTTGTCCATGGTGATAAGCCCATGCTTCCTACTAGTAGCATGGGGCAAGGTGTGGGGGTCCTCTTGACAATAAATGTTGAAAGTCGTAAACAAACAGTTCAGATAAAGCTTTGAATTATTGAGTAAAAAACAAATGAATCAGATGTCCAAAATTCCAAGAGAGCACAAAACCCTGAAAACCAGATTTTGTCTACCATGTGGCCATCTACAGATCTAAGTCTAGATAAACTGCAAAGTAAGTCACATTCTAAACTATGGAGTCACGTGAGTAGAGTAGGTTTGTAGCATCCTAATTTGGTTCCATCAAATCTTTGTCTATCTCTCATCACTACCATTCAACGAATTTCATAGCTTGTGCCCTTTCTAGCTCTCGGTGGTGAGCCCTCGCATCTTACTAGTTACGTGGAGTTAGGAGCGGGGCAAGTTCATCTGCTCATCATACCGGTTTATCATCTCATTTTGTCAAAACAAATATGAAGTACCGAAAAATTTCTTATAAAAACTAAAGTTCAAGATCACAATGTGTCTACATTATCATATATCAGCATCACGAAATGCAAAAAGAAAGAAAGCATTTGTATCATTTGTTCTCCATTGCATACATGCTGAAAAGTATATAAAAACAACATTATAATTTACATGTGGAAATGAATCACAAAATCATAGATACCAAGAGTCTGATCCAAAAGAATATATATATATATATATATATATATAAAATCAAGTTTCCTATACAATGCCATCATGCGCTAGGCATGGTCAAAACACTCAATGAGCTTGGGAAATACAAAAATCATATGAATAATCTAAGAGAGCCAAGCTGCCTCTCAACCCCTATGAGATCCCTATGAAGGTGCATGACCACGTCTAGGACTCTGGCTACGCCGGCACTCTGAGTGCACGAAGGGCTCACGATCCCGAACAGTAGCTGTGGCCTCGCTATGAGAGCGGCTCCTCATCAGACACTCTGTTGTCCTATACCTGGCCAACTCGATGCGGAGGGTAGTCACCATCTTGGCCACATGCCAGACAAGGGCAAAAATGTCGGTATGCCTACTGGTTGCTGAGGGCTCCCCTACATCCATAGATATCTCCACGCAGGTCTTCTCCATGGGGATCATCAGGGTATCAATGCATACCTAGCGAATTACGTCTCGCCACTCATCAGCGATCTCTGCAAGCAAAGGAGAAAACAAGTTAGAAATAGTCAAAAGATAAAAACAAAATGAACAAGAGTAGAGATAGCAACTAAGGCAATCCTAACTAGAAACAAACATTAAGAGAGGGGTGACAACTCACTTGGATCTCCAGGCGTCCAAGAGGGATCTCTAGGGTCAGCACCTGCCATAGATGCCACCGCTGACTGAAGTCCTTCTCTTGTGTCTAGGGTAACATATCGTCCTGCTACAGACTCATCCTCCCCACCTACGTCCTAAGAAGGCGGCTCCTCTGAAACTAGAGTCACCCTCTCCGCACTCTGCTCCGCCCTCTCAACCTGGAAGATATGCTGAGTGTCATGCCACCTGGGATCGTTGTCCTCCTCTCCACCCGACTCGCTGACCTCAGCCTCGGTCTCCTCCTCCGTCTCTCCCCTGTGAACTCCTTGGACTCAGAGTCTATATCAATGGGGTCATCTCTGCTGTGGGCAGGACTAGCAGAAATTTGAAGTAATGGTGCCTGAGGGGCACCAGCTCTCCCTCGATCGCGTACTACTCACCTAGCTACAATGGGGACACTAGGAGTAACAACAGTCCAACCCTGACCTCTAGGACCTCCCCTAGCCTCCTGAACCGATATAAACACTGGTACCACTGGGGGGAGCATATCGTCATAAGGAAGGCCAAATTGCTGAGGCACTCAAGCAAAAGGATGTGTCTCCACCTTCCCCATCCTATCCACAAGCTGCCCCGTGGTAGAGCAAGAGATCAAAGTGAGGGCCTCCTCACCCCATAAAACTACCATGGCCTGATAAGGTGTGGCCTCCATATCATCAGTAGTTAAGGAGGTGACTGGCTGGTGGGGTGCTCTAAGCACTGACATATCTGTCCATTTTGCTGCCCTCATGGCTCTAGGATATGCCACCTCCACACCTCTCCAATAAGGGATGAAACGCTCATAGACCCAGCTCATAACTAGGGTCGGATGGCTCAATGATTGCCCTTGTAAACGAACCATCCGGTACAAATCATGATAGGTGGTCCCAATAATGTCGAATCCCCAGGCATAAATCCAGCCATGTCCCTCAATCTGTGCAATAATGGGGGACCAACAATAAAGTAAAGTGTCTCCTCCCTTGTCCCCGATCAATCTCGAGGCAAGGATCCCAATAATGACCTGATGAATCAAGGGGATAGGCAGGCTAGGAATAGATCAGACCCTCACCCCCTTCTTCAAACTAGTGGAGATAACTGCGTCTCCCATGTATGAAGCCCACTGTGCTATCTGAGCCCGTGATCCTGCTGTCTCAAGTGTGAGTCGTCTCCCGATAATCGGGACTCCCAAGATGCGGTAAACATCCTCCAGGGTGATGGTCCACTCACTGCAAACTCCTAGAAATCGGAAAGTGTTTCGATCAACATCCCAATATGAAAACAAGTCACAAAGTATGTGACTAGAAGGTGCAACATGCGGGACCTATGATTTATGCAATATGTCGGCCCTTTGAAGCATATCCTGCTCAGCCTGAGAAAGTGCATCCAACACTGCTGGAATCCAATCACTCTCTCTCTCTCTCTCGGCTCCATCGGATATACTCCTCCTTCTCCTGCATACACCCAAAAACACGCAAAAAGGAGTAAGTTAGTATTCAAATGACATTAGAAAAATCATTAAAACATATAAGAATGCTAGAAACACAAAAACAAATTCAAACAAGTATTATTTTGGCATTCTGTGAAGGACGTCCGCCCTGAGCAGGGCGGTGGTTCCGTAACCGCCGCCTTAAAGGTGGCGGTCGTGTCTCGAATTTCTACACAAGTCACATGCCCTAAAAAATGGCTTAAAACACAAAACAAAGACCATTTTGACTAAAACAAAGCCTACCCATTAGGCGCCCCCCCTAAGTGACCCTTTTAAAACTGACATTTTCAAAAATAATCCCCCCATTACAAAGATTTCATCATTTTAACATTTTAGGGGTAAAAATGCTAAATCAAGAAGAACTAACATGTGATTTTGCGGGTCGTTGTTCCGCTCCCGAAGGCATGATCACTATCTCTTCACGAACATTTTGACTATACTCTCATCAAAAACCATCACCATGGGTCCCAGAGCTCAAAATCAATCAAATCAACACGCGCAAATGAATAGGAAAATGGGCCCATTTTTACATATATAGCATCTTGACCTATTTTGAATACCTCATTTTCACATGTTTGGAGCGCCGAGGGAGGTAAGTTCTTATCCTGCACAAATGGTAAGTCCTCATTTTATATTATTTTAGTATTTATTTTTTGATCTATTTTATCTATCTGCACTTGAGTCCTCTTTTCCTTTTACAGGTTGCAGGAATTTTGGATGGCACCATTTCAACACACGGGCATGTTAGGTATAATTTCTAAATTCCCATTTCGGGACCGCCATACTCGGACCCACTGTTTTATGCCTCTTCATGGCTAAAACGCTTCTCCGAGGGGGCAATATGTACGTACCCAAAATTATAGGGTACTGCACCGCCGAGAAACAACGTTACACGTGCCCCAATGATGATACAAGTTCTCCTCGCAAGGTGTTCAGGATCCGAAAAAAAGCTCTCCAAGCATGCGTTAACATCCCGCATGTCCCGCATAGCCCCTGTGTGCTTTGTTTTTCTCTTCTCCCCTCCTTTTCTTTGTGTTTTGGTCTTCAGTTACGAAACCGCCGCCCTGCCTTGGTGAGGGTCTCATGACCACCGCCCAGGTAGGGCGGCGGTCTTGTAACTGCCACCCTGCTGAGGGCGGTGGTCCTTCACGCATTTTCTAGAATGTTCTTTTTAACGCGACTCATGTAAAATTTCAACATTTACCAGATTTTTTCACCGCTTTTGCTTGTATTTATGATTCTGGTTCCCTAGAATAGTGTTTTTGCATTGTTTATTGTAAAAGAGTTCAATTTGGTTTTCACCTTTGGGTAAATGGGGATTCTATAAATAGCTGGTTGATCTTCAAGAAAATGGCCCCTCAAATTTGCCTCTCAATTTCTCATTTCAATAGTTTAGTCTTCCAGTTTTGCTTAGGAATCAATAGTTTTATTTGTTGCATGCATAGTTAGTGTTGTTTTGCTATTTAGAAGCCACATAATCTTCTTGTGCTAATGCTGTCACTATTTCACACAATCAATTAGAGTAGAATAGTTTCATTCTAAGTCATAAGCCATTAAAGTTGCATGTTTTGTTCGTTAAACAGGATAGTTTCAGGTTCTGGACGTTTTATTTTGTATGACTCGCAATAAATCCCGTTAGGAATTGCATAAGCCAAGCTCTGCTCTCTTGCACTATCCCTCTCCTATTCACATTATATTCAGTCTACATCCTAAGCTGCCACTGTCCCAATACCTACTTCTATTGATGCTAACATTACACGCTTTTCTGGATTCACGTGAGCACGAAGGAATGAGGAGATCACACTGAGGGGACAAAGCCACACACAACCGTATTTGCCACTGTTCTACAAAATTTAGGTTCAAGCTATCAAAGTTCTAGTTAAAACATATCAAATAGAATAGTGAATCATTTCATTTCAATTAATCTCACTTTCAATATTACCGGCGAAGCTTTGGGGATTGATAGTTTCTGAGAAACTATGATTCATTCCTCACTTCTGAGGTAGGATCGACAGTCTTACAAATAGATTAGATCAGATATTTCGTTATTTAGAATAGATTTACAACTGCACAGGCAAGTAGCTATACTCGGCTACTTTGTTTGTTTTAATTTTGTTATTAGTTTAGTTGTCAATTTCTAGATATTTTAAATAATTGCTTTTTCAAAAAAATTCAATATTTCATAAAAAAACACAAAAATAGAGAAGTTATATATGTTGTAAACATACGTTACATAGTTAATTTTACTTTACTGCAGTTAGATTTACATTGTTTCTTTTGCATGACAATCACGGGACCTAGGGAGCCTAGAGAATACGTATTCGAGCCAATCGTGCCTCAACCCAATCTTGTGGCAGCAATAACAGATGTAGACCAAAATCTCAGAATTCAGGTCTTCCGAATGACAGTAGACCTACAAGAAATTAGCTCACAATTAAGAGGATTAAACATAGAAGACGACAAAGTGCATACGTTTTGGTCAAACCAGCCGAACTATAGATTACCCTAGATAAATATCCACATGACTGTAGAAAGGCCTGAAAGAGAGCAAACGTTCAATTTTGATCCTTTGGTCCCACAGCTAGATGCAAGAGACATTATCACTGACATAGACACTAGCTTACGAATTCATGTTGCTAGAACACCTGTAAGGTACTTTGAGAAATTTACACAAACTTTAGTTCTAAATATAGAGGTCGAAAAGGCATATGACTACTGGATATTAGGGATTAGGGATTGATTCCACACATGACCATAGGAGATCTGCAACAACCACAAATATATGGTTGTGATCCACAGGTCCCACAACCCAATGGACCAATGGGACAATCATACATTGATGTTGGTTTACGTACATTGGTATTTAGATCCACTCTACTTCCACCAATCATCATCACATAGTTATCCTTGTTAGATATAACAGCTAACAAAGCTAAAGATTTCTAGATTAGACTAGAGAATCACCCATAGAATCCACTATATATCCATCATCCATCTTATGACCTTGTCTGGAGACATACACGAAATGATCCCAGGTCATTTTCTATGTATTCCATAACCTATAGATCGAATCATGCCAGAGCTCGATATTGATTGGATCCTTCGAGCAGTCATCCTCACCGACTGATGTATCACACCAGTTCAGGTTAGGAGGGCCTTCTTTGCCTTAGATTCACATATTCCATTAGTGTGTGTCGAAGATATAAGATTACCTAACTAGTTTGCCTTTACCCAACGTATATTCCTTCCCCACCGGCTGTCTCGGCATGACCTCAGGAGGTCGGGTGCAAGGAAGAGTTACTTGTAAATTCCCATGCTCTCTTGTCACTTTTCCATCATACAAGAACACACATGACCAAGTAGATAATCAGAGCTTGTTCACTGTGAAATAGAACAACATATTAATATAGTTGCCAATAATATCCAAGACAATATTTGCATGCGAGATTCAAACACTAACATCTAATGAAAATAAGAACAATAATTGTTACAAGAGACAATTAATGGGACACAAAGTTCATATTTCATTAACTCCAAAATGTCTTCTCAAAAGAACACAAAGTTTCTTTCCTTGAAGTAAAGCTTGCATACAAAAATATTTTCTTCTCCTCTCTCAAAGTCACCCTTACACATGAGCCCCTGAATTCCTTTTATAACCCAAAAGTTGGTTACAAAGTAGTTAGGGTTTACATGAACATTAAATAGGGCATCTTAAGTGACTTTGAATTTTTCAACCAACTTATAAAAAGGAACTAAAAATAGAAATCACTTAAGTTATCCAAAGTTTTCCAAAAGTGAGTTTAACAATAACCCACTTAAAATAACATTTTAACATATGACAAAAACTAGTGCCTTATCCATTGAGGTGGGTTCTGCTTATCTCAAATGTATTAGAAACGGACTCCTCCCACTCCACTATATACCAGAAAAATATATCTTCATCCCGTTAGTAAAATTAGGATCTGCCGCCTTCGCAAATTGAAAGGATCTGAACCTTCCCAATGTTTCAAACATCTTTTCTTCCTCAGAAGGTTCACTCAGTTGAAGCACAACCTCATAAAACACCTGCAATTTAAAGATTCTACCTGACATATCATTCAGATTGACCATTTATGATTGAAAATTGTCAAACAAGTTCTTTAATTTGATGCAACGTTCCATTGAAGTCGAAGATAAATTTATGAAGGGAGTATATATGTCTTTGAAAAATTGTGAAAATTTCTCCTCAAAATGTTCTAATGAATGCCCTTGATTTTTCTCGTTTACAATATCACAAGGGATCTCAGCTATGAACTCCTAAATCAAGGTGAGTGAAGTGGAGGCTTCATTGAATACGCTATCGTAATGGATCATAGAATCCTTGAGAAGTTTCTTTCTTGATTTGAGATGTAGACACCAAAGAAAGTGCATCCCTCGACATTTGAATTCAAGGATTCCTTCAATGACTAAAATTGAAGATTCCATACTTGTCATCTCCTGTAGACTAGACAATATCTCATCTCAATTTGATATGTTAGAAACAAAAGTTTCCTTAAAAGAAAGAATTGGATCAAGATATGCACTAATATCTTCATGGAGCTTCACAACTGCTTTGATTATCTCTCCCCAAAAAATGAGAATCTCTTAAATCCATGTTTTAGTGACATGAACCAATGTGTTTATCTCCTTTAACATATTGAGAGTTTCTTCATTAGGGGTAGCCACTGCATTGGGTACTGGGGAAGTGGATGATATTGGATTTATCAAATGTTAAACATAATCCACTAATTAATTATTTTGGCCTTGAGCTAAGAGTTCTAAGATTTATATTTCTCAAGAATCTTTAGCACAATATCCATTAAATCACGAGCCATCATCATGTCACTTTCCAATGTGGACTTCCCAAGTCCAAGTCTGGAAACTTCATAATTAGCAGATGTCATGGCATCACATTCCTTGTCAACTTGTGGGATGACAAGATCTGTGAATCTGTTTTTGTCATCATCCACCATTATCTGGGAGATCACGTTAGGCTTCTTGGGAATGATGTCATTTGAAAGCTTGAAAAGTGCATTGAGGTCAATATCAATTGGTTTGACAACCTTATTCATTTTCTTGATCTCACAATCAACCCAAAAAGGAGTATGCTTCACCACTTACACATAATGAATACTGGAGTTTGAAGCAACATTCCCATTATTCTCAACATCATTAGATTTCGCAAGAATAATTTCCATGACCTCAATCTCTGGAGAAATAACCTTGATATATACCTCTTGAACATCAACGAGACTTTGAGAAATCTCTTCATGAATTGTAGGTTCAGAAGTGTTCGATATCTTGACTATTTGCACTTATGTGGGTTCTTGTGCAAGACATGGCTAAGGAGTGTTTGTTATGTGATTCTTCAAACTATCAACAATGTGAGTAGAAAAATATCTACTTGAAGTGGAAATTCCTGATAGATACTCTCTTCCTTCATTAGGGCTGGGACCCTTAGATATTTCATCTCGTGACACCTTCTTTGGTGAAGTCGATTTTGATAACCACTCCTTTCTTACTTGATGCATATGGGTAGATGGCATAGAGGTTGATTGAGAAGAAGCTTTGGTCAGCTGGAGACCTCCTCGAGTTGGAAATTTTTGTTATCCTGAGGTATGATCTTGGATTGATGGTAACTTTGCAAGTTCTATTTCATACCAGGATATGCTTCTTTCAAGGATTGGTTGATTCTTGTTATTAAGAGAAAATTCATATCTTTTGGTTTAATCATATCAGGGAAACAGAGTAAAGACAACAACATTATATGAGGGATCAATAACATCTTCATCATCATCCACCAATGAATTTGGAGGGTTTCTGATGCGAAAGGCCTTGATATGAGAAATGGTTAGGTGGGAAAAATCTCACCTTCTCGCTTCATGTTCATCTGAATAGGCATCCTGTCATCACCAATCTGGCACTATGATAATTCTCCATCGGGAACTCCTCATGCTATGATTATTTACTAATGCATAGCCTTTAGTTTGGTGGATGTAATCTGGAAACACAACAACAAACATAACATAAGAATACCATAGACTATGATACAAAGGAATGATGAAAAATTTGAAATATAAGTGTAGATTATAATATCAACATGAAATTGTTACAATCACACCCATGAGGTACTTCAAGTGTTACTAACTTCACTTGCCTTCTAACAATAACTATGGGAGAAACTTCACAATGGCTTCTTTAACACACCTTCTAAATGATGGCTTCCTTTACACACTCATACAATATTTCTCACTACTTCCTTCTATTCTAAATGAGGGGGGTGGCCTCTTTATTTATAGGAATTCAGGATTATCCACCCTATCTCTAAGATAGGATATGAAATATCTTCCGGCCAATCATATTCCATGCCTAAACTCTTTCCTTTACATGCAATCTTATCTTGTAAGATAAGATAAACCTTATCATCTCACATGGGTTCCACCTTTTTAGACTTTTCCATAAATAAAATACACAAAATATTTATGACATCACTCTTTTTCTTTATTACAAATATAATATTTCTAATTCCTAATCATGTAGACCCTACTTCTCTACTTACCCCAACTTGACATGTTAGCATTACCGGACCACTTATGACAAATATGTACTTTTTACCACAACATTCCTATTGTACTTTGACTGTTATTGTACTCTACTTTATTGGCGGCACTGTACTAACGGCACCGTTATCTTCTATTAGACGCTACTACTAATCATACTTAACAACATCCTATTCCTAATACATACATAATAAAATAGAAATTACAGAGGAAAATTTTAATGTTGACATTTTCCCCCTTCCTAGCTTCTACTCCGTCCTTAGAGTGGACTATTCTGGTGCTTGGAAAATATTTAACTTGTCATGGTTGACCCATTTCGTAATGGGAGTGCCATCCAATTCCTTCAGTCGATATGTACCATTTTCATGCACAACTGCTATTTTGTAGGGCCCCATCCATTTGGGAAAAAAATTTCTTTGCCTTCTTTTTTGTATCTGGAATCATATACTAGAACCAAGTCATTCACATGAAATGGAGACCAATGGATCTTTTGATCAAAGTATTCATTCTACTTCATTTTCTTTTTATAGTTTGTATCGTTCAATATTTCCCTCATTTCCTCTAGCAAATGAAGATGTACCAACCTTTCTTTTACTGAATCACCTTCATCCATCATTTCATTTTTCATAACTCTCACAGTGGGAATATCAAACTCAATAGGAAGAACTAGATCAATGCCATAAGCCAAATAAAATGGGGAGTATCCTGTTACTGACTTTGATGTTGCCCTATATGCCCACAATGCTACATGAATCCTTTTATCCCACTTATGTACCTGCAAGGTTTCCTCTTTTGCTAGAATTTGACACAGCATAAAATTTGTTCGTTCCACCTATCTATTTGTGCTTAGCTTGTATGTTGTTGCCTTCCTGTGCTTTATATAAAACTTGTTGACTAGGGATTCTACCACCTCATTTATGAAGTGGCTTCCTTGGTCTATTACAATTTCTAATGGGCAACCAAATCTGGTGATAATGCGTTCATATATGAACCTTGCCACTTCATCCATGGAAGTTATTTTCAATGGCCTAGGTTTAACCCACTTGGTTAAATAATTTGTGGCAACTACAATATACTTATTTTGGTATGGGGTAGTTGGAAGTGGACCTAAAATATCTATTCCCCACTTTTTAATGGGACCAAGTGGAAGAATAGGGCATAATGGAGCTGATGAAGTCTTACAATTACCATGTGTTTGACAAATATCACATGTCTTACAATAATTATAACAATATCTAAAAAGAGTGGGTCAGTGATAACCTACATCCAAAATCCTTCTTGGTGTAAGCTATCCAGAGAAGTGTCCTCCACATGTACCATTGTGGAATTCTTCTATCAGCTCCTTCCCTTGATCACGTCCAATTGCCCTCTTGTACTGTCCATCAGGTCCTATTCAAAATAATACTCCATTCAAAATAGAATATGGATGACTGATTTGAGTAATCTTCCTCTTAATCTTTACATTGACACCATCAGGAAACCTGAATTCATTCAGACAATTCCAAATATCTATGTATTCACTAGGGATTGTGTTAAGGGATAACAATGTTGCATCTGAGAAATCATCATCATCACAAGATGAACCTAAACCATCATAGGCTCGAGAGAGTGTATCTGTATTGTCATGCTTCTTTCTTGGCCTATCTATAATATAAAATTCAAATTCTTGTAGCAAAATTATCCATCTTGCTATCCTCCTTGATGGGTTAGGCTTATTTACAATATATTTTAGAGCCTGATGATCTGTTATAATTATAAATTTCTACCCTAGCAATAAATTTCTACCCTAGCAAGTAATTTCTAAACTTCTTTATAGAAAAAATAATATCTAGAGCCTCTTTTTCAGTTACAGTATAATTTACCTCAGCACTGCTCATTTGTCTGCTCCCAAAGTAAACTAGATGATCATTCTCATTTTTATCCTTTTGGCTCAAAGTACTTCCTAGTGCTGCATCTGAGGCATCAGTATACACAATGAATGGCTTGCTCCAATCTGGATTCTTTAAAACAGGTAAAGACACCAAAGCTTCCTTCAGTTGTTTAAAAGCTTCATGCGCCTTCTTTCCTGGTTCATAAGTAACATCCTTCTTCAAGAATGGGTTAGTGGCTGTGAAATCTTTGAGAAATTCTTGATGAACCTTCTATAGTAACCCACATGGCCTAAAAATGATCTCAACTTACTTCTATTCATAGGAAATGGTAACTCTTTGATTTTTGAAACTTTATCAGGATAAATACCAATACCATCTCTGGATAAACCATGCCTTAACAAAACACCTTTAAAACATCCAAAGACACACTTTGTAGGGTTTAGTGAGGCTTGTTCTTCATCTAACCTTTGAAATGTTGTCTCCATCTGGTACAGGTGGTCCATCTTGCTCCCATAGATGCAAATATCATCCAGAAATACTCTGATGAAGTTCCTAATGTAGGGTTCAAACACCCTATTCATCAAGCACTGGAACATTTCCGGAGCATTACATAACCCAAAAGCCATAACTCTATAAGAAAATGTTCCCCAAAAAGCGGTGAACGTGGTCTTCAGCTGATCTTTCTCCTCTATACAAACTTGGTTGTATCTGTTATATCCAACAGCCAACACTATAGCACTCCTGGCCAGCTACTTCATCCAAGATCTGATCTGAGAATGAGAGAGGGTAATGATCCTTCTTTGTTGCCTTGTTGAGATTCCTATAATCAACACAAATGTGTAGCTTCCCATTCTTTTTTATTGAGATCACAATGGGAGAAACCCATTCTGAATTCTCCACAACAAATATGAATCCTGCATCAAGTAACTTATTTATTTCTTCTTTTACAGTCTTGGAAAAATTATGATTCATTTTATATGGCATTTACTTTATGGGCTTAGCACCATCTACCAACTCAATAGAATGTTCTACCCAACTTACTTGATGGAGTTCCTTGTAATCAAAAGTGAATAGGTGTATGTACCTTCGAAAGAGCTGGAGGTAGGATTCCTTCTCACTCTCTATCACAGCATCACCAATCTTTATTTGTTGGAGACGATCATCAATTTCTTCTTCAGATAATTTTATGGGTTCATGAGTTGGTGTGACTGGAAGGATATCCATGACCGAAACATCAACCTCACTTTCTTCATCTTCTTTGTCCACTTCACTGGTACTAGAGTAATCAAAGGATTTCTAATCATTAGTTTCATCACTTGAATCCACAGGTTCTGTCTTATGATGCCGAGGGATCAGATTTATCTTCACCCTCTCTCTGCCACGTCCAAGTGTCATGAAGCCTTCATTCCAGTAGTTTTTTGCATGAACTCTCCTTAGCCATGGTCTTTCTAACAACATTGGGTACGCAACAATACCATTTTTCATCACCTAAAATTCTACCACACATACAACACCCATAATAGATATTGCCACATTTGAAACAACACCTTCTGGTTTAGTTTTTCCCTTATTTAATGACCTTAACATAAGTGTTAAGGGGCGATCAATTTTTAAACCCAACATATTCATTATAGACTCGGTCATTACATTAACTGCAACACCTCCATCTACTAAGAAATCATGAATTGAAATACCATTACAAAATACCTCAGCTTGTGGAGCATAGAGATCTGCTTCTGCTTCCAAAATAGGGACCTCAACCTCCTTTCTTCGTTGAGTATTGAGTCCACTTCGCAGCTCCCACCTCTTCTCAGAAGACAGCCAAAAGTTGACCATATGTAATATTTGTAGGCCTTTTAGATAGATCTTCTAAGATGGAGTATGGTCCTCGCCCTTGTGAAATTAGAAAATCATGCACACCCAACTTTCTTCTCCTATATTTCTTACTAGTTTCTCCTTTCATATTTTAGGATCATTTCCATCTTGGTTATCTTTTTCTTTCTTTCTTTTTGTCATAAACACATCTACTTCATTATTTATGCTCCTATCTACTACATCAAAAGAATTCACAGATACTTTTCCTTTATCATTATCTCTTGTACCTGATGTAGAAGCTCTATCTGGATAATTATACTTATAATGACCCTTTTATAACAACCATAACATACAACTTCAAAAATATTTATTTTTGGACCTCTATCTCCTCCTTGAGAACTAAATTCTTTTCCTTGAAGAAGATTAATAGTTAGTTGGCCCATCTTCCTGAATAGATCTTCATACTCAGTAGATGTACTAGAAGAAATATTTATGCTCACCGAGAGTGGTTGTGGATTTTGGACCAAAGGTGTTGGTGTAGGCTCTACTTTAGAAACAATTTCTTTGGGCTCTTCTTCCATGCTTTCTTCTTACCTTCTTGCAATCTCCTTTCCTTGTTCGACGGTCACTGGGCGGTCATTCTTCACTTGTTGTCTGATCTCTGGCTTCATCCCAAGAATGAAGTGCTTATAGAGGAGATTATCCACGTAATTCATCAACCCATCTGCTAATCCTTCCTTCCGGATCTGGGCATCGAGCTTTCTCCTTAGCTCTAGAACATGAGCATGATAATCCCTTATCTTCTCCTTCTCTCCTCAGGATAGCTTTGTTGCATCGATCATGAGATCTGCATATTTCTGTTGTTCACCAAATTTTTCAAGAAAACTTTTAATTAATAAATTCCATGAGTTTTTCACATTATCACCTATTTTTTCAAACCACCTAAGGGCTGAACCATCCAAAAAGGTAGGAAAAAATTCAGTCCATTGTTCCCTTCTTATGAGGCCATTAAAAATACAAGATCATTTAAACTCTTGAATGAAAAAGGAAGCATCTTCATTAGATTGGGCTGAAAAAATGGGAATCTTCCCCATTTTCAAAAGTAACCACAGTGAAATACCAACCCACAAGTACAATCAACAAGACTTATGTACACAAATAATTGGAATCACTATAATAGAAAGTGAATTTACACCTTTTTACAATAAAATAGGAATGACCATGGTAAAACTTGACTTACTACGGTAAAAACTGACTTTACTGTGGTAAATACTATTCACGGTAAAAAGTAAAGTTACTGTGGTAAATACTATTCACGGTAAAAGTGACTTTACCATGGTAACTACTATGCACAGTAAAAAAAAAGTTACCATCTAAATGATTTCTAACCAAGTGGGAATATCTCACCAGAAAATCCACCAACGAGGAATGGTCCTAGAAATGGAGCCAAAATGTCATCACCAATCTAGCACTATGATAATTCTCCACCGAGAACTCCTCATGCTATGATTATTTACTAATGCACAGTCTTTAGTTTGGTGGATGTAATCTGGAAACACAACAAACATAACACAAGAATACTGTAGACTATGATACGAATGAATGATGACAAATTTGAAATATAAGTGTTGATTATAATATCAACATGAAATTGTTACAATCTCACCCATGAGGTACTTCAAGTGTTACTAACTTCACTTGCCTTCCAACAATAACTATGGGAGAAACTTCACAATGGCTTCTTTAACACACCTTCTAAATGATGGCTTCCTTTACACACTCATACAATATTTCTCACTACTTCCTTCTATGCTAAATGAGTGGGGGTGGCCTATTTATTTATAGGAATTCAGACTTATCCACCCTATCTCTAAGATAGGATATGAAATATCTTTTGGCCAATCATATTCCATGCCTAAACTCTTGCCTTTATATGTAGGCTTATCTTGTAAGATAAGATAAACCTTATCATCTCACATGGGTTCCACCTTTTTAGACTTTTCCACAAATAAAATACATAAAATATTTATGACATCACTCTTTTTCCTTATTACAAATATAATATTTCTAATTCCTAATCATGTAGACCCTACTTCTCTACTTACCCCAACTTGACATGTTAACATTACCAGACCACTTACGAAAAATATTTACTTTTTACCACAACATTCCTATTGTACTTTGACTGTTACTGTACTCTAATTTATTGGCGGTACCATACTGACGGCACTGTTATCTTCTATCAGACGCTACTACTAATCATACTTAACAACATCCTATTCCTAATACATACATAATAAAATAGAAATTACGGAGAAAATTTTTAATATCGACAAGGCCATAAATCTTCCATGGTAGGGTTGTGTTGATACTTTGCTTGAAGAATATTATGCATACATCCATTGATATCAACCTGGAATCTCTTCACATATGTATGAATAGTTATGAGGGCAAAATTTTTCTCCATGAGTTGTGCACTGAAGATATTTGGACATTGGTATTCCCTAATTTGGACTGGGAAATAAATTCTTGAACAATGCTTGCCACTGAGAAGAAAATGAACTTGGAGTAGTTGTCGTGTAAGCTCCATCAATGCCCACTTGTCACCGATGTACTTAGGTAGCTTCCATGGAGTACCTGCAAATCTGCTCTCACGAATGTAGGAAAAGGATGGAAATTAAATAAACCATGTTCCCCACTGAGAAATGACATCCATGGCCTCTTTGGAGAATCTTTCCTTTGTATTCCTATTCAAGTTTCGAATCACGCGGAAGGTGAATGCATCATTAACTCTCCTGAAATGATAAGAGCTATTTTTGAAACTTAACTGTGGATAATAATGGAAGACATTAATTGATGAACCCATGACTCCTTTTGTTTCTAGCCTCAAAAATAGTTTCCTTCTATCCACTGCATAAGTTAGGTATGATGTCATGTAGAAAGATCTAGTCATCTTCACTTCGATCAATTGTTTGTGAAGAGTATCACTGATGATGGTGGCCCAATCCACAAACTATATTTTGGCAAGGATGATATAGATAAAATAATACATCTATGGGTGGAAAATCCTAGCAAAGGGTAGACTGAAGACTCGGCTCAGGAGAGTGATCTTGTCACCTATTTCCTCCACAAACTCAACGTGGTACAGTTCCTTAGGAAGCTGGTCAACACAAGGCCACTTGGTCACTAACTAGTTGTTATTAACCATCTTGCTCCACCTGAGGGGTTCTTCATCCCAAAAATCTTGTGCTAAATTTTGAGTGATGTCGACATTCTCAGTCAATTCAAGTATGCTGAGAAATTCCTCAATGTGCTCTGGTGTGATTAAGAGGAAAGTATCATGATTATCCTTATAAATCCCTCACCTCTCGAGATCATAATGATCTATACAGGCGATGACCAGCTCCGGGCATTGCACCGAGACAGGAAATGCCCTTGCTTGGGGTAGACCACTATGGTAGAGCCTATATCAGAATATGGTTTTGAACTTTAGCTTTCACCCGATCACAAAATTGTTGCACGTTGATGTGGCCAAGATTTGTAGCAGTTATATTGTCATATGTAGACTAGATGGAAGTGGGAGGAATGATTCCTTGGAATTTATACTTGAGCATGGACTTATTTGATTTCTCCAATGGCTTCCTCGATTTTCCTGTAGATTTATTGGTTTTGTTTGCCATTATGAATTTAATAAAAAAATGACTCAAGCATGCAAAATGATGTAAATGGTGTCAGGTCTTAGTCTCCAAACCATTTTCAACACAAGAGAAATAAGGCTCATTTAATTTTAATAATAATAATTATTATTATTTTAAAAATAATAATAATAATTGATCTTGAATTACAAATTTTTAAAAATGTCAATATAATAAAAAATATCAAGACTAAGCTCGAATTCTAGATCAGGCAACACTTATAATATTTATTTTTAATTAAATTATCCCGATTGTAATGGCTTCACGCAGGATCAATTTTAATATTTTTAATTCAGAATTTCTTTGCCTCGCCTGATTCAAGTTGCTTCAGTGTGAAGAATTGCTTTGATTTTCTGGCAATACTTTGAACTTGTAATTTTTCTTTTCACTGGCATTTGAATGCGTGAGATAAATTTTTTTGTCTGAATTACCTAGAGATCTCCTGGTTTATGAAAATGCGTGTATAATTATTTTTCTTGAATGCGTGAATTATTTTTTATTAAATTCTCCCGTGGAGTTTCTTCACCAAAAACCTCTACATGAGCACTACCTAGTTTGTCTAGGAACATATATTTTCATTCTACAATGCATGCTCCTTTTTTTGCATGTAATAAATTCTTGCTAACATGGAATCTTTCTTTGGATGCGTTGGAAATGATTAATTTTTATTACCTTCTGGAAATTGTGGGTGGAGCTGTTTGGCTGAGCTTGACATTTTATTCTCTCTCCTCCCAACGTTGGACTGTAATTTTATTGCTGCATTGAATTTTGTATCCTTTTGGCATGGCAAATGCTTCTTTTAGTTGTGTGTGAATAAGTGGAAACTTGTTGCTTGCATGAAAAAATCCACCTCTCCCTGGGTAGGCATGGTATTTTGGCCTATTTTAATATTTTAATTCCTCTAAACCAATGCGTTGAAGATTCCTTCTATGACTGCGTGAGTCTTTATTCTCTTTGTATTTTTTTATTTGGACTTTTCCTCCTTTATTCCACCAATGTGTGGACTGCAATTTTCCTAGAAAAAAAAAGAAAAAAAGAATATTTTTTTTGGCTTTTATCTTTGACAACTCCGTGGAAATGTGTTCTTCACTGCAAATTTTATTTCCTGGACGACTGGGCATGGATTTTGTCTGCTAAAACCTACTTGAAAATTAGTTTCCAAGGTGTTGGAAAATTATTTGCTTTTGTGAACAACTAGCTTTTGTAATTTACTTGGACCATTCTCCTGCTACGTGGGATTTCTCTTGATCAATGCATGGCTTTCTAGCTTCAACATGGGATCCTCTTGAAGCTCCAACACATGGAATGCAATTTTTTTTAACAAAACCAACGTGGAAAACTCAAAACATTCTTTGGTTAAACCTACCTGGACATTGTTGCATGCATTGAAGTTTCCTTATTCTTCCTGGAAAATGCGTGAAATCCTCCCTCAATGTGGACTTCCTCCAATGCATGGAGAATACGTTTGAAAAATATTCTCCTTCAAAACCTGTGATGAAAATGAATCTTTGGAAAAAATATTTCTCTGCAAACGTTTGCGGAAATAAGAAGACTTTGGAAATAACAAAAAAAGTTAGAAATAAAGAGCCTCAACTTCTTACGCACAACTTCTTCCACAGAGTTTCACAAAGGATTTGTTGTGACTATTAAAGAAGATTCTGTAACTGTTTCTTTGTTTCCGTTGGAATAACCAATTTCCCTTTCTCTGGGTAGTGGGAATTAATTGTCAGGAAAAGATGGGAAGAAAACTTAATCATTCACCAGTGGCAATGGCAAAACAAGTTGACAATTCCCATTTATTTCCCCATGTGGTAAATTGGGAGATATTTTCCTAGTTTGCCAATTGGTTGGGTTGGCAGTCAATAGGAGGAATTCCTCAAGTGGGGAACAAAGAAGAATTTTCCAGGAAAGGGGAAATCCAGGTTCGGAAAGCCAATTTGGCATCCCCGACAATTGGAAGTAGAATTTTATTTTCCCCTGAAAATAAAGAAAAACTTGTCGATTTATTTTTAATAAATATTATATTAATATTTATTTAATTAAAAACTCCAAAAATTAATAAAATTAATTTTATTAAATAAAAGGGTAATAAATTAATTAAATATTAATTAATTAATTATTAACATAGTTTGTGACCTGGTGGGAGGAGTTCTCACCTGAAATGGATGAAACGAAGACCAAAATGATCGGGAGAAAAAGACGATCATGATGGGGATGATAAAGCACGTGAAAGAATACTTTGGATTTTTTTAAAAAAATTATGCTTATTAATTTCGCGAAGTCAAAATTAGCTAATAACAAAACCATAGATGAAATTAATAAAAAATGAGAAAGATAAGTTTTACTCAAATATCTCCAAGATGATATAATGATGATATGGATTTATTTGGTGTTGAATCTCTCTATTTAATCCTTCAAAATTATGGAAGATGAATTTATGCTTTGGTAAAGACACCATTTCAAAATTGATAATAGAAAAAGTATTAGCATTACACATATCAAGCTAGACAAATATGGATTTGGATTGAGACGTGCGTAAAGATTGTTTCTCTCAAACTAATTGATACTTTAATGGAGCATGGGACACCATATATAGATACCTTTCCTAACGAGAAACTTCCAACAAAAATTATAGAAGCTAATATTGATTATTTTTCATTTTATCATGCCCAAGATAATGATCATGTTGACATACAAAAGTTTCTCCATCTACTAATGAGCCAATACAACCTTCTATTTTTCAATTCAAGAATTATTTACTCAAAAACCCTCAAGAGAATTTGGTTTTAATAAATGATTTAAAACAAATTGTGTGTCAAGTTTTTCATCTAAATGTGGTTATTTCTTAATTTTCTTCTAATAATATTGTTTATTAAATTTATTTTTCTAACCTTTTTGCCTCTTAAAACTCTCTTTCTTCCAACACTCATATTAATCAACGGGTTATTGTTTCTAATCTTCCTTCTATTTCTCAATATTCTCTTTGATGCAGACATGGTTAGGGTGCTCAGTGAAGATCCTCTATAACCACATTTCCCTCAAAAAATTGTGCATAAAGCATATAAAGATACATGAAATAAAATAGTTTTGAATTCAATAGCAAAACAAAAAACAAGTTCTATCCATATATTTAGATGAATAGCACACACATACCCATTGATAAAAATGCAGTCACGTCAAGTCAGATCATTATAATCAACCTATTTTCACCTTCATTTATGTTTTCTTTGAGCTCCAAGTCTACATCTTACTCTATTCTTCTAAGAGTTGTGTTGAGATACTATATACCATGCTAAGATCTTCTCTTCTCTCAATGTAACGCTCCAAAATTTCACAACCCAAAATGTAATAATAAAATTGAAAAAATCATTTGACAGAATACTTACGACTGTTGTACTGATCACAAGACACCCAACACTAGGCCCACATATACACTAACACTCACAGTTTCATTAAGAAAAATAACATGTAACCTACAAGTTGGATTTCATATGCATTGTATTCAATTACTTAATAAATGTTAGATTTTGGAAGCATAGCTAATGTTACCAACATCTCTATTCACATTAGTTTTTACAATGTAATTCCATTTTTTTTCATGATCAAAGAGTTGGTTTTGAAATGCATGACTTCGAGTCTGACTAAGTATCATAAAATTCACTCAACCATAGAGGAATAAGTATCATATGAGTCACTCCACCATAGAGAAATGAGTATCATAGTATCCAAATCAGGAACAATCACTCCATGGTCCTAGACATAGAGCTCTTTACCTCAAAACCAAGGGAATGTTTGCATCCCCAAACATACAAAACATGACAACTTAGGCATACCCCCATATAAAACACACATCTTACTTTGATATTTTAAAATTCATTTCGAGATATTATACTATTCCATGATATTCTCTCCTCTCTTTATCCCTAAGGAAATTGAGATTTTTTTATATAGAAATATAATCCATCCAATGTGACATTGAATTTAGAAAAAACTCCTAAAATTAAGGAACAATAAGAAGTTAAGGCCCAAAGGACCCATCACAAGACTCGATTGAATTCTCTAAAAATTTTATGGATTGTAACACCATTATTTTGTACTTCACTACTACTTTAAACCAAACTTGCAATATTTTGTAGCTTCCGTTAGGATTGAGTGGCTTCCTTAATGATCCACATATTCAATAAACCATTTTGGCTTCAGTTGTGTTCTGTAGCTTCCAAAAATTCTTGTGAATTCTCCATATACTTGTGTACACATGACCTTTCACTATAGAATTATGCACAACACTAACCTTGTGAAATAGAATTGTGCATAACACTAACCTTGTTAAATAGACTTGTGCACAACACCCTCAACACAAAATGCAACGTAAAATGCAACATAATCTACGCTAACTATTTTGGTTGATATAGAATAGCCTGTGAACTTGGATACTATTACATCATATACCTTGGGTAATTTTAAAAACTTGAGCTCTTTCTCAAGTGAGTTGGCTCTTCAGAATTCAATGTCAAGCAACCTCTATAAAACTCAACCAAGTTACATCTTTAAAATCCCTTCCTTTCTAGTTTTCTAGCCACTCCTTGATACATGGTAGTTCTCTCAATTCCATAACTCCTCGTAGATTATTCTGATACAAAATTTTAGGCGGTTTCGTTAGGTGTTTTGATTAGCTAAATTATCATAAATAAATTCTCCTTGTGCTAGTGCAAAGTCCCATGTTTCTATCTTGTCTCCCACCAAACATTTAAGTAAATATCTAAAAATCCAATACAAAACCTCTATCTATCCATCAATCTATGGATGATAGGCTAAACTGAATTATAACCTAATATTCAACTTCTTCCATGATGTCTACCAAAAATGACCAAAAATAATTACATCCCTGTTAGACACAATATTGTGTAAAAATCCATGGAATCTTACAATATCCTTGAACAAAAAAATTACGATGTCCATGACATCACTAGTCATCCTACAAGTAACAAAAATCTTCCATTTTTAAAGTTATCCACCATAACATAGATGTAATCAACACTTATTTGTATCCTAGTGTTGGCGAGAAAATTTGTTGAGTGGAAAAATCTATGGGTTTCTTGCCAACACTCTTGGAATCAAATTCCATCAACTTGTATGGTGCAGCTCCGTGTTGATATGCATGACGAAATGAGTTGTTCTGGTGGCCTTGTGATATGGGATCCAATAGGGGCACTCCACTAACCCTGCGGTAAAAGCTTGCGGTTACCTGCAAGGGAAGACTTTGCTTGGAGAGCGAGAAAGGGGGTGAGAAAAAGAGGAAGAGGAATTAATGTTGTGGGTAGAATATCATATTCCTACACACACTAATTAGAAATTTCAACACACATTTATAAGAATAAAACAACAAAGCTTTGATGCTACTAGCTAGAGGAAACCATGCATACAAAGATGCACACATTCATATGCCTTGGAAAACTAAAACTTCTTCCTTTATTAGCATCTCAAAAAAGTTGTACATAACATGAGAATGGATGAAAATATGGAGGGGAGAAGTGGAAGAATTGGCCTAACTCTTTTGCTCTTTCACAAGAAAATGCTCTCTCATGAACTCACAAATTTTTCAACCCCTTGGAAATGGGAATGCCTTTGCATTTTATAAGAAGAGAAGTAGTTCTTCATCTACCCCCTAATGAACCTTCATATTTCTTTACAAAACTTAAAACTTTTCACCTTCCTAGAAAAACAATAAGTCCCCCTTTTTATAACATAAAGGTGACTTATTACATTAAAAACCTAAAGTTACTTTTTAATTACATTAAATACATATGAAAAAGTGCAACCCCAACAAAGAATTAAAATTGAGGAGAGAGAAAGTGGGGGGGTAAGAGAGGAGAGAGAAATAGAGATATAGAGCGAATAACGAATGCTAAAGAAGAAGTCCCGCCATCGAAGGATCTCACTGTAAAAAGCTCTGCCTAGATTGATCTCAATGCCTTTGAAACTCTCCAATGCAATGATTTTCTTTTGATGCAAATGGATTAACTTTGCCTCGCAGATGAGAAACCACCTTCAAATGATGAGCCTAGGGACACCACAAACTAAGTGTTTAGAAACACTTTTAAATGATTCCTTGGATTGACCATGATCATTTCTCATGAAGATCCACTCCAAAGCAGTTAAGAGATGAAAATCAACTCTGTAATGACCTTTTATAATACTGTCATACACTGATCAAGGAAAAATTGTGATGAAAGTGCATTTTGGAAGTCTGAAATGATGATCACAAACTCCTTGTACACATAGCACTGAGACATATCAAGGTGATCTCTGAACACATGAAGACTTCATGGAGAAAGTCGAAGAATTCCCACTTTTGAAGAAACCATCTTCAAACCATGAAATAACATACATTTGATCTTCTGATCAAGCAACTGAACAATGAACTAGATAACCACTCATTGTCGACAGAGAAAACCCATGACATGACATACTTGTGAACTTGAATTTCTTGGCTCCTGAGACACTTCCCTGCACTGAAAAAGATAACTTACTACTTTTAGTAAGTGTCAAATTTCACCTTTCTTTACCCCGATTGGTGAAGTTATCTTGTATGCTTTCCCCTGTGTACACTCCTTTCACCAAAACTACTTATTTGGATGACTTACTAATAATAGTAAGTTCATTGTATAAGAAACTTACTATTTTTAGTAAGTGGTAATTTTCACCTTTTTAGGCTTCAGCCACTAAGAATGTTCCTCTAGACCACCTTTGTGCACACTACTTCTGTCGAAACTGTCTTCTATGCATGCTTGCCAAAAATAGCAGGTGCCTGTGTAGGAGGATTACTATTTTTTGGAAAGTGGGCATTGTCTTTGGACTACCTTTGGTTTTCGATTTGTGAAAAAAACTTTTTTTGAACATGTGGGTTTTTTATTTTATCTCTCATATGAAATTTCATCTTGATCTGGTCTCTGAAACAAAGATAATAAATTTTTAAATTTCGGTGCCAATAAATGAGGGTTTGTTTCTTACAAAAATTCCACGTTGTGCATGAAAAACCCATCACCTAGGTTTTTATGGCCTCTAAAAATTATGAAGAAAAAAATTTCACTTCGATCCATGCCCTAGATTTCAAGATATTGCATTTTTTTGTTCTCACGTGCACCACTTCATTTTGGACAAAAATAGAGATTTGAGCATGGATTTTTCTATATTTTTATCCAAAATAATGGTGGTGAGATCCAAGGGAATTTTTGGAAAGAAGGAGAGTGAGAATAAATGGTGAATAAATATGGAGAAAAATCACCAAAGTTTCGGCAGCAGATGGAGCATGTGGGGGTTTGAGCGAAAAAATGGCTATCTCTCTGTATTATATAGTATTTGGTAACCTTGAGGGAGGGGGGGGTGGAATTTTTTTACCTCATTTGTCCCTTTTGTTTGGGGAAATGAGGTGCACAAAAATTTTCCTAAGCCTAGTGTTGACAAGTGTCACTCATGCATGTAATGAGAGAGGTGCTTACAAAATTTGAAAAAGAGCTCGCTCAGGGGTCATATGAGTGACCAAGAGGTTAAATAGGGGTGGGGAAAATTTTTTGCACCTCACGTACCTTTAAAAAGATGCAATGGGGACATGAAAATGACACCTTAACCTCAGGTTGACATGTGTCCCATTGGAAATTTGGTTAAGTATCGAAGAGTGTACCTTGAGAGCCAACTTGTGAAGGCCATATCTTGAGCTCCCAGATGAGTTTTCGGGTGCTTACTTATATGATTTTTCATTAAAAACATAATATGAAAATAATGGTGAGGGTATTAAGGCTTGAATCTGACTGAAACACCTCCAAATGGTTCTCCTTTTTCTCTCAGGATTTCCCAGCTGTGTGCCTAAAAGAATGAGTTTCCTAGAGAGGTGCATGGGGTTTCAAGATGTCCTGTCTTTTCCACCATGTAGAGTATTGAAAATTATTTCCATAGGTATTTTTTTTGTCTTGAAACTCATTGTGGAGATCCTAGAATCTTTCTTTGAAGTTCAAATCCTCTTTCGCGGTGCAGGCTCCTTAGGGCCAAAAAACTTGTTTTCGTTTAATTGGCTCCAAAACCTCTGAAACTTCCCAAAATCTTCCAAAATAAATTCCAAAACATTTTTATCTCTTGAATAATCCTCCGTGATGGGTTTTATCCTTTAGATCCACTCCGGGGATGATGCACTAGTCATAGGAAGGTTGATGATAGCCCTTCCCAAAATGGCTCAAAACTGCATTGTTGAACACTTTTCTCCAAAAGTTCCTTGAATGAGTTTTGCTTCCTAAATCACCTAGGGCATACATGAAAATAACTTAAGGGTCACTTGAATGACATTATAGGACTGGTAATTGTGGATGAAATGACCTGGGGGTGTCTTGGGAAGGTATGACTTTGAAATTTTTTGACACTGTGGTATTGTTGTCCTATTTTCTAGTGAATATTATCCTACAAAAACACATGACAACAATCGGCTCTAGCTTGGGGACATGTTATGGAATGAGCATAGTGAGGACATGACATGAGAAATCCCAGAATCTAAATTTATAATACATTGACCAGTTCCTTATCCATTGGGCTTTAAAACACACAACTTACAAGAGGTAGCAAGAAAGGAAGAACACACACACACACACAATGAAAGGAAACACACAACACATGAAAAGGAAAGACCACACAAAATAGGAAAGGGAAAGACACACCTAAAAATCACTTTTGGTACAAGGTGGGGGAAAACCCACTTTCACTAAAGTACTTTCCTTTTTAGGAGTTATCCCCAAAGAGGTAACACCGAATGATGATGTTTTGCGAAGCCATTGACTTGTTCCAGAAATTAGCCTCCTCTCCTTAACTACTTCTGAAATCCAGGGGATTTCATGATTTTTTTTGTACTTTGTAGGGGTGAGCCTACATGAGCCTCTTGATGTTTAGGTATTCGCTTAGAGATTCCATTGCATTTATTCTCCTAGAAATCGGTTTCGGAATGCCAATTGTCTTCCCTTATCATCCACATTGTTTCTTTTTCATTGAACACCTCATCATCATCCCATGGTTGATTTTTGTTCAATTTTTTAAAATCTTCAGATCTCTTTTCATTCTCACATTCGCATTCTAGGACATATTTTCTACAATAAGAATCGAATTCACATTTTTTACGCATATCAATATGAGGTGTTGGAATGTCGAATGGAGGATTAAAAATGGCCTCATATCCATCTTGAAAGGCCACTGCTTGAGCTAAGAGGTTGAGAGTTACCTCAGGATCTCCTGTGTCTTCTGCCTCTTCTAAAATGTCTTGTACTAAATCCTTATTTGAAACCACCTGAAAGCTCATCTTTACCTTCATTCGAAGAATCTCTGTTTTAAATTTCAAGGTCACCATTGGGAAGCATTGTTTCTTTATTTTGACCATCATAGCGTTCTACCACTTCTTTTTCAAGGGGAATCTCAACTTTGTGCGCTTCAAAATTCTTTGCTTCAGCTTCTTCATAAGATAAAGAGTCCTCTTCAAATGAGAAAGAAAAGACCTCACTTTCATCATCACCTTCATCATCCATTGGCTCAAGAGAGACATCAAGTTATTCACCTTGCTTTGATCCATCGTGAACAATATCTGAATCATTTGAGGGATTAGGATTTGATTCATGTTTGTCTTACAACTCGATAGCCTGCATCATGAGTTTGAGACCAAGTTTAGGGTTCTTTATTTCTTCTGCATTCGTCAGGAGATCTTGCAGCGATTGTTATTTTAGACCATTCAAGGGTTCATCACAAATTGACTTTGTCTCATCATGGATGATGTGATCGAGAGTATCTTCATCCCCAAATGGCAATGAGAATATCTCCTCCTCTTGGGTAAGCATACAGGTCGATTTCTCCATTTGAAATTCATCAAGAACCATTTCCCCTTCTTCATGGCTTGTATCATTCGAAAATTCAGAGATATTCTCTTTCATCTCAAAGTTCTTAAATGCTTCTTCAAGATCAATACCCTTTAGAGGAGGAATGATTGATCCTATCAAGATTTGGATCTCATCCTCTTCTTTAGTTTTCACAAAATGATTCATCATCCTGTTATTTTGTTGAAAAATGTTGGCTCCTAGGTTTCCTGCCTTTTGCACTATGTACCTCATCTTCTTTTTTGGAAGAAATTTCTCCATGTCTCCTTTCACCAGAATGGTTATGGAAGATCAATTCATTTGGATTTTACCTTCCAACTCATGGTAGAAACTTCTACATAACAACATTCCAAATGAAGCCGGAATTTTTGCTACCAAAATCATCATTGAAACTTTTTTGTCAAGAAATTTGGTGAGAGCCACCTGTGCATAATTGATCTTCCCTACAAGTGGGACTTCTTTGGACTCCATGGAATAACAAGAGCCACTGGTTGGAGTCATGATGAGTATAATATCCTTGGAAACCTTCACAGGCATCACGTTGTCAAAGGCACCTAAATCTATTATGTAATTTTTTAATACATGTTCTCCAACCAGAAGGGAGACATAAAAAGGGTTGACCTTATCGATATTTGATGCACTCAGGGAAAACATGTTCTGTGATGGAGGTGTAGGTGGGTTTAGTAGTATCCCTTTAAAGTTAGGAGTTGCATCATTGGGTTATGAACTACCACTCTTGATATGCTAGATGAATCTTTCAAATTGCTCCGGATGAGTCCGCATATATTTGGTTTCAGAAATCTACACTTTGACTCTATTTGCATGTTCTACAAAGTCAAAAGGATAAAATGCAGATAAGGGGGATGAAGGGACTACTTTTGGAGTCAAGATAGGCTTGGAAGTGGGTGTCGATATTTGGGGAACCGAGGGTATTTTGAAAGGAACACTAGGAACTTTTGAAGCACTATATTTTACAGGAGTAGATTTAGATTTAGCAGTGGAAGAAGCATTAGAGGACTTACTTGGAATAATGGGTGACCTCCCACTGGTCACAGGATTAGGTTTCTCCAATGCGAACTCCATGCAAGGTGGAAGAGGAGATCCTTGAATGATAATTTTGTTTTGTGGAGTCACTATAGGAGGATCTTCAATCTTCTTATTTTTCATAGTAGTGGATGACGAGGCTTCCTTTTTAGCCTAAGCATGGGTAAACACCACACATGAAAAACTAGGTGCATCTTTGTCATTATATTCATCCTCCAAAATACTAGAAAAATTATATTTGTGTGTCATTCTCTACTTCCTCAACCTCTAGGAAATTTGACCTTCGCTTTCTTGTTCCAATCCTCATCTTCTTGAGTCCTGCAATGGGAATTGAAAGGTGGGGCTTCCAAGGCAAGCCTTTGCGGTGATCTTGTAATATGATTTCTATTATTTTTTTGAGGGGATACCCATTTGAAAATTTCCCTGTTCAATGATGACATTTCATTTGCCAATTTTTGTAAGATTGGATCTGTTATCGCATCTCTAGGACGGTGAGCTTTACACTTTGAAGGGTTCTTGATATTTCCAGATAGGATGAGGTCATCTTCAACTTCAATGGCCATTATTTTTACTTTTTTGATGTTCCTCGGTTGAACTCTTCGTAGGAAAAATCCTACCTCTGGTGATTAAGCATTAATTAATAATCTCTTAACATTGTTTACAGATGGTGAACCTTCTTCCGGTATCTTGTGGAGTAACCGGTAAATGGGCCACGAAGTATCTCAAAGTTTAATTTTCTCCTTTCTTCATTTGTGCTAATTAAACAAGGAGATCTTGACAGTACTCAATAGTTTTGAATATTTCCTTGAACTTTATTTTGATGTCATTCTAACAAGTGATGGATCTAGTGGGCAGGAGGTAGAACCATTTTGTTACATTTTCTTGGAGAGACTCCATGAAAAATCTTACAGCCACGTCTTCACGTTCAACTCCAAGAATTTTGCATGATGTGGTGAAGGTGACAATGTGTTCTTCAAGAATTTATGTGTGGTAGCCTTTGAAATTTGGAAAGTTCTTGTGGGAGCTTGTTGGTAGATTGTGAAGAAGGGGGTGTAAGAGCAAGTGGGCCTGTATTTATTCCCTATGGAACAATGGGTTGAGGTATTTTTGTGTCGTCCACCATTGTTGTTTCTATTTTCACTCCTACAAATTCTTCCTCAAATCCTCCTTCTAGTTATCGTTCTTCTTCTTCCTCACTAGGGAATTCAATGTTCAATGGTGGTATAAAAATGGGAGAATTTATAGGGGGAGTATCAACAGGAGTTTAAATGGGATTACTAAGAGTACCACTTGATGAATTAGATGGGGACGAGGCTTGAGAAAAGTAATATGGATTATCTCTAATTTGATTTTGTGGATTTTGCAAAGCCTCAAAAATAGGATCAACAATTCCTCTCAACATATTCAACTCAAATTTTATGGAGCCTCTAAGGGAAACCCAAGTGCAACTGCTGGTGGAGGAATTATACGTGATCACAAAGGTTGTTTAATTACTGCTTATACTGTAAAAATGGGGCATCAGACCAATCACTATGTTGAAGCTTTATCAACTTTATGGGGTCTAAGACTTGCTAAAGATTGCAACATTCAAAAGATTATTGTTGAAGGAGATTCCTAGAATGTAATAAATCATCTAAATTAGATACATCCTAGATATTATTTTTAAGGGCTTATAGATGTGAGATATTATTTTCTTGACTTATTAAGAATAGATAGACCTATAGAGATTCTTTCCCTAATGACTGTAGATGTGCTATTGTAATATTTAGGGAACCTTATGCACCTTTTGTAAGTGTAAGAAGTGAATGTATCAATGTAGTTCTATAAGATTTCCAAGTTAGCAAATGAGGTAGTGTTTAAGTTTATATAGGGTTTTGTAGACAATTTATTAGAGAAAGGACAACCTAGATAAAGTATAAGCCCCAAAAAAGATATGAATTTGAAAAAAAGTTAGAGAACATATCGGTCCAAGACTGTACAAGTCCGTCATGAATAAATATACTATCCTGACAAAGCTATATGGGCTTAACCAAATTTTGTGCATTGTATTATCAAAATTTGATGACATGTCATTGTGTAAGGATATAAAAGATAAACAAAAGAACTCGGATTGTGCTAAGTAGGAATGGAAAAATTGTATTATCTCAACAAAACTAGCAGTGTCAAAGAGTGAATTTTCAAATTTGAGTGTCTACATTTTCCCCTTTTAAGTATAAAATGAAATTGCATACTGAAAGGAAAATAAACCTGAGTCTTTAGACACACTTTGTCTTCACTCGAATGTTTGTTTTACAAAATCACGTTGTGCTTGATGTTGGCATGCTCCATGATGAAACCTATAACATGGAGTGTAGTCAATTCCCATGATACATAATTGAAATTTAACTCAAATGTAAAGTGTAATATGAAATATTTGCATTTGCATTGAACGAAATGAAAGAGATGTAAACAAGGAAGGAATAGATATGTTTCTTTGTAGAGGGAGAAACTCCCATGCTTTTATTGTGCTTTGAAACTTTGCTTCGCTGAATTCGTTGAACTTTACCAAAGGATTGGGGGTGATCACTCCCAAATTGTGTCAAGGAAAAACTACATTGTTAGGTATATGCAACCCAACATGGAATGTTGAGAAGAGAATAATAATGAAATGTTGAAACACCCCCACTAAGGAATAAGAGCGAGTGTCAAATTTATTTAGCAACTTTGATATTTTCCCCTTTATGTGCAAGAGGAAAGAAAATTTTTCCCACGAGGAACTTAACCGCTTCAATACATTCCATAACCCCACAGACCACACCGATGTAGATGTATATAGTCCTAATTCTGTAAATAAGGACACACAGTAGAAAATAAAATATGTGCCCTCATCACCTTCCCATGTGCCACAGCTAAATAGAAACTGAAATGCGTTGAAATGTTGATGGTGGAAGGAGACTTATGCCCCCAATATTCCTGATACTCTACTAAAAATTGAATGTCATGGAAAAGGAGTGAATTGCTTCATGCCCCCTGTAATAGTATAAAATGAGTGATATTAGTTTGAAACTGTGTCAAAACCTAAAATTTATAACTAGAAATTTGAAACTATTGAGAAATTCGATGTAACTACCCCCTTACATGTGGTAGGGTTAGGACTGCACCATACAATCTTGACAAATCTATATAGTTCTGAATATCTATATTTTGTCTAAATTTATATGTTTGTCTAGATTTTTGAGTACCTATACCTTGTTTGTACATGCATCATATCCTAAAAATCTACTGGTGTTTTTTGTAAGTGTAGAATATGCCTAGATGAATACCCCCTCTTTTGAGGCATGTGCTAAAATCATGTTGATCACTTAGATTAAGAAAAGATGTGTGCACATGCACTATGTGTTTGAAAAAATGTAGGAGAGTGTAAGATATTGAAGAGGTATCCACCTTGAAGAACCTATACTTGTAAAAAGGAAGGTGTTTACACATGGTGGTAACCATGGTGCATAAGAAAAGCAATGATAAAAATAGATAGAAACCATATATATTATAACAACAATAGTACAAATACATGTAAGAGAAGACAAGTGCAATCATAGTGCAATCAGATGTCACACATATACAAAAAAAGTCACACAAAATGCATAAAGCCACAAATAAGGGACACTCATGGTGTTACAAGACAATCAAGAATCATAGGCTTATAAACAAGGGAAAGAAAAAGTAAACAGGATATACACAATGCCACAAACATTGAAAACCCATAATTTCGTAAGACAATCACAACACATAGGCTAAAAGAAATGAAAACAAGAAAGCAATAATACAAAAAGAAGCAAGTATACACAAAATAAGAATGTAAAAACATGATAACATGATATAATATCCAAGATATGTGAAAACATGTGAAACAAGAGTGTCATTTCTGCATAAGCCACATGTGATAGTATTATTAGCTCAAAATATAACATGTACACAATAACTACAATCAAACATAATGAGGAAGTGTAAAGGAACTATAATATCATGATGTAATAAAAATATATGCCCCATATGTATAAGAAGTCTGGGTATAGGGGTTTACCAACACCCATCATCATGTAATGCTCTATGTATGTTCTACATCATGCTCAAAATACCATGTGAATGCATGTATGTAAAGAGTAAAGAAACATGTTATCTATCAATCCAAAGTGACAAACAACACACTTATGTAAACTGCTAACATCTCAAGTAAAATGCATAGGTCCTGCTTTTGTATTTTTCCAATTATGTGAATGTTTTTTTATTTTGAGATTATGTTGATCTCTTTGCATTTTCAAATTTCTTAGTTATGTGCATGAAGGAAGGATAGAATTATGATACCATGTGGTATCAATAAGATCATCAATATCGTGATCAAATCCAACAGGGCTGGGGTCAACCATGTGGTGAAGCCTTTGAAATTTAGGATCTGGTGAATGTAATATAAGGCCATAATTATTTTTCATCACTATAGGGAGGGTTGTGCTTCCTCATATAGTGAGTCCAGTGTGTCATATTATGTTGGTATTCAGAGAAGTTTTCATTACGAATGGTAGCCACACCAGTGAGAAGGGGAAATGTGATACTGGTGTTGTGTGGAGTAAGAGTACCAAAGATGTGTCATAACCATGATTGTTTGAGAGATAATGGTACAAAAAGGGCATCAAGAGTGAAATTTTATAGTAATAATTTGAATTCCAAAAGCATGATATAGCCTTGAACATTATTGAAAGGATTAGAAAGGGGTTATGATATATGAGTGTGTTAAACCCAAGTGTGTAGGGCCTCATAAGTATAAATGTTTTGTGCATATGCAAATTTAATGGGAAATGTTTCCATAAGTGACCATGGATATAAATAGTGCAAGTGAAAGTGTCGAAGCCTAAGGGTGGACTGGATGTAAGATTACTATCAGAAGGTATTTGCTTGGTAGGTAAGGATGTGGTATGAGAAATAATGATATGTCATTGGGTTTTGAATTTAGTGATTATGTTAGCACAGAATCGACAGCGGTCAGTGTCATGGTTAGAGACATGATGATAGTGATAAAAGAGGTTGTGAGTGTGTTGAGAAATATTTTTAATGGAATGATGACACTTGGATGGAAATGAAAGAAATCCATGATCAAGTAAAACATAAAATATTTTTGATGATGAATCAAGACGATAAAGTATCTCAATAGAATGACCAAATGGGATAACATCCAATGTATCGATTGCATGTTGTAATGGATCATGGTTACTATTATCAACAATTATGTGATTAGAAGTGATGATAGCATCATACAGAGGAGTCTTGAGATGATAATTTATAAGGAAGGTAGTGTTACAGAAAACATGGAACATGGACTCATCTTCATCAATTGGGTTGAAGTTGAGTTTACGCAAGCTATCATTAGTAAGTTTGAGTGGATTAGTGTTACTATCAGTGGGGTAATTAGGTGCATCAGGTTGTTATGTAGTAACATTAAAATATTAGGGGCAGACGACATTGGAGGAATGATAATATTAGGTGAAGAAAACTATGATGTAGAGGTATTTGGAGGTGGTTCAATGGATAGAGAGGTAGTAGATCTAGAATGAAGGCTGGTTTAACTAACAACATATGCCTATAATTTCTCCAAAGGAATTATTTATAATGGGGGAGTGACACACGGCATTTTTGGTTTAGACATATCAATCTGATAATATTGGAAGAGTTTAGGATCTATGGGAACAATATGTTTAATGTTATTGTGGAAGAAATGACACAATGATAAAAAGTAGATGACACAACTTGCATATCATGAATCAAAGGACATCCTAAAATTATATTGTAGTGAAGAATATTGTCCATGATGTGAAATGTGGTATGTAACATCTTATGAATAATAAGGAGGTTTAAAGTAATAGTGCCAAGTGTAGATCAAGTGATATTATCAAAGTCACAAACAATAGTAGTAGTAGTATTGATTGTGGTTAGGGGATAGGTCTTAGGACATATGTTAAGGCCGAAACCATTATCAATCAACGCCCATTTTAATAGAAATATTCATAAACTTGCAGTGATAAAAAGGGTTTGTCATGTGTCAAAAGTAGGTACTAGCAAGATATAAATAACATTGAAAGAAATAGTGTCGTCAAGTTCCTTAAAGGTATCCATGAGGGAAGAAAAAACAGTTGGGTGAGTATCAATAGCCAAAGTAAAAGAGCATAGAAGTATCTTGTAAATTGTCCTTATAAATAGGGGATTTCTAAAGTAATTTTAAGATATATATTTTAGCAAGGTGTTGTCATGTAAAATAGCTTACCCAAAAATGTAAAATTCAAAACATGAAAACTTAGCCACAATGCAAATTTTGCCTTCCAATCCTCCCGATTCTTCCTCCTATGAGATCATCACCCTATCTTTGGAAATGTTCATAATGCATGTGGTGAACATGTATCAGTGTGCAAAGAAGTGTAACAAGGTTCATGAGTTGATTCAATGAAGTGCAGTGAAAGACCCATTTTCTTGGAAGCCTAGAAAGGCCAATTTTGGCCATTTCAGAGCATGTGTACAATCACTGGGATATTTTTGAAAATCTATTAAGTATGAAGAGGTGGTACTGTGGATCCTTGAAGGTGTTGGAAAATATTTAGGAATATTTAGGAAAATTTTGATCATTCAGGGATAGTTTGCTCAAAAGTGGGTTTTCTAGGTGTAAGGAACAAACAACTCAATGGTAAACCTTAACTTCTCCAGATGATTCTAGGATCTCTGCAAGGAGTCAAGTGGAAAATAAGTAGGCACTATAAATATTGAATAATTCTCTACATGATGGTAACATCCATTTTTATCTTAAGCTTAATGGTTTCTTGAGAAAGTCTAAACAATGTACCTGCCCCTCGCAGTTCTAAATAAAAAGGGCCAAATTTTTGTGTTGTAAGAATATTAAAGGTATGAAACCTATTCCATTGATCTTATAATGTGTTTTGGAGTCAAAATCATATAATACTTGACTTCAAAACATCATCCTAAGCTTTTGGGGTGAAAGAAGTAAATTTTGACGTTGTTTTTGGTCAGCTAGTGTAGAATTAGGCTTTCCATTAATGGAAAAGCACCATTTTGACCTCCTCTTGTCCCTATTGTACCCTTGGGGACATGGGGTACATGAGTGACATAAAACGTGTTTCCTCATCCTCCTCCCATAGGTGCACTTTCAAGCACCTGGTGTCTTAGGTGTCTCGTTTGTCCCCTGGGATAAGGGGGACATGAGGGACACAAAAGTGTGCCCTCACTCCCTCACCATGGGTGAAATTTTTTTTCCTTGATTTCCCACATGTCCCTAAGGGGATAGAAGGTACAATAAAGTTTTCCTAATGCTCAAACTCATCCCTTGGACTTCCATGTGACCTCTCTGTGCTCCGAAAGCCTATTCCTCAGCCCCCTTCACCCATCCACACTAGCTCCCTTGCTTCCAATTACTTCCATCCTTCACCATGGGCCTAATTTTGTGTCTTAATTTTCCAGGGGGACAAGAGGGAAAATAAAATTTTCCCGTGCCCAAGTTAGAGCCCCTAAACCTCCATATGACATCTCTCGACTCTGCAAGTGATTTTCCTAGCCCCTCCATCTCATCATCACTTGCTCTTATACTATAAATTGTATCCATCATGATCAAAGGAAAAATTTATATCCCCATGTTATGTTTTCCCAATTTCACCATTAAAACCTGATTTTTTACCTCACATGAACTCCCATTTGACTCAGGTTTGATCTGGAGTTAGCAAGGTGAAATAAAAGTGAAATAAAACATTTTTTGGCTTATTTTATCTACATGGGAAAAACCTTCTCCATTGTTCTTCATTGTCACACCTTGAAAAACACCATTTTCTACCACAAATGTTACCCACATTTTTTCCAAAATAACCATATCCATCAATTTTTTTCATCTCTTAAACTGGAAACCTGATTGAAATGAAAATTTTCTAGATTTCTCTTCTCTAAAACACCTTTGGGAAGATTGCAACTATATATCTAATGATTCCCTAGCTTTTTTTCATACAACAATTTGAAAACCTGCACCCTAAAACTTGCTTTTTTTAATTTCCAAGAGATTTAGCAAACGAAAAATGATGAAAATTGGAGCACAAGATCCTGATGTAAAACAAAACAAAGTGATGGTGGTTTTATTGCAATCTAACACTGATAAGCCCAATTTATAAAAATATCATGTTATTTAAATAAGGAGACTCTAAAATAGCAAGTTTCCCAAATTAGAAAAAAAACAACATTTAGAAAACCCTTGAACAGTAAGAAACACCAAAAAAGGTCAATTGGGCAACTTTTAAAAAATAACATGTTGGGAAAAAGCATATGTCTAAAAATAGAAACTTTCTAAAAATAGAAAATACTCATCAATAGAAATATCCTAAGTGGATCAAGAGCTTCACAGAACAAGGAATGTGTAAAATTTCCAAAAATTCTAAAAATAACAGTTTCTGACCCCACCTGCTAAAAATAGAAGGTTTTAGATTTTGGTGTAGAAAGTTGTTGGCATCTCTATTTTCACTCATCTTGTTGCTTCTTAAAGACATGAAATTCAAATACTTAGGTATGGATCCTATTTAAACCTTGGTTACTGAGTATCTAGGTATGGGTGACAGTGATGTCACTCACATGGATCTAGAAGACCTAAAAAATAGGATGATCGGAGGACTTAGAGAGCCTCTGCAAGAGAAAATATTCACGGGTGGATTGTTTATAGCAGAAGGCCATCCACTATTAGTTCAAATTACAAAATTGTTCCTAACATGTGCTCAACATTATGAACTTGATTCTAGAATAGTTAGGGTAGATGCCAAATCCATTCTTGCAATGTTTACACCCAAGGGAATCTCACAGTGTATGCAGATTCCAACCAGCAACAATATGGTCATAATCTCCAAAGAGTTTGCATCTTGATGAATGGGAAAATAATGAATCATACCTCTAGGTCCTCACACTCGGGTCATGGCTAAGAAAAGGCAGGAAACCCTCTCGTATGCCAAAAACCTTATCAAGAAGTGAGTTCCACGAGGGTTACTCAGATGTTATCATCTTGTTAAGAAGGGTAATGGGTTAAGAGATGATGAAGGATTTCCAAGACTTGATGGCCCAATTCATCCTCATTTCCACTGAGGGGAACCAGGTGGTAGATTGGGGAAAGATCATAAGTGACAATATCCACTGTCACTTGCTCCAGCTCCCTACTACAAGAAATTTTATGATAACCTCACATTTTGTGTAGCTCTTGTAACAACAAGACAATTCAAAAGCCTAACATTCACTCCAAATGTTTCTCAGAAATCACTAGCCTTCTAAAGGTATCCTCAGCTCAATCTTAAGGAAAGTAATCACCACTTTTCTAGGGTTAATGATGCATTCACCATGTTTGTGATCCAACTTCTGGAAGGAGAACCAGAGCTAAGGTTATCCTCTCAAGATGCAACATTGATTGAGAGATATGGATGTTTCTTCGCTCAGTTTGTAACTTTCTCCTACATCAGGGTTACAAGTTTCAATCTCACTCCTCAAAAACTCCCCAAGTATCTCAGTGAAAAAATAGTGATGTTTGAGTTGTATAGGTAGCTTCCTTGAGTCTACAAAAAGTGCAAGAACCACAAGAAAAAGGTGTGTCCTTCCCCATTTCTCTTGGAATATTTTTCATGTAAAAGTATTGTAGATGCCTTAAATCTCAAAGATTCCTTTTCTTCCCTTTTACTCTACTCATATACCTCCAAGTTTGATTTTGACATCTGAAACAATTCTAAAATATTCTATCTCCCTGAATTTCACCATAGTCCCTAGATTGAAGATTATTAGGTCAATTTCCTGGATGATTTTTAGGTAAGGAAAAGAGATCATATGAGAATGATTGTTGGTCAAATGAGAAGATTTGATTTTGATTGGTTCATTGAAGGTGTGGAAGATGATGAATCTAATTTTTTTGATCCAAAATATCAAGTGGTAAAGTCTTCACCTCTTCCACCTATCTCATGGAGCATTCAAGAATCAAGTGATATCATCGAGAGAACTACAACAGTGATTTAGAGGTCTAAGGAATGGTTCAGAAGAAAGAGGATTACTTTCATAGAATCATGTGGTCTCTTAACTCTCTCGAGGAAAGCATATAATCTCTCATCCTTGAAGGCATCTGAGAGAAATATGAGCTCTGCTCATTCAAGGGAGCCCGCAAAGAGGGAAAAAATATATAGGGAAGGATCTCACTACAAGAGACTTCACCAAGATTGAGGATCCAATGGGAAATTGATCTTCAAACCTCTATTTCCACACCAATCTCCAATCTCTTCTTCTGTTGTTGAGTCAACTCATCAAGTGCAGGATGTGGTCCCTCATCGTGAACCCAAAAGTTCCATCATGCCTAGTGTTGAACCTACAACAACATAGATCTTTGCATGGATCCAAGAACTGATTGGAAATGAATCGAGGAAAATGCAATAGGTAGAGGTACTAAAACTTGAAGCGATCTCAAATATCGTGAAGGAAAAACATGGTAAGAAATCACAAGTAACTTCTTTCTTTTTCAGTGGTGTTTCTGGTAATCAATATGTAGAATTTTCCTGGCCTAAAGTGGTAAAACCCATAGAGGAGATGACTCATGTGGAATATGAAATGATGAAAATTCCTTTGGGTCAAGTAACACATGAGGGGGATGTACATTTGTTTAAATAATATGTTTCCCATTTACTTTCAAGGAACGAAGAGTACAAACGAACAATTGAGAAGTTGGAAGAACATGTAATAATCCTCTTTTCCCATGTTCAGTAATTCATGGATCCAAGTAAAATTCCATCCCTTCCTACAAAATATGTTACTCCTTTTAGTGGATTTGACCCTATAGTAATAAAAAATTCTCAAGGTCATTATATGCAAGGAAGAGCTAATGATTGATGGGTTGACAAGATCCTTGAAAAGGGAAGAACATTGTTTCCTAAAATCCTTTCATTGTTTGATTTTGTTCTTGCCACCACTACGAAGGTAAATGTGACCAAGGATGAAATTGAAAAAGAAAAGGATCACTGGGACCAAGTGCTTCCATTGGTGATGGAAATGGGTAACCTTAACTCTATTGCATTGGTGGGAAGAAATATATTCAATTCCATAATTGAGAATTTGTCCCCCATTTGGTCTCAAACATTGGTTGCTTGATATGAAATGTTGAATAATGCTCTTGAGGATCTTGATTTTTGTGAAGAGATCACTTCAAAAATTCAATAAAACATAAGCAATGGAGTGTAGAAGCTTGGAGCACCTCCAGTGAGTGAGAATTCATCTATGGAAGACGTTTTGGGACCATTTGAGGAATTAGTCAAGAAAGAGGTAGGAGACCCCTTCTCGTTCAATGAGGACACCTTGGAGTCTCTCGCATAAATCTGGTGTGCAATTTCCAATACTGCTAAGGATCATCGTGCTTAGTTCAGTCAATGAAAAAACATCAACATTACTTTTGAAACTTGGATCAAGGAACTTAGTTTCATTCATATCCCTCAAGTAAAGAAAGTGGCACATGTAGCAACATGATTCACCAAGGAATTCAAAGATGAAGAAAATTTCCAGGTATATTCCCACAAAGTTCATCGATAGGCATGGCTCTTCATCAATGGATGTTTCATCTCCATTAGCATGATCCTCTCCCCCTCTTCTTCTCTCATCCTTCCTTTCTCTCTCATGTTCTAATTCTCTGTTGGGAAGGTACTTTTCACTTTTTGTCTTATTCACTTAAATGTGACCTATAGTTTAACATTGTAATGAGTTCTCTTTAATTAATTAAAAGGAACTCACTTTTATTTCCTAGGAATATGAAAGGTCACAAATGAATAAGGTAGGTGAAAATTTATGTGGGGGGTAGATGAGAGGTCTCTTTGTAAAGATATATATTTGGAAGACTTCCCCATTCTAAAGAATTGTCAATTGTGATTCTCTAAGTAGATAGCTATTGCACTACTAAGATACAAGTAAGAGATTGCATTCTTCTATTTCCTTTGTCTATGTTTCCTCCATTTCTTTGCATGATCAAATTTGTAGACATGATAATCTTGTAAAACAAAGGAAGGTGTTAGTGCCTTTGATCAATGAATCAATAGAAATATTTGTTTGTGATTTATTAGTCTTATCTTGTTCTTGAAGTTGAGTTATTCTAATTAAGTGTAGAAATAGTCTAGTTAATGTTATGGAAATTTGTAAGTTCCTATCCACAAAATTAACCCTCCTTCCCCAGATTCTTATTCCCCTTTACCTTATCTCTCTCTAAGAAAATTCCTCCCTTTCACTAGGTGAAAGAAATTTTCCATAGGTCTAGTGGAGTATTCTTGTGTGATCCTCGACTTCACAACCACCTGATATTGTGTTCATTCAAAAAATGGGATCCTCCCCATTAACAAGAGGAGGGACTTAGTCCCAGAGCATTGGTGAAAATCCACTAATTTTTCCTTGTGAAAAATTATTTCGCCAACAATTTTTGGTGTCCACCGTGGGGTATATTTTTTTGTTTCTATACCACTCCTAAAACCACAAAATATTAAAAAAAATCATATATCTAAAAATCAAAAAAAAATTAGAAATTGAAAATACTAAGATCCTTGATGTCTACTCTACATTTTTCCCCCAATGACCATTCCTAGAAATGCTCCTTTTTTGCAGCCTAATCTTCTTTTCTTTCAGGATACTCAAGAAGATCTCACAGCTAATTTGAGGAATTACATCTAGAATAACAGAGAAAATTTTCAATCACTATCATGTAGCTAAAGAGTTTTGGATTCGGAAGAATAACATGCATAAGCTTTGCAAAGAGTTAAATACAAACTCCAAATCAGCAAAGGAGGGCATAAATGAAACCCATTTTGAGATTCACACAAATCCTAAAAACTGACAGAAAGAAGATACACAAGGGATACCTGAGCTAGTGGCGTAATTGATCCAACATTCGAAGAGAAACAACTAGCTGATTTAAGACTTCTCATTACTCAACTAGTAAGGAGAACTAGTCAAGAATACTTTCTTGAGTTTGATCCTAATTTCCATCTTGAAGAACCAATAGTTGAACCACTGAATCTCATTCCTTTGGAGGAGGAAGAAGAAAAACTAGAGGAAGAAGAAGAGATAATGGTTGCCCATGCCTTGGGGATAGAACACAGGCACATTGGCCTTGAACCCTCCATTGCATGACCTACCAAATGGATCTAGGAAGAACTTTCCAAAGTTCCAAGGATATGGAAAACAACACCTTGATGATCATATCACACCATTCATAACAACTTGTGGGGTGGGGGGGGGGGGGGTGGGAGTGGAGTAAGAAGATGTTTCAGTCCTCCTATATTTGGAATCCCTGCAAGATGCCACTGCAGACTGGTTTTATCACTTGCCAAGAAGATCAATCAAAATTGGGCAGGTATGAAATATAAATTTAAGGCTAGGTTTCAACCAGTTAAATATGTTGATTCTCTCCTCACCCAATGGTATCAATTGAAAAAGGAGCCTTATGAACCTATGAGAGAGTTTGTATCCAAATTCAACAGGATTTTATATAATATCATGGAAGTTTTAAGACCACTGAACATAATCAACTAAGGTTCTTCACTAATGCACAATTTCCATAAGTTGGTTTCATGCTAAGAAGAATCCAACCTACCACCTTGGATAAGGTGCAAACACTTGTAGTTGATGTAGAAGATGATTTACTGATGTCTGGAAAAATCATGAAGGGTCCAAGTAAGGAAAAATATCAAAGTTCAAGTTCCAGAGCTACATGGACTCATTAGTGCAAAAATTGGCTAATGATGTTCTTTCTCTCAAAAATAAACTTTCTCAGAACTTCCATGTACAAGGACATTCTGAGAAATAATTTATCAAAAAATCAAATAATTGGTCCCCCACCTTAGAGGATTTCTCTAGAATCCCCTCCCATGAATGCAACATGTGGGACCCAGTTAGATGAATAAAGTGAAGAAGAAGCAAGCTTTATAAAGAAAAGAGGAAGAAAGTGAGATACTGATAGAAGAGGTTTAATCTATAGAGGTAGTTTTTTATGAGTATGCATCCTCTTCAGATGATGAATATGAGGAATTTATGATGATATGAAAAATCAAAGTTGTGATGTTTTCACTCTATCAAAAACTCTCATGAAGGAGAAATAATCCAAGCACAAAGATAAAGATAGAGAATATCCTTAGCCAACGACTCTACTTCATGAAAAGATCATAACTAAGAGAGGATATCCACTTCCCCCATCTTTAGAATCAACCAAGAAGAATCTTGAAGTTGTGCACCTCATCGCAAGAAATCCTCCAAGCAAGGTAAGTCAAATAATATGCCACAAATGATGTTTCTACTTCTATGCACATAATAAGAATGATGAGAAATCAGTAAGTATCTCATACAAGTTGAACTAAGCCAATGTTTGACATGATATTGAAAATCCTTCCTCAAACTTTTATATCATCGACCATGTAAAAAAGGCTAAGGTCCACATCTCAGAGTCTAAATACTTATAAACTCACACTGAGAAGTTCAAGAAACTTGTTAAGTTCACCAAGGGTGGAAGCCCCAAATCCAAAGTGTCTTAAAGAGAATTTGTGAGAATTGATACAAAAACTATACACCACAATGAAGTTGCACTCCAACGGTAACTTGATATGTCCAATGTAATCAAAATGATTTGAACAACAATGGAAAATCATATAATATAATAATAGATAAGCTCATGTAGAGAAAGACAACAAAGTGTCTTGGCATGCTCATAAATAAGAAAGAAAGGGTGCATATACGAGTGCTAAGTAACTCCAATGCATGAAACATAAGCCTTAACCCTAATGACATATGATATCACCTAAGTGAAATTAATCACCATGGGTGAGGGAAATTCACATAATAATAAATAGAGGTGAAATAATATCCCTCACACCAACACCCCCCTTCATCGAAGCTGAAGTAGAGGTCATGGAAAATCAAAATAGAAAGAGAAGATTCCCCTAGAAAACTAAGAAAGATGTGTCAATGGGGCCTGAAAACTAAAGGCTTGATAAGGTACCCATATACAAACAACAATCTTTCTAGAAAATAAGAAGAGGAGAGAAATGGGTCCCGACAACTAAGCTTGAGGAGGAACCCATTAACAACAGGATCTCAAGTAGTGGAGAAAAACCACAAGGGAAACATCCACTTACAAGAGATAAAAGACTCACCTAAACAACCTATGAAAGATGCGTCAAATGAGTCCCAACAACTAATACATGATAAGGTATCTATTTCCAAACTACAATCTTTCTACAAGAACAAGATGAGGAAGATACATGAAATCCATAAGAAGATGTGTGACACTAATGGACCTCACCCCAAGACGAGAGCACAAGTGAACACACTTGGCTTTAGTAAGGGGTTTGGTAAAGAATCCAAAAATCTGATATGAAGTCTGCAACTTAATAAAGTCTCCAAAAAGAGTTTCGATGAGGTGGTCTTCCACATGTAGACTAAATAATTTCCATCCAAATCGAACAATGTTTATGACCTTAGGAAGACCAGAAATGGTGTACTGAAAGTCTACCCTCTCCATGAAGGAGATGAAGGACTCCTCCAAAGTAAAAATGTTTGAAGGATCTGTAAAAGGAAGAGAAACTCCTTGTATTGCAACACAATTAGGCTCTGCGAAGAGACATCTAAGGTTTGATAGATACTCATCCCAAAAAGGTTGCTCGACAAATAGAAGAGCAATGTATGACATGTATGAATCATCATCATAAGAAAAAAATGGTGCAATTAAAGTTTGAGTTTGGGAACATGAATTCATGTCATCCGATGGATAAAGAGGGGGTTCAACATTCTCTAAAGGGTGAATGAGAGAGGGAGATTATATATCCTCATCAATACTTTCATCATTAGAACTAAAAGAACAAACCTCATCATAAAAAATTTGAACAAACAAATCTATGTCAGCCAAGCTATCATCACATGAAATAGGTGTGGAAATAACTGTATCAGAAGAATAAGAAGCAACAACAATATTTGAAGGGTCTCCAAATAAGGACTGAAGAATGTTCCAAACTATGTGAGGACACTTCGTGTGCACCACATAATGGTGAAGAGATGTGGAAATATGCATCAACAAGTAACCAAGAACCATGTCACAAGTGTTAAGCCAATCATTGAGAAAATATTTACCACTAGCGGTAGGTACTTATCCATAAAAGTATGGATAGAGATCTTGTTGAATGAGAAAACGTTCCATGCTTGAATGCCACAATGCATAATTATTCCTACCAAGCAAAAGTGAAGGAGACTATAATGCAGATTTGGTCCTACGAAGCATAAGTCTAGAAAGAACATTCTCCATGATGCATCCACAAATAAGAGCAATCAGTGTAAAAATGTCATGAATGATAAAGCACGCTCAAATGGATGCAGAATCATCTAATGCATTTGGAATGCAAGAAGAGAAGGGTACAATAATACGCCCCAGAAAAATATTAACACCCCCCTGATTTTGACACTTTATATTTTAGTGCGTTGATTACAATCAGATGTGATTGTGTATTGAGAACCAGTTAGTAACTTACCTTGCAATCAACGTAATAACATGCAAGAGTGGAGACCACAATCAAGGTTCATTAATCACAACATCTCAAAATCGTAATAAAACACAAAAATCAAGGATGCAGAGAATGCAATGTACAAAAATCTAATACAAGAACCCAATGCAAGCAAAAATCCCAACCAATGCATCTTAAAAGGGCAAGGAAGCAATGCAACCCGATTTAAATGTAGGGTAAACCTAAAGCACCAAAAAAAGAAAATGATGCTAAGGAAAGACATAGGAAATGAAGCAACACAGTTTGGCTGAAATAATGCAAGGAAAAGGGTGACTTGCCAACATAATGCGAACACAAGGCAACTATATCGAATGTAAGGAAAGAAAAATGCAACTCAATCAATGTTAAACAAACAGATAATGCAAAACAACAAACCGACTCAACCATGCAAGATTGAAAACATACAACTTGAGATTACAATGAGCTACGACAGGGGTATTGGACGCAAAATAGGAAGGAGAGAGGTGAATAGAGGCCAAAATACACGTAATTTTTTTTAAATCACTTTTATTTTTAAAAAAATTGATAAGACCAAGAATGACCAACCTCAAAATAATGCTTTCCCACCAAATACGACTGTGACCAACAAAATCTGGGGGTGAAAGACACAAGCCTGCACACATAAACAAACCCTAGAATGCCCAAAACTCTAAAGAACAACTCTTAAATTTAGTTAAAAGGATTCCAGAATAAACCAAACAAAAAATTGCATGAGGAACAATTAAAAAAATGAAACCGAAAGTAATCAACAACCCAAAAATGATGAGTGCACGGTTACTGAATCCTCAAGCTCTGATACCATAAAAGAGTGTTCATGAGAATCGATATAGAAACTCTGTACTGTGATGAAGTTGCACTCCAACGGTAACATGATAGCTCCAACGTAATCAATAAGATTCAAGCAACAATGGAAAACAATGTAATAAAATAACAGATAAGCTTACGTAGAGAAAGACAGTGGAGTGTATTGGCATGCTCATAAATAAAAAAAGGGGTACATATATGAGTGTTGAGTAACTTCAATGCATGACACATAAGCCTTAACCCTAATGACCTATGATATCACCTAAGTTAGATTACTCACCACGGGTGAGGGAAATTCACATAATAATAATTAGAGGTGAAATAATATCCCTCACACCAACAATGTTATCCTCTTCAAAAGTATCACCTACTTCCAATGGCTTGCTTCCTACTCCTGAGCCTAGCCCAAGATGAATTATCTTAACCTGTACCCCTTCCCCCACTGGAAATATTAAACCCTTCTAAGTTTCCCTATTGATAAATGGATACCATCTGAATAATTTTATCATTGATTTTGGTGCCTCTAATAATGGTATGCCTTCCAAGGTTTCTCAATCCCTCGGTTTTATTTTCTCTCAGGCATTTGGTTGTTTCTACTCAATGGAGACCAAATAGGTTCCACTTGTTAGGAGGATCAAAGATGGAGTGATGGCCCTTGTGGCCTATCTAGAAAAATAGGTGAAGGAAACAATTCTTGTAGCTGACATGTAATCTACATACGAGATTTACCTCAGTAGATGTTTCTACAAAGAAATGGGAGGAGAAATTCAAATGGATTGGTTTTGCACTTTAATACCAGTCAAGAGCGAGATGAAGAAACTCCTTCAAGAGCATAAGGTGAATTCTACAACATAGAAGTTAGATGACCCTAGGACCAACATCCTCTTTCAAATTAGAGAGTTGGGAAAAGCTTCATTTAAAGAATTAGGAAAAGTTCCATATAAATAAAGAGGTAATGGGAACTACTTCATGAGTTTTAAATGGAGTGAAGAACTACCTATTCTGGAGGAAAGGCCAAAAAATATCATTGGAAAGGTTTGGAACATGGATTTTTATGGGAGTTTTTATACAACTAGCTCAGAAGCAGGAATTGTCTTATCTTCTCTGCGAGGATATTTGTTCCCATTAGCATACAATTTTCAATTATCCAACATAAACAACACTTCCGAATATGAAGTTTTTTTGCTCGGGTCTAGAGTTTCTGAAGAGATGGGAATCAAAAACCTCATTGTTCAAGGTGATGCTAAATTAATTATGAAACAAGTGAGAGACATATTTTAGGTAAATAATTTTTATCTCCACCATTACAAGAATATGTTTTAGGGTTATATTTAATCGTTTGATGCATTTGACATTATATTAGTCCCTAGGGATCAGAATGTCAGAGCTGATTCATTGGTCGTATCTGCATCATTAATGATTCCACATCTTAACTTCAAAGGAGAAAAGTTCTTAGTGGAAATGGTCTTTTGGCCAACTGTGCCAGATAATTTGGAGAGATGGAAAGTTTTTTATGATGATAACTAAATTATATCCTTCCTACACTATACCGGTGACTTCAGGTCCATGTATTTAGAAGGAAGTGACTCACTCCCATAGGATTTTACCAAGAAGGACATTGAAAACAATTCAAGTTATTAAATAGATGAGGACACGATAATACATTTGAAAGGTAATAGAATTTTGAAGGGACTAGTGTCACTAGAGAAATTATTTGAAAAACATGACAAGTTCATCCATGGTAAGGCAAAGGATCAACCAAGATCCTCATCCAAGTATGACAAGATCAATATCGGAACAAGTGAGTAGTAGAGGATGGTGAACATTTCCAATTGTTGTTTGCCTGAGGAATGAAGGAACTTCTTAGGTTTTTTGAAAATTTATTCCAATGTGGTTGCTTATTCATATGATGATATGAAGTCCTTTCAACCTCAATCCATACATCATTATATACCCTTGAATCCCAATGCAAAATCCTTCTGGAAAAATAAAAGGAAATACAATCCCAAAATTGTTGGGACCGTCAAAGCAGAGGTTGTGAAGTTTTTTAATGCCTACATCATCTTTCATATCCACCACTCAACGTGGATAGCCAATATTATACTAGTAAGGAAGAAGAGTGCTGAAATCCACATTTGTGTGGATTTTCAGAACATGAACCAAGCTTATTTGAAGGAAAACTACCCAATTCTAGTCATGGACCATATCTTGCATGCGATTAATGGTTCATAGATGATGTCTATGCTCAATGGTTTTTCGGGGTACAACTAGATTGAAGTTTCTAATGATAATTTCAAGACTACCTTCACCACCCCATGGGGAACCTTTACTTACCCTCATATTCCATTCATCTTGATAAATGTAGGTGCCACATTTCAGAGGGCCATGGACTTAAATTTAAAGGATTTGAAGGAAAAGTGCATAGTGGTGTACCTTGATGACTTGACGGTATACTCTAAGAAAAGAGAAGATTATCTGCAACAATTTGAGAAATTTTTGATCCATTGTAGGAGGTACCAAATTTCCCTCAACCCAAAAAAATCAATATTTGTGGTTACCAAGGAAAGATCCTTGGGAACATTATGAGAAAGAAAGACACCATGATCGATCTGGAAAGAGTGGAGGTTATTCAAAGACTGTCTCTGCCCACCAGCAAACTAGCTCTACATTTTTTCTTCAGTAAGGTCAACTTATTGAGAAGGTTTGTCCCAGACTTCACCAAACTCAGTAAGGATATTTTCAACATGATGAATCCTAAATAATCCTTCAAGTAGAGTAATCAAGATTTAAAATATTTTGAATCTATTAAATGTTTCATTGAAAAATAACCCACTCTAGTACACCCTGATTTCATTAAGTTTTGAATCCTCTACTATTGTGTTTCCAATAATACTATCTATGTCGTTCTCATCCAAGAAAATGAAGGTAAATTATAGTCACCCATCGCAATCATGAGCAACCCTCTAAAGGCACATGAGCTTAATTACTTGCAACAAAAAAAAATGCTTACGCAGTGGTAAGAGTGTTGAATTATTTTAGATTCTATCTTCTACATGCTCATGTTGTTGTTATGGTCCCAAGTTCAAATCCATTCTAATGCAAAAAGACTAAGGTGCAAGAAGAGGAAATTGGGTTTTGAAGGTCAAGTAATATGATCTTGAAATCAAACCCTCCAAGTTAGTACGAGGAAATGGATTATGCGAACTTATTTCCTGAGAAGAATGGGAAGGTTTCTCTAGTTATTATGCATGCTTGATCAAAAATATTCCTCTCATGTTTTTATAACTACAACCAATCCCTGGTACGACGACATAAATTATTTCTTGACATATGGGGATTGCCCTCTTGGCCTTGAATAGAATAAAAGGATAAATTTGCACTTCAGATCAGTAAAGTATGCCATCTGGGATAATGTTCTATACAAGAAAGGGTTGGATTTCACATTCTTGAGGTGCGTAGAAGAAGAATAAAAAAGAAAATTTACAAGGCATACCATGGTCAAACATACAAAGGTTACTTCTATGTGATGGTTACAAACCACGAGATCATGAGGGGTGGCTATTATTATCCTACTCTATTTTTTGATGCATATAAATGGGTCGAGAAATGTGATCCATGCCAATAATTTGTGGGAAGACCGAGGCTTGTTGTTCTACCCCTCAGGTATGTGATCATTAAAGAATCTTTTCAACAGTGGAGTCTAAATTTCTTAGGTGTATTAAACCTACACTCCAGTTTGGGCCACATGTATGTACTTATTTCCACAAACTAATTCACGAAATGGGTAGAATCCATTCCAACAAAGCATGCTAATTATGAGACTATGTGCAACTTTATGAAAGAGAACCTTATTGTTAGATTTGGGGTGATGAGTAAGATAGTAGTGGAAAATATCACCTACTTACCTTCAAGTGAACTGATGGAATTATGCTACAACCATGGTATTTCTTTATATCCCTCCTTTGATTACTACCTGCAAGGCAATGACCAAGCAAAATCTAGCAATAAAAATATTATCACTATTATTCACAAGTTAGTGGATGTCAATAAAAGGGATTGGCATAAAATGTTATATGATGCTCTATGGGATGACCAAATCACACCAAAAAAATCCATCACAACCTCTCCTTTCACATTACTGCACGTGATTGAGGCTTGAATCCCAATTTCTCAAGAGTTACCTAAAAAAGGAGAATATTCAGATGCTCTTGATAAGTGGATCTGCTACTTGGAAAATTTGAACAAAGATAGGTTGGTAGTAGTTGACACATTGTAAAGACATCAATCCAAGGTGAAAACGATATTCAATCAAAATACACATGATAGAAGCTTCCAAGTTGGAGATCTTGTCCTTCTCTGGGAAAAAAGGAGAGATCCCAAGGGAGGTCATGGTAAATTTTATTCTTTTTGGCTCAGACCATTAAAAATTAAACATTTCTGTGGAGAGAATACGTACTACTCAGATTACCTTGATAGAACCCCATTAAATTTTTCTCATAGTGGGCAGCACCTAAAACTCTACAAGAAATGGGGTTGGTCATCCCAAGCCTTTGTACTATAATTTTCCTTTTTGTTGTGTGTGTCTTTCCTTTCCAATTTTGGTGTGTTTCCTTCCCGTTATGTGTGTGGTTTTTTCATTTATGTTTATTTCTTGTAATAAGTAATCTATTGCCCAATGTGAATATTCATTGGTCCACTCGACCATGAGAAATTTTTGGTTCTCTGTTCCAGCTTACGATCCAATTTCCCCAAGTCAGAGCTAACTGTTTTCATGATCTGAAAATTGACCGATTTTTTTCTCTCGACCATGGACCCCTATAGGCTTTAAATTCTTTTCCGAACTCACCCCACTAAAATCAGCTTTAAGCAATGCAAGAATTAAAACAAACTGCACACAGATTTATAATGAGGTTCCGCTGAATGCCTACGTCTCTTGGTTCATGAATAGAATTGATATATTATCTTCTTCCACGACTGTAACAAATAATACAATCTAAGCATGATAATACTGAATACAAATGGAACAAGAATCTGAATACCAAGTAACCACCCTGGTAGATTCGATCCAGTATTCTATCCATGAATACATCTATGCTTTTATTGCACGGTATTAAGAATGCTTCCAGAAACCTCCATGCTTCTGTTGTGCGGTGCTAAGTCTCCAGATGTTAGCAACCATAAATTTTTGTCAACGAGCTCATATTGAATAATGACCATCCTGCGAAGTTAACGATATGATGATACGTCTAACATACTGAGGTTCTGAGCTCTATTGCTTCTCAGTTCTATGTCAGTTCCCTCGGCGCCATGGCGTCTCTGGGCTCTAGCTTGAGAAGTCTCTCAGCGAGTTAAAGGAATACTAACTCCCAAATGATTGAAGATTCCTAATAATAGGTCATATCTTACCGATAAAAAATAATATCGGTCCTCAATATGCCTATAAAAATAAATAGGCCTTACTTTATCAACATGCCGATAACAATAATATCGGGCTTCTGTCATGTGCTTATAATGAATAATATATGACTTCTTCATTTTTCATGCCTATAACAAATAATATAGGCCTTATATATCTCCATATGCCTATTAGATAATATAATAGGACTTTATTAAAATAATGTTGATAATGAATAATATAGGGCTTACAATATTTTCCTCCATAATTTTGCCACCAAAACGCCTTCGAAATTCACCTTCGTTCTCCTCGACTTGGGCTCGGAGTACTTCTTCCTGGAGAGAGAGTGGAGATTCATCTTCATATAATGCCTATATAAATAGGACTTGTATATTTACATGCCTATATAGGCCTTAGATCCAAAAATGCCTATGATAAAATATAGGCCTTTATATTCCTCCACAAAATAATGGCCTTCATTATTTACATGCCTATATAGGCCTTAGATCCAAAAATGCCTATGATAAAATATAGGACTTTATATTCCTCCACGAAATAATGGCCTTCATTATTTTCCATGGCCATACACTATCTCTTATCCTCCTTGGGCTTGTGCTTGGGAGAGAATTCGAATGGAGGAAGATCAAATAATGAGCTTGTGTGCCTTCGAGGGAAGGTTGTGTATTGAATGAGAAGGGAGGTTGGATTTTATAGCCAAGAGCGAACTGAACTCGATGCTATATGGCTTATCAGCCAGCTTACACCCCAACCAACTTGATGCCCAAGTTGGTTGGGCCAGTGTGCATCCAAAGGGGAGGTCGCAGGGTCAACTCCTTCACCCCCACATCCATTTTTTCAGTTCAACTGACCGTCGAGATCATCTTTTCCATATTTTCCTTCCTCAAGTGCCACGTCTGCTTGGACCCCCATTGTCGCTGCCACGTCACCCATTGCCCACTTGTACCCATCCACGTGGGTTCTGACCTTCTCGGTCCATTGTGTCACGTCCTCACCATTCCTGCCGACCCTGTCGGCCTTTCCTCGTGCTTATCCACAACATTATGGATAATCCCACATCTTTCATGGGAGGTATGGGCTAAGGCTTTAAATAGCCAACTACCACTGAGTTAAGTGTGGCTTAGGCCACGTAGTCACATTTTTGTTTAAGATTGGGTGTTATGTACACAAATTCATTAATAGCGTTCAAAACAAAAGTCATTGATATATTGTTTGACAATATTTCAATTACACACAGTAAATGGAATTCTCTACGGAAAATAATGATGTAGTAATAAAATATCGAGAGGGATACCCAAAAGAAACATAAGGCAAATTCTTTCAGGGTCAAGAAGGTCTGAGATGGATAAGATAAATCTCTAGGAAGAAATACAGATAGAAATTAATGGGGAGGAGAGAGGAAATTGCAGTAGTGTGGGTGATGGAAGAAGAATTTATGGGTAGCAAGGGTTACGACCTCACTTTAAATAAAGCTCAGAGGGGATAACGCCAGTCTGTTAGTGGAAAATTCAAAATGTAAATGCAGTACAGACTTGTTCGTGTTGTCATAGCGACTATTTCATCTCATGTTTTTCTATTACCATTACTATTACTAGTCCATATTAAAAAGGGCTCCTCGCCATATTCTCTTGCAGCAGGAGCAACAAGCACCTCCACCAAAAGATATCTCTTCCCATGATCATTTCTGGACAAACAATAAAAAAACACATATATAACTTCACTATTAGAAAATGAGAAGAAATGAACCATGGAAAATCAAAAACCATTGAAAAAATAGAGGAAGAGTGACCTGGAAGTTGAAGAGGAGAGAAAGTTTTTAGATTTGGTTATAGTCATTGAAGCTCATGTTGAATGTTGAATGCACAATACAAATCTAAGCAAGCTCAATGCTGAATTATATGCAAGGAAGAGCTAATGATCGATGGGTTAACAAGATCCTTGAAAAGGGAAGAACATTGTTTCCTGAAATCCTTTCATTGTTTATGTTTTTTCTTGTCACCACTGCGAAGGTAAATGTGACCAAGGATGAAATTGAGAAAGAAAAAACTCATTGGTAGTAAGTGCTTCCATTTGTGATGGAAATGGGTAACCTCAACTTTATTGCATTGGAGGGAAGAAATGTATTTAGTTCCATAACTGAGAATTTGTCCCCCATTTAGTCTCAAACATTGGTTGTTTGATATGAAATGCTGAATAATTCTCTTAAGGAGCTTGATTTTTGTGAAGGGATTTCCCATTTTCGTCATTAACTAGACTATTTCTACACTCAATTAGAAGAACTCAACTTCAAGAACAAGATAAGACTAACAAATCATAGACAAACATTTCTATTGATTCATTGATCAAAGACACTAACACCTTCCTTTGTTTTACGAGATTATCTTATCTACAAAGCTGATCATGTAAAGAAATGGAGGAAACATAGACAAATGAAATAGAAGAATGCAATCTCTTGCTTGTATCTTGGTAGTGTAATAGCTATCTACTTAGAGACTCACAATTGACAACTATTTAGAATGGGGAAGTCTTCCAAATATATATCTTTACAAATATATATCGAAATGATTTTGGATGACATCTAGAATGCAGCAAAGGCTCCTAGAAGGAAAAATAATGCTAGAAACGCACTGCACACTCTAGCACACGATTAGAGAACACAACAACCAATAACGCTAAGAAATCGACCTTTTTGCAATGTCTAATTCGACTCATTTTAAAACAAAAAGGGACTAAGAATGGCCAATAAACGTAAATTATGACTATTTGATTTCACTAAACTAAGAGCTTGATTAAATTAAAAATTAGATGCGTAATTTTAAAACAATAATAAGGCTCTTAAAAAGGGAATTAGTTTTTAAAATTTTACTTAAAAACCAATTAAATTAAGAAAGGCATTTTCAAATAGTTTAATTAGATTATGATTAATTTAAATCTAACTATAATTATACAAAGCACCTTACATATATTATAAACACCTTTTATAATATTTAAAGCTCCCTTTTTAAAAAAACCCACATATATGTTTTAAAAAGATGGGCTCACTTTAAATAAAGGCTTTACTTTATAATAAACCAACCCCAATTTAATGTTTTAAGAATATCCACCATATTAAAATGGACCCCTTTTTAAATGTAAAAAATTGAACCACACTTTCTTATTTTAAAAATCGACCGTTATTAAAAAATCCACCAATTTTTTTTTAAAAAGGCAAGGCCCATGGATTAAAAAAAAAGAAAAACCGACGGGTTAATTTTTTTATAATAAGCACAAGAGCGGGTGGCCTTGTCAGAGGGCTCAGCGAGGTAGGTGGAGAGATACATGTAGGGAAAAGAAGAAAATTTGTTCGACAACCAAATAACACAGTGCAGGCAGCGAGAAAGAAGGCTCGACCCAAACACCAAAGCAACCCAAAAAACAGTGCAGAAACAGGGTAGTGAACGACCTGTGCAGGAAGCAAAGCTAGACTCAATAACCAGCAGGGAGAATGAACGACTTCAAGCGCACGGAGATCTACACAGAGTAAGAACAGATCAAGGAAGAAGAGAGTGCAATGTAAACAAATCTCATACAGGAACCCAATGCAAGCAAAAATCTTAACCATTGCATCCCGAAAGGGAAAGGAAGCAATGCAACCCGATTTAAATGCAGGGTAAACCTGAAGCCCAAAAAAAGAAAACGATGTTAAGGAAAGACACAAAAAACGAACCATCACGGTTTGGCTGAATGAATGCAAGGAAAAGGGCGACCTACCAACATAATCCGAAGACAGGTCAGCTAGATCGAATGTAAGGAAAGGAAAACACAACTCAATCAATGTTAAACGAACAGATAATGCAAAACAACAAATCGACTCAACCATGAAAGATTGAAAACATGCAACTCAAGATTACAATGAGCTAATGCATGGGTATTGGGTGCAAACCAGGAAGGAGAGAGGCGAATATAGGCCAAAATACACATAATTTTTTTTAAATCACTTTTATTTTTTTTAAATTGATAAGACCAAGAATGACCAACCTCAAAATAACGCTTTCCCACCAAATACGACTATGACTAGCAAAATATGGGGGTGAAAGACACAAACCTGCACACATGTACAAACCCTAGAATGCCCAAAACTCTAAAGAACAACTCTTAAATATAGTTAACAAGATTCCAGGATAAACCAAACGAAAACTTGCATGAGGAACGATTAAAAAAATGAAACCGAAAGTAATCAACAACCCAAAAATGACGAGTGCACATTTACTGAATCCTCAAGCTCTGATACCATGAAAGAGTGTTCATGAGAATCGATACAGAAACTCTGTACCACGATGAAGTTACACTCCAACAATAACATGATAGCTCCAACGTAATCAACAATATTCAAGCAGCAATGGAAAATAATGCAAAAGAATAACAGATAAGGTCATGTAGAGAAAGACAGTGGAGTGTCTTGGCATGCTCATAAATCAGAAAGAAAGGGTACATATATGAGTGTTGAGTAACTTCAATGCATGACACATAAGCCTTAACCCTAATGACCTATGATATCACCTAAGTGAGATTACTCACCATGGGTGAGGGAAATTCACATAATAATAATTAGAGGTGAAATAATATCCCTCACACCAACATTTTCATCCTCTTCAAAAGTATCATCTACTTCTAAAAGCTTGCTTCCTACTCCCGAGCCTAGCCCAAGAAAAAATATCTTAACATGTACCCCTTCCCCCACTGGAAATATTAAACCCTTCTAAGTTTCCCTGTTGATAAATGGATACCATCTGAATAATTTTATCATTGATTTTGGTGCCTCTAATAATGGTATGCCTTCCAAGGTTTCTCAATCCCTCAGTTTTATTTTCTCCCAGGAATTTGGTTATTTCTACTCAATGGAGACCAAAGAGGTTCCACTTGTTAGGAGGATCAAAGATGGAGTGATGGCCTTTGTGGGCTATCTATAAAAATAGGTGAAGGAAACAATTCTTATAGTTGACATGCCATATACATACGATTTTTTCCTCAGTAGAAGTTTCTGCAGAGAAATGGGAGGAGAAATTCAAATGGATTGGTTTTGCGCTTTAATACCAGTCAAGAGCGAGATGAAGAAACTCCTTCAAGAGCCTAAGATGAAGTATATAACACAGAAGTCAGATGAATCTAGGAGCAACATCCTCTTTCAAATTAGAGACTTGGGAAAATTTTCATTTGAAGAATTAGGAAAATTTCTACATAAAGAAAGAGGTAATGGGAACTACTTCATGAGTTTCAAAGGGAGTGAAGAATTGCCTATTCCAGAGGAAAGGCTAACAAACATCGCTGGCAAGGTTTGGAAAATGGAGTTTGATGGGAGTTATTCTACAACTATCTTAGGAGAAAGAATTGTCTTATCTTCTCTGTGAGGATATTTTTTCCCATTGGCATACAATTTACAATTCTCCAACATAAACAACACTTCCGAATATGAAATTTTTTTCTTGGGTTGAGAGTTTCCGAAGAGATGGGAATAAAAAAGCTCATTGTTCAAGGCGATGCTAAATTAATTATGAAATAAGTGAGAGACATATTATAGGTAAATAATTTTCATCTCCACCATTACAAGAATAGGTTTTAGGATTGTATTGAATCCTTTGATACATTTAACATTACAGTAGTCCCTAGGGATCAGAATGTCAAAGCTGATTCATTGGATGTATCTGCATCATTGATGATTCCACATCCTAACTTTAAAGGAGAAAAGTTCTCAGTGGAAATGGTCTTTCGACCAACTATGCCAGATAATTCAGAGAGATGGGATTTTTTTGATGATGATAACTAAATTCTATTCTTGCTACAGTAGACTGGTGACTTCAGGTCCATGTATTTAGAAGGAAGTGACTCACTCCCATAGAATTTTACCAAGAATGACATTGAAAACAATTCAAGTTATCAAATAGATGAGGACACGATAATACATTTGAAAGGTAATAGAATTTTGAAGGGACTAGTGTCACTAGAGAAATTATTTGACAAACATGACAAGTTCATCCATTGTAAGGCAAAGGATCGACCAAGATCCTCATCTAAGTATGACAAGATCAATATCAAAACAAGTGAGTAGCCGAGGATGGTGAACATTGCCAATTGTTGTTAGCCTGAGGAATGAAGTAGCTTCTCAGCTTTTTTGAAAATTTATTCCAATGTGGTTGCTTATTCATATGATGATATGAAGTCCTTTCAACCTCAATCCATACTCATTATATACCCTTGAATCCCAATGTAAAATCCTTCTGGAAAAATAAAAGGAAATACAATCCCAAAATTGTTGGGACCGTCAAAGCAGAGGTTGTGAAAATTTTTAATGCCTACATCATCTTTCATATCCACCACTCAACGTGGATAGCCAATATTATACTAGTAAGGAAGGCGAGTGGTGAAATCCACATTTGTGTGGATTTTCAGAACATGAACCAAGCTTATTTGAAGGAAAACTACCCAATTCTAGTCATGGACCATATCTTGCAAGTGACTAATGGTTTAGAGATGATGTCTATGCTCAATGGATTTTTGGGGTACAACTAGATTGAAGTTTCTAATGATCATTTCAAGTCTACCTTCACCACCCCATGGGGAACCTTTACTTACCATCATATGTCATTTTTCTTGATCAATGCAAATGCCATATTTCAGAGGGTCATGGACTTAAATTTCAAGGATTTGAAGGAAACGTGCATAGTGGTGTACCTTGATGACCTAAAGGTATACTCAAAGAAAAGAGAAGAACATCTACAAAAATTTGAGAAAGTTTTGATCCATTGTATGAGGTACCACATTTCCCTCAACCCAAAAAATTCAATATTTTTTGTTACCGAGGAAGGATCCTTCAGAACATTATGAGCAAGAAAGACACCATGATCGATCTAGAGAGATTGGAGGTTATTGAAAGACTATCTCTGCCCACCAGCAAACTAGGTGTACATTTTTTCTTTGGTAAGGTCAACTTATTGAGAAGGTTTGTCCTAGACTTCACAGAACTTAGTAAGGATATTTTCAACATGATGAATCCTAAATAATCCTTCAAGTAGAGTAATCAAGATTTAAAATCCTTTGAATCTATAAAATGTTTCATTGAAAAATAACCCACTCTACAACACCTTGATTTCGGTAAGGAGTCCATCCTCTACTGTTATGTTTCCAAGAATACTATCTCTGTTGTTCTCATCTAATAAAATGAAGGCAAAGTACAGTCACCCATCGCATTCATGAGAAACCCTCTAAAGACACATGAGCTTAATTACTCACAACATGAAAACATGCTTACATGGTGGTAAGAGTGTTGAATAATTTAGATTTTATCTTCTACATTCTCGTGTTGTTGTTATGGTCCCAAGTTCAAATCCATTCTAATGCAACAAGACTAAGGTGCAAGAAGAGGAAATTGGGTTTTGAAGGTGAATTAATATTATCTTGAAATCAAACCCTCCAAGTTGGTACGAGGAAATGGATTATGTGAACTTCTTTCCCGAGAAGAATGTGAAGGCTTCTTCAGTTATTATGCATGCACGATCAAAAAATATCCATCTCATGTTTTTTATAAGTACAACCAATCCCTGGTATGATGACATAAATTATTTCTTGACATATGGGGATTTCCCTCTTGGCCTTGATAAGAAGAAAAGGACAACTTTGTGCTTCAAATCAGTAAATTATGTCATCTAGGATAATGTTCTATACAAGAAAGGGTTGGATTTCACATTCTTGAGGTGCGTAGAAGAAGAACAAAAAAGAAAAATTACAAGGCATACCATGGTCAAGCGTGTAAAGGTTATTTCTCTGCGATGGTTAGAAACCATAAGATCATGAGGGGTGGCTATTATTATCTTACTCTATTTTGTGATGCATATAAATGGGTTGGGAAATGTAATCAATGCCAAGAATTTATGGGAAGACCGAGGCTTGTTGCTCTACCCCTCAAGCACGTGATCATTGAAGAACCTTTTCAACACTGGGGTCTAGATTTCTTAGGTGTATTAAACCTACACTCTAGTTTGGGCCACATGTATGTACTTATTGCCACAAAGTAATTCAAAAAATTGGTAGAATTCATTCCAACAAAGCATGATAATTATGAGACTATGTGCAACTTTTTGAAAGAGAACCTTATTGTTAGATTCAGGGTGACGAGTAAGATAGTAGTGGAAAATATCACCTACTTATCTTCAAGTGAAATAATTGACTTCTTCTACATCCATTGTATTTCTTTGTCTCCCTCCTCTGATTACTTCCTGCAAGGAAATGACCCAGAAAAATCTAGCAATAAAAATATTGTCGCTATTGTTCACAAGTTAGTGGATGTCAATCAAAGGGATTGACATAAGATGTTATATGATGCTCTATGGGATGAACGAATCACACCAAAAAAATCCATCACAACCTATCCTTTCACATTATTTTACGAGATTGAGGCTTAAATCCCCATTTCTCAAGAGTTACCTGAAAAAGAAGAATATTCAGATGCTCTTGATAAGCGGATTTGCTACTTGGAAAATTTGAATGAAGATAGGTTGGTAGTAGTTGACACATTGAAAAGACATCAATCCAAGGTGAAAATGATATTCGATCAAAATACACATCATAGAAGCTTCCAAGTTGGAGATCTTGTCCTTCTCTGGGAAAAAAGGAGAGATCCCAAGGGAGGTCATGGTAAATTTTATTCTTTTTGGCTTAGACCATTCAAAATTAAACATTTATGTGGAGAGAATACATACTACTCATATTACCTTGATAGAACCCCATTGTAGTTTCCTCATATTGGGAAACACCTAAAACTCTACAGGCAATGAGGTTGGTCATCCCAAGCCTTTGTACTATAATTTTCCTTTTTGTTGTGTGTGTCTTTCCTTTCAAATTTTGGTGTGTTTCCTTCATGTTGTGTGTGTGGTTTGTTGATTTATGTTTGTTTCTTGTAATAAGGACTCTATTGCCCAATGTGAAAAGGCATTGGTCTGCTTGACCATGAGAAAGTTTTGGTTCTCTGTTGCACCTTACAATCCAATTTCCCCAAGTCAGAGCTAAATGTTTTCATGATCCGAAAATTGACCGAATTTTTTCTCTCGACCATGGACCCCTATAGGATTTAAATTCTTTTCTGAACTTACCCCATTAAAATCAGATTTAAGCAATCCAATAATTAAAACAAACTACACACAGATTGATAATGAAGTTCAGAAGAATGCCTATGTCTCCGGCTTTATCAATAAAACTGATATATTATCTTTTTCCATGACTGTAACAAATAATACAATCTAAGCATGATAATACTGAATACAAATGGAACAAGAATTTGAACACCAAGTAACCACCCTGGTAGTTTTGATCCACTATTATATCCATGAATACCTTTACGCCTCCATTGCATGGTGCTAAGTATTCTTCCAGAAACCTCCACGCTTCCGTTGTGCGGTGCTAAGTCTCCAAATGTCAGCAGACATAAATTGTCGTGAATGAGCTCATACTGAATAATGACCCTCCTCCAAAGATAACTATCTGACAATATGTCCAATGTACTGAGGTTCTGAGCTTTATTTCTTCTCAGTTCTATGTCAGGTCCCTTGGCTCCATGGCATCTCTGAGCTCTAGCTTGAGAAGTATCTCGATGAGTTAAAGGAATACTAACTCCCAAATGATCGAATATGCCTAATAATAGGTATTAGCTTACCGATAACAAATAATATTAGTCCTCAATATGCCTATAAAAATAAATAGGTCTTACTTTATCAACATGTCGATAACAATAATATCAGGCTTCTGTCATGTGCCTATAATGAATAATATATGACTTCTTCATTTTTCATGCCTATAACAAATAATATAGGCCTTATATCTCTCCATATACCTATTAGATAATATAATAGGAATTTAATAAAATAATTCCTATAATGAATAATATAGGGCTTACAATGTTTTCCTCCAAAATTTTGCCACAAAAATGCCTTCAAACTTCACCTTCGTTCTCCTCAGCTTAGGCTCAGAGTACGTATTCCTGGAGACGAAGTGGAGCTTCATCTTTATATAATGCCTATATAAATAGGACTTGTGTATTTACATGCCTATATAGGCCTTAGATCCAAAAATTCCTATAATAAAATATAGGACTTTATATTCCTCCACAAAATAATGGCCTTCATTATTTTCCATGGCCATACACTATCTCTTATGCTCCTTGGGCTTGTGCTTGGGAGAGACTTTGAATGGAGGAAGTTCAAACAATGAGCTTGTGTGCCTTCGAGGGAAGGTTGTGTGTTGAATGAGAAGGGAGGTTGGATTTTATAGCCAAGAGCGGACTGAGCTTGACATTATATGGCTTATCAACCAACTTACACCCCAACCAACTTGATGGCCAAGTTGGTTGGGCTAGTGTGCATCCAAAGGGGATGTCGCGGGGTTGACTCCTTCACCCCTGCATCCATTTTTTTGGTTTAATCGTGATCAAATTTTTCATTTGTGCCTTATTCAAGCATCACATCTTCTTGGAATCCCATAGTCACTGCCACATCACCCGCTTCCCACTGACACCCATCCACATGGGTTCTGACCTTCTTGGTCTGTTGTGCCACGTCCTTGCCATTCCCACCAAGCCTGCCGGCCTTTCCTCGTGCTTATCCACAACATTATGGATAATCCCACATCTTTCATGGGAGTTATGGATTAAGGATTTAAATATCTAACTACCACCAAGTTAAGTGTGGCTTAGGCCACGTAGTGACGTTTTTGTTGGCCGGTGATTATCCCTTAGCTCACTGAGCTAAACGATTAACTTGCCCATTGATGCATAGCTTGGTTGATGCTTAACTCCTCCTTAGCTCGAATCAACTCACTTGTGCACTCATCCAATGCAATGCAAAGTAACTAACAACTTGGCTAGGACGATCTGGGACTATGTGGCAATGTGGATTAAGTGGTGACAGGCCACGTGGTAGCTTGAGGACCCACCACGTGGGACATTTTATTTTTCGTAATTGCTGATGAAGACTCGTGTGTTGAAGACCAAAGGTATGAAAATTCAAACCATGTTTATTGACTTCACCTAATCTGAAATTTCCAATTTTCATTTGGATCATTTCATGTAACATAGCTGTTCCAAAAATGTAAATTTCAAAACATGACAACTTAGCCACAATGTAAATTTTTCCTTCTAATCCTCCTGAGTCTTCCTCTTGGCCAATCTATCTCTTGTGAGATCTTCACTCAAGCCCTGGAAATGGTCCTAATGCATGTGGTGAACATGTCTCAGTTTGCAAAGAAATGTAACAAGGTTCATGAGTTGATTTAGTGAAGTGTAGTGAAAGACTAGTTTTCTTAGAAGCCTAGAAAGGCTTATTTTGGCCTTTTACGAGCATGCGTACAATCTATAGGGGAATTTTGAAAATTTATTAAGTATCTAGAGGTGGTATTGGGGAGACTTGAAGGTTTTGGAAACAATTTAGGAATATTTAGGAAAGGTTTACTCATTCAAGGACAATTTCTCAAAAGAAGGTTTTCTAGGTACATGGAACAAACAATTCAAAGGTAAACCTTAACTTCTCTAGATGATTCCAAGAACTTTGTAAGGATTAAAGAAGACAAAAAGTAGGAAATATAAATATTGAATAATTATATACATATTGGGAACATCCATCTTTATCTGAGGTTTAATGGTTTCTTGAAATAGTCTAAACAATGCAGCTGCCCCTCACAATTCCAAAAAAAGGGGCTAAATTTTTTAGTTTCATAAATATTCAAGGTCTAAAACCTATTCCATTAATATTAGAATTTTTTGATTGAAAACAATATAATACTTGACTCAAAAACACCATATTAAGCCTTCGGGATGAAAAACATAAATTGTCAGGCTATTTTTGGTCAGCTAGTGTAAAATAAGCCTTTCTAATAATGGAAAGGCACAATTTTGATCTCCTCTTGTCCCATTTGTCCCCTTGGGGACATGGGGGACATGAGGGAAAAAATATTACACCCTCATACTCCTCCCATAGCTGTACTTTGGAGCACCTGATGTCCAAGGTGTCTTGTTTGTCCCCTGTGACAAAGGGGGCATGAGGGACACAAAAGTGTGCCCTCTCTCCCTCACCATGGGCACGCTTTTGTGTCACTAATATTACCAATGTCCCCAATGGGAAATAGGGTATAATAAAGTGTGCCCCATGCTCAAACTCAGCCCCAGACTTCCATGTGACCTCTCTGTGCTCCGCAACCCTATTCGTTAGCCCCTTTCACTCATCCACACTAGCCCCCTTACCTCCACTTACATCCATCCTTCACCATGGGCACACTTTTGTGTCTTTATTGTCTAGGGGGATAAAAGGGACAAGAAAATGTGCCCCTACCCAAGCTAGATCGATTGGACCTCCATACGACCTATCCCACTTCTACAAGTAATTTTCCCAACCCCTCCATCTCATCCTCACTAGCTCCTATGTTACCACTTGTCTCACTCCTGCTCCAAGGTGCACTTTAGAGCCCCTAATATTTATTTTTTCCCCATTGCACCATTAAAACCTAATTTTTAAACTCACATGAAATCCCATTTGACCCAGGTTTGATTCAGAGCTAGTAGGGTGAAATAAAAGTTAAATACAAAACTATTGTGGCTTATTTTCTCTACTTGTCGAACCCTCTCCATTGTTGATGCTATCACACCTTGAAAAACACCAATTTTACCAAGATTCTACCTAATTATTTCAAAAACAGCCATATCCATCAAAAACAATTTGTGTTCATATCTCTCAAACTGGAAAGTCGATTGCAATGAAACTTTGCCATATTTCTCTTCTCCAAAATGCATTTGGGAAGATTACAGCTGCATATCTAATAATTCCCTAGATTTTTTGATAAAGTAATATGAAAACCTAAACCCTAAAACTTTCTTTTTTATTTCTAAGAGATTAAGTGGATGAAAAACGGTGAAAAATATTGGAGCACAAGATCTCGGTGCAAAACATAACATGGTGATGGTGTTTTGGTTGCAATACGACACTGGTAAGCCCAATTTATAAAAAAATATTGTGTGCTCTTAATAGAGAGACTCTAAAAAATAGAAATTTTCCTAAAGTATAAAAAATTCAACATTAGGAAAACCCTAGAACAATAAGAAACATCAAAAAAGGGTTAATTGGGCAACTTTATAAAAATAGCAGGTTGGGAAAAAGTAGATGTCTAAAAATAGAAACGTTCTCAAAAAAATAAATCCTCATAAATGGAAAAATATTAAGTGTATTAAGAGATTCAAAGAACAAGGATTGTGTAAAAAATCTAAAAATTATGAAAATAGCAGTTTCTGACCCCACCTACTAAAAATAGGAAGTTTCAGATTTTGGTGCAGAAATTTTTTGGTATCTCTATTTTATCTCATCTTATTGTTTTTTGAAGACATGAAGTTTAAATACTTGTGTATGGATGTTATTTCAACCTTGGTTATTGAGTATTCAGGTGTGGGTGATAGTGATGTCACTCACATGGATCTAGGAGACCCAAAAAATAGGATGCTCGGAGGACCAAGAGAGCCTGTGGAAGAGAAAATATTCAAGAGTGGATTGTTTGCAGCAGAAGGCCATCCAATATAAATGCAAAGTACATAATTGGTCATAGCAGGTACTGAACATTATGAACCTGATTCCATAATAGTGAGGGAAGATGACAATTCCATTCCTACAGTGCTTACACCCAAGGGAACCTCACAGTGTATGCCGAATCCAACCAACAACAATATGGTCATAATATCCAAATATTTTGCATCTCATGAATGGGAAAATACTGAATCATTTCTAGGGCCTCGCACTTGAGTCATGGCTAAGAAAAGGAAGGAAACCATATTTTATGTCAAAAATCTTGTCAAGAAGTGAGTTCTATGAGGGTTACTTAGATCATATCGTCTTCTTAAAAATGGAAATAGGTGAAGAGATGATGAGGAATTTCCAAGACTAGATGGCCCAATTCATCCTCTTTACCACTAAGGGGAACTAGGTGGTAGATTAGGGACATATCATAAGAAACAACATCCATCTTCAGTTGCTCCAACTCCCTACTACAAGAAAGTTCACCATGGCCTCGTATTTAGTGTATGTTCTTGTAAGCACAAGAAAATTCAAAGGCCTAGCTATCAATCCAAATGTTTCTTAGAAAGCACCGACATTCAAAAGGTATCCTCAACCCACTCTCAAGGAAAGTAATCACCACTTTTCTAGAGTGAATTATGCATTCACCATGTTCATGAATTGACTTATGGAAGGAAATCCAAAGCTAATATTATCCTCTCAAGCTGCAACATTGATCAAGAGATATGGATTTTTCTTCACTCAGTTTGTAACTTTCTCCTATATCAGGGTTATAGACTTTGATATTGCCCCTCACAAACTCCCCAAGTACCTCAATTACAAATTAGTGATGTTTGAGTTGTGTAGGTAGCTTTTTCAAGTCCATAACAGGTGTAATAACTGCAAGAAAAAAGGTGTATCCTTCCCCATTTCTCTGGGAATATTTTCATGCAAAGTGTTATAGATGCCTCAAATATCAAAGCTTCATTTTCTTCTCGTAGCCTCTACTCATATTCCTAAAGGTCTTATTTTACATCTGAAATAATCAATCTTTCTTAATTGCACCATTGTCCTCATATTGAAGATTATTCGGTTAATTGCCTACATGATTTGAGGTAAGGAAAACAAATCATATGAGAATGACTGTTGGTCAAATGAGGAGCTTTGGTTTTGATTAGTTCATTGAAGGTTTGGAAGATTACGGATATGATTTTTTTGATCCAAAATATCAAGCGGTAAAGTCTTCACCTCTTCCACCTATCTCATGGAGCATTCGAGAATCGGGTGATATCAGCGAGAAAACTGCAGCAGTGATTCAAAGGTCTAAGAAATGGTTTAGAAGAAAGAGGATTTATTTCATTGAATCTAGTGGTCTCTTAACCCTCTCGACGTAAAGCATATCACCTCTCATCCTTGACGGTATCTGAGAGAACTATGAGATCCACTCATTAAGGGGAGCCCACAAAGAGAAAAACAATGGATACAGAAGGATCTCGCTATAGGAGACTTCACTAGAAGGCCAAATTCACAAAGGATATCATCGAGGATCTTGATTAAGGGGAAATTAATCCTTCACAACCTATAGTTCTATACTAATCACCAAGTGTCTCATCCTCAACCACTGATTCATCTCACTAAGTGCAGGATTTGGTCCCTCATCGTGAACCTGAAAGTCCCATCATACCTAGTGTTGAACCTGCAACAACATAGATCTTCCCATGGATCCAAGAAATGATTGGAAATTTTTGAGTTGTGGAGCTTAACTGCTTCACATTAGAATGTTTTACTAAATTGCTAGAATACACAGTAACCGACGTTGGTCGGTTGACCGATGTCGGTCACCTGGGAACTGGTATCACTCAAGGTAAGGAGGATCTGACTTTAGTTAAGGGTAACCAACGTCGGTTATTAGTGCGTGAATTTTTATATTTAACTCATGGGAATTAGATCTAATATTTGTTGTAAATATGATCTAATGGTTGTAAACACATAGCTAAGGTGCCCTAATTTTGTGTATGTATAAAGGCATGACAATTAGGGTTTATAAAGTAGTGAATTGCATTTGTTGAATGTAAGTTTCCTTGGAGAGAAAGAAAAAGTAGTTGGTGAGGTGAAAGCACTGCACATCCTATGAGGTGTGAAAGATCATAGATCTTCATTTGTATTTCCTCTATAAAACACTGCATAATAAGATTGGCCATTTCTTGGTGAACGTAGCCCACACTGGGTGAACCACGTTATATCTGTCATTATATTTCTCTTGTTTATTTTGTCTTCTGGTTAAATTTTGTGTTTATTGTTTGTATGTTGTAATTAAATATAGATTTTTATAACAATGGTTTATGGTTTAACCCCAACTAATATCAGAGCTTTGTTTGGAGGTTTTGTGTATTGACATGATTTACTTTTAGAGGGTTTTTTGATTGAGTGGGAGCACAACAATGACAAAAGATTAAAAAAAAATATAGAGTAGAGAAATTTGACTTCTGTAATTATCAATTATGGAAGATGTAGGTGGAGGATTAGCTGTATCAGATAGATTTATATTTACCTTTGGAAGAGAAGGAAAGGCCTGCAAAGATGACTGATGAAGAATGGAAGATTCTTGACAGAAAGGCTCTGGGATCTATAAGATTGAGACTAAAAGCATCTATAGCTTCAAATATAACAAAAGAAGCAACCACGATAGATTTAGTGAAAGATTTAGCAAACTTATATGAAAAGCCAAGTGCATCCAATAAAGTTTATTTGATGAAGAAATTATTTAATTCTAAATTTCAAGAAGGTGGATCTATGTCTAATCATTTGAATGTTTTTGTTTTATTGTTAATCAATCAAAATCGGTTACTATTTTTTTTTATGACGAAGTGAAAGAAATTTTATTCATATGCTCTTTGTTAGATAGTTGGGATAATTTGGTAATGGTTGTTAGTAATACAACATCTACTTCTAATATTTTAAAGTTTGATGATGTGGTTAGTATAATCCTGAATGAAGAAATATGCAGGAAAAGTACATGAGAATCATCATCTGGGAATGCTTTGAATGTGGTAAGCATGGAAAGATATAAAGAGAGATCCAAGAGCAAGAAGAATGGTAGAACAAAGAATGGCAGATCTAGATCCAAATTCAGAGATATAATCTGTTGGAATTGTGGAAAGAGAGAACATGCAAAGAAGGAGTGTTGGTTCAAGGAAAACAAAGAGAATATACTAGACAAAGGTACAGAAAAAGGTAAAGAGGAAAACATTTCAAGTGAGGTAATGCAAGATGTTCTTATCCTCTCCTTAGATAATAAATTAGAATCATGGGTTTTAGATTCTGGAGCTTCATTCCATGCTACCCCTAATAAGGGTTATTTCAAAAATTATGTTCAGGGTAATTTTAGACATGTTTATTTAAGAGATGATGAACCATGCATGATTACTAGTAATGGTGATGTTCATCTTAAATTATAGAATGAAAATACATGGGTATTGAAAGATGTGAGGCATGTGCCAAGCCTAAAGAGAAATCTAATTTTTGTAGGGAAATTAGGATAATTTGGATGCATGGTTACATTCACAGCCAATTTTTGGAAATTTTCCAAGGGATCCATTGTTGTAACAAGAGGCGAGAAGGTAGGAACATTGTATTTGTCTACCTATATTATTGATTCCTTTTCTGTGCTATCTAATTTAGATTCAGATGCAAGCATGTGGCATTATCAGCTAGGCCATATGAGTGAAAAAGAAATACAAATCTTAAAGGCAAAGGGTAAGTTATTAGATTTGAAACATGTAGATATTGATTTCTTTGAGCATTGTATATTTGGAAAGCAGAAGAAAGAGAGACTTCTTAAGGTTGAGGCAACAAAGAAGGAGCAGAAATTGAAGCTTCTTCATTCAGATGTATGGGGACAAGCTCAGGTTGCTTCTCTTGGAGGATCCCAATATTATGTGACTTTTAGTGATGATGCCACAAGAAAGGTATGGATTTATCGTATTAATTAAAAATATGATGTTTTTGATACTTTTAAAAGATGGAAAGACCTTATGGAAAATGAAACAAATTTAAAGTTAAAGTGCCATAGATCTGACAATGGTGGTGAGTAATCCAACAAGGCTTTTAATGATTACTATTCAATGAATGGAATATGCAGAGAAAGAACAGTTCCTAGAACTCCACATGAGAATGGAGTTGTTGAAAGAATGAACAAAAAAATCATGGAATGTGCTAGAATCATGAGACCACATGTTGCTTTTCCTTTAAAGTTTTGGGAAAAAGTAATAGATACAGTGGTATATTTAATTAATCGTGGGCCTTCAAGTGCACTAAATGGTGGAATACAAGAAAAAACATGGATTGGAAAAGAGGTAGATATTTATTTTCTTTGAGTATTTGGTTCAGAAGATTTTGTGCATGTTGATAAGGAAAATAGGAAGAAATTGGATTCTAAATCCAAAACATGCACTTTCATTGGTTATGGTTTTGGTGATTTTGGATTCCAGTTTTGGTATTTAGAAGATACTAAGATTGTTAAGATCCACAAAATTTATTGGAATGAAAAAATAATGTACAGGGATCATATTTTGGTACCCAAGAACGAACCGGGTTAAGATTTTGTTGAGAAAGATGCATTCTCGAAATTAGAATCAAAATCCATAGACACCAGCTTCAGTCAGGATGACCGGTGTCATTCAAAGTAGGACCGATGTCAGTTGGGTGGACTGATGTCGTCTATAGAGGAAACAAAATTGGTTACAGGTGACCGGCGTTAGTCATTGTCAGAGATTGACACAAATGTGAAACATGCATAGAATAAGCCCTAGGAACCCTAAATATCAATGAGAAGGTCACAAAGGGGTAAGTAGACCTCCAAATAGATTTATTCCTTCATTATCTTATTTATTATTGATTGATAATAGTGAACCAAATTGTTTTGAAGAAGAAATGTAGTAGGATACCCACGTGCAATGGGAGCATGACATGGATGAGGAGAGGGACTCTTTGGAAAAAAAAATCATACGTGGGATTTAGTCAAGTTGCCGGCTAGTAAGAGGACATTGCAAAAAAAGTAGGTTTACATGATCAAGGAGGAAGAGGGTGGAAATAAGAGATATAAAGAAAGGCTTTTGATAAAAGGATTTGTACAGAAAATAAGTATTAAATTTGGTGAATTTTTTTCTCCTGTTGTTGAAAATAATTCCATCTGTACTATTCATAGTTTGGTTGTAGTAGAAGATTTACATTTATAACAGCTTCATTTTAAGATGACTTTCATTCATGGTGATTTGGAGGAATAGATCTATATGAATCAGCCACTTGGTTATGCAGTTAAGGGCAAGGAGAAACTTGTGTGCAGGTTGAGAAAGAGCTTATATGGGCTCAAGAAAGCTCTAACGCAATGGTATATGAGGTTTGATAGTTTCATACATGAGTATGGTTATATGATATGTGAATCTGACCATTGTGTTTATTTCAAGAAGCTTGAAAACGGGAGCTATATTATTTTGTTATTGTATGTGGATGATATGCTTAATGTAGGATCTAGTGAGTAGGACATTGGCGAGATTAAGGAAAATTTAGCTCACACATTTGCAATGAAGGATTTGGGAATTGCAAAGAAAATCCTTAACATGTAAATTCTTAGAGACAGGAAGAACATAAAATTGTATGTCTCAAGAGGGTTATATCAATAAGGTGTTGAAAAGATTTAAAATACAGGATGCAAAACCTGTAGGTACACTTATGGTTGGACACTTTAAATTGAGCAAAGATCAGTGTCCTACATTACATGAGAAGGTCGTGTATATGGCATGAGTTCCATATGCTTAAGCATTTGGAAGTCTTATGTATGCTATGGTTTGTACTAGACCAGACATTACACAGGTAGTGGGAGTTGTGAGCATACTTATGGCCAATCTAGGTAAAGAGCATTGGAAAGCAGTCTAATGGATTCTCAGGTATTTGAGAGGGACATCCAACTTGCAGTTATGCTATGGAGGGTAAAATACGTCTTTATGTGGCTATGTTGATTTAAATATGGTTGGAGATTTATATGGTAGGAGAAGCACTAATGGATATGTATTCACAGTAGGTGGGATAACAGTTAGTTGGATTTATAGATAACAGAAGGTTGTGACCTTGTCTACTACAGAGGCCGAGTATGTTGCAACTATAAAGGCTAGCAAAGAGATGATATGGATGCACATTTTCATGGAAGAGTTGGGAAAGGAGTAAGAGGATTGTAGGTTGTACAGTGATAGTCAAAGTACGATTCATCTGGAAAAGAACTCAACATTCATTCAAGAATGAAACACATTCAGTTGAGATATTACTTCATACGGAAGGTGTTGGTGTGATGGGCAACTGAAGTTGGAGAAAATTCATACAAATAAGAACCCTGTGGATATGCTAATGAAGCCATTGGCAAGGGAGAAGTTGGAGATTCACTCCACCTTTATTGGTCTTCAAGTTTGAGACTTGAAGAAGGAGAAATGGGCCAAAGAAAAGGATTCAAGGATGGAGTTATACGTGCAGTGCAAAAATGTATCTCCAAGCAAGAGATTGTTGAGCTATGGAGCTTAATTACTTCACATTAGTATGCTTTAATAACTTACTGGAATACACAATAACTGACATCGGTCACCTGAGAACCAATATTGGTCAAGGAAATGAGGAACCGACATCGGTTAAGCATAATCAATGTCAGTTACATGTGTGTGAATGTTTATATTTAACTCACGAGAATTAGATATAATATTTGTTGTAAAGTTGATCTAATGGTTGTAAACGCATAGCTAAGGTGCCCTAAGTTTGTTTATGTATAAAGGCATGAGAATTAGGGTTTATAAAGTAGTGAATTGCATTTGTTGAATGTAAGTTTCCTTGGAGAGCAAGAAAAATTAGTTGGTGAGGTGAAAGCATTATACATCCTATAAGGTGTGGAAGATCATAGATCTTCATTTGTATTTCCTCTATAAAGCATTGAATAATAAGATTGGTCGTTTCTTGGTGGATGTAGCCCACACTGGGTGAACCACGTTAAATATGGTGTTATCTTTCTCTTATTTATTTTATCTTCTAGTTAAATTCTGTGTTTATTGTTGGTATGCTTTAATTGATTATAGATCGGTACAACACTAGTTTATGGTTTAATCCCAACAGAAATGAACTGAGGATAGTGCAATACAAATTGGTACCAAAATTTTAAGCCATCTCAATGATTGTAAATGCCAAACGAGGTAAAAAAAGCACAGGTAATTGCTTGATTTTTAGCGGTGTTTCTAGTAATCAATATGTAGGATTTTCCTGTCCTAAACTGGTAAAAATTATAGAGGAGATGATTAAGGAAGACTATAAAATAATGAAAATTCCTTTGGGGTAAGAAACACATGAGGGGTATACACATTTTTTCAAAGAATCAAGTGCTCATTTTCTTTCAAGGAACAAAGAGTACAAACAAAAAATTGAGTTGTTGGAAGAACATGTAAAAATTATCACTTCCTATGTTTAGTCATTCATGGAACCAATTGTAATTCCAAAAATTATTGCCAAAGATGTTACTCCTATCAGTAGATTTGACCCTACAACAATAAAAAGGCTCAAGGTCATTGTATGTAAGGAAGAGTTAATGATCGATGGGTTGAAAAGGGAAGAACATTGTTTCCTGAAATCCTTTCACTGTTAAAGTTTTTTCTTGCCACCATTGTGAAGGTAAAAGTGACCATGGATGAAATTGAGTAGGAAAAGGCTCATTTGGACCAAGTGATTCCATTGGTGATGGAAATGGGTAACCTTGACTCTGTTGCATTGGCGGGAAAAAATGTATTTAGTTCCATAACTGAAAATTTGTCCCCCATTTGGTCTCGAACGTTGGTTACTCGATATGAAAAGCTGAATAATGATCTCAAGGAACCTGATTCTTATGAAGAGCTCACTTCAAAAATTTAGGAAAACATAAGCAATGAATTGTAAAATCTTGGAGCACCTCCAATGAGTGAGAATTCATCAGCGAAATACCTTCTGAGGCCATCTGAGGAATTTGTCAATAAATAGGCAAGAGACACCTTCTCGTTCAATGAGGACACCTTAGAGTCTCTCGGAAAAATTAGGTGTGCAATTTCTAGTACTTCTAATAATCATCAGACTTAGTTCAATCAATGAAAAAACATCAACATTACTTCCAAAACTTGGACCAAGGCCTTGAGCTTCATTCATATCCCTCAAGCAAAGAAAGTGGCATATGTAGCAGCACTCTTCAACAAGGAATTCAAAGATGAAATTTTCCCATGTATATTTGCACAAAGTTAATCGGCAAGTGATTCTTCATTTCTGGATGTTTCATCTCCATCTACGTGATCCTCTCTCCCTCTTCTTCTCTCATCCTTATTTTCTCTCTCATGTTCTAATCCTTCGTTGGGAAGGTACTTTTCACTTTTTGTCTTATTCACTTAAACGTGAGATATACTTTAACATTGTAACAAGTTATCTTTAATTAATGAAAATTAATGAAAAGGGACTCACTTTTCTTTCATAGGAATATGAAAGGTCACAAGTGAAGAAGGTAGGTGAAAATTCATTTGGGGGATAGATGAAAGGTCTCTTTGTAAATCTATATATTTGGAAGACTTCCCCATTCTAAATGGTTGTCAATTATGAGTCTCTAAGTAGATAGATATTGTACTACTAAGATATAAACAAGAGATTGCATTCTTCTATTTTCTTCGTCTATGTTTTCTCCATTTCTTTACGTGATCAACTTTGTAGACTTGATAATATTGTAAAACCAAGGAAGGTGTTAATGTCTTTGATCAATTAATCAATAGAAATCTTTGTTTGTGATTTTTTATTCTTATATTGTTCTTGAAGTTGAGTTCTTCTAAGTGAGTGTATAACTATTCTAGTTAAGGTTGTGGAAATATGTAAGTGCCTATCTATAAACTTAACCCTCATTCCCCACATTCTTACTCCCATTTACCTTCTATCTCTCTCTCAGAAAAATCCCCGCTTGCACTAGGTGCAAGCAATTTTCCACATGTATAATGTATTATTCTTGGTCGATCCTCATATTCAAAGCCACTTGATATTTTTTTTCTGCATTCAATAAATAGGAGCCTCCCCATTACCTAGAGGAGGGACTTAGTCCCAAAGTGTTTGTGAAAATCCACTAATTTGTCCTTGTGACAAATTATTTCACCAACACAAGGGTGTGACTAAGTTTTTATAGAGATCATTCCATTTAGATGACATAATAAAATTGGTCGTTGAAGCTATAGGTGGAGGGGGTAAAGGTGGGTTTCCCCTGAGTGGTTGCTTTGTACGTCTTATAGTAACTACATTAATATTAGCATCCATAGGAGTATCATGAAAACATGGTGGGAATTGTGTGGTGACCGGAATGAATTTATATTCGATATCGGGATAGGTAGGGGTGCATTGACCATTTGACATGTAAAACTAGCTAGAAGGAGTGTACCCAAATGTGAAACAAGGGCATGGACCTAGTGAGAGGGATGGTGGAGGGTGCTAGCATAATGGTGTAAATCCTTATGCTTGAGTGGAACATCATAGAAGATGGGAGGGAATGACATGATGATGGGAAGTAGGAGAAAGAAGACACAAAAAAAGAGCAAACTAATAAACAAACCCTAGGGAAACTAAGAAGGATGCTAAGATCAAATCATGATTCGGGTTCACCAAAATGTTTACACCCTAATTCAATTTAAATGAAACATAATTGATTTTAGTGAGTTGCATACACTAAAGGATTAAAGGGTTGGTAAGAGGTGATTATTTTGATTAATTAAATTTATACATTAATTATCACAATTAGAATAACACTTTAATACCTATAAATGATATGTTAAGATAAGATAAGATATATCATCCTCACTTGCTCCATTGTTGCCACTTGTCTCCATCCTTCTCCAAGATGCACTTTAGAGCCCCCAATATTTATTTTTTCCCCATTGTACCATTGAAACCTAATTTTTAACCTCACATGAACTCCCATTTGACCCAGGTTTGATCTAGAGTTAGTAGGGTGAAATAAAAGTGAAATAAAACACCGTTTTGGATTATTTTCTCTACACAAGTTGACCCCTCTCCATTATTGTAGTTGTCACAACTTTAAAAACACCATTTTCTACCAGAGATGTTGCCCAATTATTTCCAAAACAGTGATAGCCATCAAAAAACAATTTTTGTTCATATCTCTCAAACTAGAAACCCGATTGCAATTAAACTTTTCCATATTTCTCTTCTTAAAAATGCATTTGGGAAGATTGCAGTTAAATATCTAATGATGTCGTAGATTTTTTGATACATTAATCTAAAAACCTAAACCCTAAAACTTGCTTTTTTATTTCCAAGAGATTCAACGGTTGAAAAGCGGTGAAAATTGGAGCAAGAGATCCCGGTGCAAAATAGAACATAGTGACAGAGGTTTCATTATAATCTGAAATGAGTAAGCCCAATTTCAAAAATATCATGTGCTCTTAATAGCGAGACTCTAAAAATAGTAAATTTCCCAACGTATAAAAATTTCAACATTCGAAAAACCCTGAAACAAAAATAAACATAAAAAAATCCTCATAAATAGAAATAGCCTAAGTGGATTAAGAGCTTCAAAGAACAAGGATTGTGCAAAAATTCCAAAAATTCTAAAAATAGCAGTTTCTGACCCCACCTTCTAAAAATAGAAAGTTTCAAATTTTGGTGCAGAAAATTGTTGGTAGCTCTATTTTCACTTATCTTATTCTTTTTTGAAGACATGAAGTTCAAATACTTGGGTATTGATCATATTTTAACCTTGGTTACTGAGTATCCAGGTGTGGGTGATAGTGATGTTACTCACATGGATCTAAAAGACCTAAAAAATAGGATGCTTAAAGGACCAAGAGAGCATGTGGAAGAGAAAATATTCATGAGTGGATTGTTTGCAACAGGAAGCAAACCACTATCAATGAAAAGTACATAATTGGTCCTAACATGTGCTCAACATTATGAACCTATTTCCATAATAGTGATGGAAGATGAAAACTACATTCTTACAGTGCTTACACCCAAGGGAATCTCACAGTGTATGCAGAATCGAACCAACAACAATATGGTCATAATATCCAAATAGTTTGCATCTCATGAATGGGCAAAGACTGAATCATAGCTCCATGGCCTCGCACTTGAGTCATGGCTAAGACAAGGAACGAAACCATATTGTATGTAAAAAACCTTGTCAAGAAGTGAGTTATATGAGGGTTACTCAGATGATATCGTTTTCTTAAACATGGAAATGGGTGAAGAGACGATGAGGAATTTCTAAGACTAGATGGCCCAATTCATCCTCTTTACCACTAGGTGGTAGATTGGGGACATATCATAAGAAACAACATCCACCTTCAGTTGCTCCACCTTCCTGCTACAAGAAAGTTCACCATGGCCTCGTATTTAGTGTATGTTCTTGCAAGCACAAGAAAAATCAAAGGCCTAACTATCAATCCAAATGTTTCTTAGAAAGCACCGGCATTCAAAATGTATCCTCAACTCACTCTTAAGGAAAGTAATCACCACTTTTCCAGAGTGAATTATGCATTCACCATGTTCATGAATTGACTTCTGGAAGGAAATCCAAAGCTAATATTATCCTCTTAAGCTGCAACATTGATCGAGAGATATGAATTTTTCTTCACTCAATTTGTAAATTTCTTCTACATCAGGGTTACAAAATTTGATATTTCTCCTCACAAACTCCCCATGTATCTCAGTTACAAAATAGTGATGTTTGGGTTTTGTAGACAACTTTTTCAAGTCCATAGCAGGTGCAATAATTGCAAGAAAAAAGGTGTGTCCTTTCCCATTTCTCATGGAATATTTTCATGTAAAAGTGTTACAGATGCCTCAAATCTTGAAGATTTATTTTCTTCTTGTAACCTCTACTCATATACCTACATGTCTGGTTTTGACATCCGAAACAATATTGAAAGATTCAATCTTCCTAAATTACACCATAGTCCTCGTATCAAAGATTATTGGGTCAATTGCCTAGATGATTTTGAGGTAAGGAAAATAGATCATATGAGAATGATTTTCGGTCAAATGAGGAGCTTCAATTTTGATTGGTTCATTGAAGGTGTGGAAGATGACGGATCTGATTTTTTTGATCCAAAATATCAAGCAGTAAATTCTTCACCTCTTCCACCCATCTCATGAAGCATTAGAGAATAAGGTGATATCAGTGAGAAAAGTGCAGTAGTGATTCAGAGATATAAGGAATGGTTCAAAACAAAGATGATTTCTTTCATTGAATCTAGCAGTATCTTAACCCTCTCGAGGTAAAGCATATCACCTCTCATCCTTGAAGGCATATGAGAGAACTATGTGCTCTGCTCATTAAGGGGAGCCCACAAAGAGGAAAACAATGGATATAGAAGGATCTCACTATAGGAGACTTCACTAGAAGGAAAAATTCACCCAGGATATCATCGAGGATCTTGAGCAAGGGGAAATTAATCCTTTGAAACCTCTAGTTCTGCACTAGTCACCAAGTGTGTCATCCTCAGCCACCGAGTCTGTTCACAAAATACAAGATTTGGTCCCTCATCGTGAACCTGAAAGTGCCATCATGTCTAGTTTTGAACCTACAACAACATATATCTTCCCATGGATCAAATAACTAATTGGAAATGAACCAAGGATAGTGCAATAGAAAGCAATACCATACTTTTCAACCATCTCAAAGATTGTAAAGGACAAACGAGGTAATCAATATGTAGGATTTTTCGATCCTAAACTGGTAAAACTTATAGAGGAGATGACTCAAGAAGAATATGAAATGAAAAAAAATCCTTTAGGGTAAGAAACACATGAGGGGGATATACATTTTTTCAAAGAATTGGCTGCTCATTTTCTTTCAAGGAACGAAGAGTACAAACAAAAAATTGAGTTGTTGGAAGAACATGTGAAAATCATCACTTCCTATGTTCAATCATTCATGGAACCAAGTATAATTCCATAGCTTCCTGCCAAATATGTTACTCCTCTCAGTAGCTTTGACCCTACATCAATAAAGACGGCTAAAGGAAATTGTTGCCTGAAATTCTTTCACTGTTTGAGTTTGTTCTTACCACCATTGTGAAGGTAAAAGTGACCATGGATGAAATTGAGAAGGAAAAGTCTCATTGGAACCCAAGTTCTTCCATCATTGATGGAAACGAGTAACATTGACTCTGTTGCATTGGTGGGAAAAAATGTATTTAGTTCCATAACTGAGAATTTGTCCCCCATTTGGTCTCGAATGTTGGTTACTTGATATGAAATGTTAAATAATGATATCAAGGAGCCTGATTATTGTGAAGAGCTCACTTCAAAAATTTAGGAAAACATAATAAATGAAGTGCAAAATCTTGGAGAACCTCCAATGAGTGAGAATTCATCAAAGAAATACCTTTTGAGGCCATTTGAGGAATTGGTTAAGAAATAGGCAAGGGACCCCTTCTCATTCAATGAGGACACCTTTGAGTCTCTCGTAGAAATCAGGTGTGCAATTTCCAGTACTTCTAAGCATCACCAGACTTGGTTCAATCAATGCAAAAACATCAACATTACTTCCAAAACTTGGATCAATGCCTTGAGCTTCATCCATATCCCTCAAGCTAAGAAAGTGGCATCTGTAGCAACACTCTTCAACAAGGAATTCAAATATGAAGAAATTATCCCACGTAAATTCACACAAAGTTCATTAGAAAGCATATCTTCATCAGTGGATGTTTCATAGCCATGATGCGATACTCTCTCCCACTTCTTCTCTCATCATTCTTTTCTCTCATGTTCTAATTCTCCGTTGGGAAGGTAATTTTTCAGTTTTTCTCTTATTCACTAAAATGTTAGATATAGTTTAACATTGTAACAAGTTCTCTTTAATTAATGAAAAGGGAATCAATTTTATTTCATAGGAATATGAAAGGTCACAAGGGAAGAAGGTAGGTGAAAATTCATGTGGGGGGTAGATGAAAGGTCTCTTTGTAAATCTATATATTTGGAGGACTTCCCCATTCTAAATGGTTGTAAATTGTGAGTCTCTAAGTACATAGATATTGTACTACTAAGATATAAACAAGAGATTTCATTCTTCTATTTTCTTTTTCTATATTTCCTCAACTTGTTTACATGCTCATATTTGTAGACATGATAATCTTGTAAAACCAAGGAAGGTGTTAATGAATTTGATCAATGAATCAATAGACATATTTTTTTGTGATTTTTTATTCTTATATTGTTGTTGAAGTTGAGTTCTTCTAAGTGAGTGTAGAAATATTCTAGTTAAGGTTATGGAAAATTTTAAGTGCCTATCTACGAACCTAACCCTCATTCTCCACATTCTTACTCCCATTTACCTTCTCTCTCTCTCTAAAAATTCCTCTATTGCACTAGGTGTAAGTAAATTTCCACGTGTCTAGTATATTCTTCTTGGGCGATCCTCAAATTCATAGCCACCTGATATTTTGTTTTTTGCATTCAATAAATGGGAGCCTCCCCATTACCAAGAGTAGGGGCCTAGTCCCAAAGTGTTTTTGAAAATCCACTAATTTTTCCTTGCGAAAAATTATTTTGCCAACACAATGGTGTGACTAAGTTTCTATAAGAGATCATACCCTTTAGACATCACAATAGCATTTTTCATTAGAGCTATAAGTGGAGGGGTAAAGGTGGGTTTCCCCCAAGTGGTTTCTTTGTATGTCTTGTAGTAACTACATTAATAGTAACATCCACAAAAGTATTGTGAAAACATGGTGGGAATTTTTTGGTAACTAGAATGAATTTATATTGGATATCGAGATAGGTAGGGGTGCATTGATCATTTGACATGTAAAACTGGTTAGAATGAGTGTACCCAAATGTGAAGCAGGGGCATGGACCTGATGAGAGGGATGGTGGATGGTTCTAGCATAATTGTGTAAATCATTATGCTTGAGTGGAACATCATAGAAGATGGGAGGGAATGACATGATGCCGAGAAGTAGGAAAAAGAAGACAACAAAAACAAAGAGCAAAATCATAGACAAAACCTAGGGAAACTAAGAAGGATGTTAATATCAAATCATGATTCAAGTTTACCAAAATCTTGACCCCATAATTCAATTTAAATGAAACAAAATTGATTTTAGTGAGTTACATACACTAAAGGATGTAAGGGTTGGTAAGAGGTGATTATTTTGATTAATTAAATTTAAATATTAATTATCATAATCAAAATAACACTTGTATACTTATAAATGATATGTTAGATAAAAATATGAACTTTAAAAAATAAAGAAGTGAATCCACTTAGCTAATTATATATGATTCTGGAAATTTCTAGAAGGATGCAATACTAAAACAGGGAGTTCTAGGCCTGAGGATGCTTCATTCAAGAGACTGTAATTGGAAACTGATCTAGGACAGGACCATACAACTGTGTCATGGTTGTATTATATGGTCTTAACCCTTCTGTACAGTCCTAGACCTACTTGGTTCTAGGTTTTGTAACTTCCACCTACTGTCAATTTATTAGAACTATCTTTCGTTGTCAAATCCTAATTTGTGATCATGTTGTGAAGCTCTTTGAACATTATTATCATGATTTCAAACTCTAACCATGAATGATAAGTCCTACAAAAGAAACATTAGTTGGGTTATAGGTACCCCTGTGCACGACCAATATTGGCACTACTCAGAAGAGGCTTCAACCAACACATTGTTCTTCATTTAGCATGTGATATTTGAATGAATGAAACTAGATTTGACAACCATCTTTGAGCATTTTTGAATTAAGTTTGTTCTTGCTAAGATATTTAGGGAAGGGATGTTTAAGTGTTTATAGATGAGAGAATTTTTTTTCTTAACCTAGTAAGAAGCTTCAGACCTATAGGGATTATTTCCCTAATGAGTGTAGATGTGTTATTACAAGATTTAGGGAGCCTCGGGTGCCTTTTTCAAGTTTAAGAAGTGAGTGTATCAATGTAGTTCCATACGATTTTCAAGTTATAAAATGAGGTAGTGTTTACTTTCTTATATAGGTTTTTGTAGATGATTTATCAAAGAAAGGACAACCCAGAGAAATTTGGAGGACATGACGGTCCAAGAACTATAAGTCAACTACGAGCAAATATACCATCCTAATCAATTATATGGCCTTGACTAGGGAAGGAAAACATGCAATCTAAAGTTTGGAAGTTGTTACTCGATGTCTTTCTATGGAATTTGTGCATTTTACTCTCATAATTTTATGACATGTCATTGTGTAAGGATTTACAAGCTAAACAAGAGACCTTAAATTGTGCTAAGCGGGAATGGAAAAGTATTTATCTTAGCAAGAGTGCATTTTTAGAACTAGTAGCGTCAAAGCTTAAATTTCCAAATTTGAGTGTCTACACTAGCACTGATGGTGAGTGGCATATGTGTATTGATTCAATAGCAATATATAATATCACCATCAAGCATAGCTTTATATTATCGTGCATTGATGACATTATGAATTGTTTGAGCGAAGAAAATTATTTAAGCAAGATGAATTTGAAGAGCGAATACCATCATATTCACATAAAGGAAGGATATGAATGGAAGACTATGTTTAAGACTCAAGAAGGATTGTATGAGTGGAATGTGATGAGATTTGGATTGAGAAACACACAAAGTACTTTCATGAGGTTGATGAATCAAGTCTTGAAACTATTCTTCTAGGTAAGTTATTTTATCATGTACCTTGATGACATTCTAATTTTAAGGACACGTGAAGAGAATCCACTACATATAAAAAAATGGTGCGGTCTCAAGAAGTGTATTTTCATGTCAGGAGAATTGGTGTATTCGAGATTGGTGATTTGTAGATAAAGATTAAAAATGGACCCTAAAAAGGTATGCGTAATTTTGGATTGTCCCATAGAAACTAGAATTAGGGCACCCTAAGTCCCATAGATGCGTATGCACTATATGACACCCCCTCATAATTCCACATGGTCATTTTACCCTTCTACCAAATTACATTTTCCATTTTACCACTCATAACCACCTGTTACCAAAAAATAAATAATGATAAATAAATAAAAAATAATCAAAACAAGCTAACCTCCTAACAACCCTCCCTTAACCTCAAAACAACCTAAAATCCATTATAAAAATGAAAACACCACAAAAGGAAATGGTTGAAACTAAGCTCAACCAATTCTTTAATCGGTGGTGATCAGTGTGGATCGACGATGATATGTTAAAATGGAATTGATTTTTAAAACCTAACCTAGGATTTTTCCCAACGATTCTGAAATCAATCCTGACATCTAGCCTCCAATATTACTTGTGATAGGCCCAAGCTCTTTGGTTTCATGCATTAAACTGACATGGAGTGATCTAAACATCCTATTGTCTCACACTCCCTTTAGAGCAATCTCTTTCTTCACAATCAACCATCCTGGTTCCATCCTCATTACATGTAAGCTTTATTTATCTAAAACAACCATCTTCCATTATTATATTTATTCATATCAATACAGGGACCTATACTCAAAGGATATTCAGTCTTCCATTAACAATCATGAGCATTAAAAATCATATTCTGATCAACACAATTTTAGTAGAAATCGATATCAATCACCCAGATCGAAACTGATATATCAGATAGACATTGATCCCTGTTAGATTTTCCCTATTCTACCTTCTTGTCATATCTTGGTACATTTTCCTAATGTCCACTAATCATGACTAATCATCTATTGTTTGCAAGCTCATGTTTTGTTAGATGACTCTTCAAGGAGCATCCTACGAACCAAACACCATTTTTGACCTACCGATTGTGTATCAACCATTCATATGGGAACCATAAGACATCTAATATGAGTGAAGACTATGCATCATCGCCCTCACACCTAACCCAAACAATATCGTTGAGAATTTATAAGTTCTCCTCGAGAAGAGTGACGAGGCCAACCACTACTGGGAAAATGTTTTCAACCCTCCCCATCCTATCATCGAGGACATTGACTGAGTCCCTGTATCTAGATAGTACACATCTACAACTTGTTATCCATATCTTTTGATATTATATGCATTCCCATCATTATCTCTAGCTTAATTATCTAAACGCGAGTTGACAGTCATCAAAGGAATCCCTTTGATTCTTGGGATCGAAATTTTCCAAACAACTTTCCCTGTTATTATCTAATATATTTCTTATCAAATTTTTCTATGTGTGTGTAGGTTCGTGGATCTTTGGAAAAAATATTCGTGTGCACATTTGGATCCAAATTTTTCCATTCTCATTCATGAAGGTATCGTTAAACCCTGCCATTTTTGAGTTTTAGTGGTTTGTTTCATATAAGTAAAATCAAATCCTAAATTCTACTAAAACATGGCCATCACCGAGGAATAATTTTGAGGCACTCACTTTTCATGGTTTAGCTATCTTTTACCATAAGTTCGCCAAGAATTTAAATAGTGCATGCACACTGGTTACAGAGGCCATGAGAGGGGATACAAGGATTTTTTTTTGGAGCACAAATGTAAAAAATATTTTTGTGGTATTAAATAAAATTATAATAGAGAAAATTGTGTTGGAACTACCATATTTTTCAAAAGTGTTTCAATTCAATTTTGATGTTAGTGGCATAGCCATTAGCACAATTTCAAGTCAATAAGATAGACCTATTGCATATTTAAGTGAAATTATAAGTGATGCAAGAAGAAAGTATATTATTTATGATAAGAAATTTTACTCAATTTTACATGCATTGAAGAAATGGAGACAATAAATGTTTCCGAAGGAATTTGTGTTCTTCATAGGTGATCAGGCATTACAGTTTATTAACAACTATGGAAATTTGAACCAAAGGCATATGAAGTGGGTTGAATACCTACAAGGATATACATTTTTATTGATGCATAGGAGTGAAAAATCTAAAAAGGTGGCTAATGTGCTCAACAAGCATAATTGTCTATTAATAAAGATGAGGGTGGAAGTTGTAGGTTTTGAATCCATGAAAGAGTTATATGCTCATGATGAGGATTTCAGGGAAGCATGAGAGTCATATACAATACCCACATGCATCAATAGGACACATTGGTTGGAATATTTGTTCACGAATGATTGTTGTTCACGGGTAAATAGTTATGCATCTTGAAAGGATAAATGTAGGATAACTTGGTGAGAGAGAAACATTGTGGAGGATAAGCATGAAACTATGGCTTGGGAAAAACATTATAACAACCAAGGGAGAGTCACTTTTGTCCATGGATGAGTGCGAATGTGTGAAATTGTGTGTCAGAATGCCATGTTTGTTAGTTGGCCAAAGGAATATCTCAGAACATGAAGTTATATCAATCTTTTCCCATTCTAGAGGCACCTTGGGGAGACAAAAGTATGGATTTTTTTATATTTTTTCATAGGACACAAAGCAGTGTCAATTCCATTTTGTGGCGGTGGATAGATTTTCAAATATGACACACTTTATTATTTGTAAAAAGGAAAGCTATTCAATGCTCATAGCAAACCTTTTCTTCAAGGAGATTGTAACACTTTATGGACTATTGCGTAATATAATGTCTTACAAGGATACAAAATTTGTTGGTCATTTATCGTGAACATTGTGTTAGAAGATGGATACAGATTGGAAATTCAGTTTGGCATACCATCCACAAACTAATGGATAGAAAAAATTTGTGAACAAATTCTTGAAGATTTTCTTAGATGTTTAGTTAGAGATAAGCCATGAACTAGTGATTTGGATTTCACGCAAACAAAAATTACTTATAACAATTCAATGAAAAGGAGTATATTAAACAAACCATTCTAAATAATATATGGGAACAACCCAAGAGGAGTTGCAAAGTTGAAATACTTATTGCGCAATGAAGACATAAGTGTAGAAGTAGGATATTTTTCAGAACACATTAAAGAGGTGCACCAACAAGTGTGCAATCATTTGCAAAAAATAAATGCGGAATATAAGCAACACATATATGAGAAACAAAGATAAGTTGAGTATAATATTGGAGACATGGTTTTAGCATACTTGAGAAAGATTTTATTTTGAAAGGAACATATAATAATCTTAAGTTGAAGAAAATAGGGTTGTACATAATCATCATGAATTTTTCACAAAACAACTATGAGATTGAATTTCTTGAAGGCATTGACATGTTTAACATATATAATGTAGTGAAATTGTATCTATAGTACCTAATACATGAATCAAAGGTTGATCTTGAATCTAAAGATGATGAAGTAGATTGGAGGAAAAAAATCTTAAAAAAAGAGTGTGATGAAGTGGAAGGAGTAATAAACACCAAAATTAGGAAGACACACAATGATGAGTAAACAAAGTATTTGGTCAAGTGGAAAGGAAAGAAGATTTAAGAAGTGAATTGGTTGAGCACTTTAGATGCCACACAATACAATGTATTGGCTCCTTGAGCAGGATCTTAAGATTTCATAATTATGCAATGTGTATGATGTAGGAGCATCAAGATCCACAAACAATCTTATATCAACAAGAAAAGTTGAACATTCATAGTCATTGATGTTTTCATTTGTCTACATTTTGTGGAGTATGTTGTAGGTAGCGCATTAAAGAATTGTGTTACTAACAAACCTTAGAATAAGGTATTGCATTTTTTTGAGTGCGCAAGTCTATTGCATAATATGTTGGGGTGTGGAGCCTATTTTTTGGTCTTCTAGAATCAATATTGAAGTGTTGGAGTTCGAATGGTTAAGTTTGGAGACTTCAGGAGCATTCTGTAGTCATTTGTTGTGATGTTGTTGTTAATTTGCTATTAATTGGCTGTCAACACTGTGACAATTTTTCCAGCCGTAGGAAGTTGAAAGGTTATGACTTTCAAACTTCTAGGGTCAGTTTTAGGACTTCTTAAAAAGATTGTAATCCTATAAATAGAGGTGTTAGGGCATCTTGAAGATATCTTGATTGTTCAAGAGGTCTTGAGTCTTAGTGATCAAGAGGTGATTAAGAGTGATCAAGGTTAAGAAATTGAGTGTCAATTTTGGTTTAGATGTGGTTTAGCATCTTTGGAATTCTATTGTGAATTCATAACTGAGAGAAGACTGTGAGAGTTGTTTTACTCTTGTTGATAATAAAATATGAGCAAGTTTTTGGTGGATGTAGCCCAAATCGGGTGAACGATTTTAAATCTTTTCTTGTCTTCTTTTGAGCATTATTTATTTATGTTCTTATATTTCTGCAAGTATAATTATGCTATATAGTTTCCTACTGTTGTGATTTGAGGAATTGTTTCCACATATTTGTTCACTAATTCCTAACAAATGGTATCAGAGCTTTGGTGGTTTTTTTGCTAAAGTGGTAAATCATAGGGAAAGTTTTAGCTTGAGTGGGAGTTATGGTGGATGAGGGTAGATCGAGGGTTGAGAAGTTCAATGGGAAGAACTTTGGTTTGTCGAAGATGCAAATGAAGGATTACTTGTATCAGAAGGACCTCCATGTTCCTTTGGATGGAAAACCAAAGAAACCTATAGCCATGTTGGATGACGATTGGGATTTTCTGGATAGAAAGGCGCTCGGGGAAATTTGGTTATGCCTAAGTGCATATTTGGTTTCTTTCAACATATCATAGGAGAATACCACAGAAGGCCTCATGAGTGCGTTGGGGAAGTTATATGAAAAAACCTTTGCCTCTAATAAAATATTTTCGATGAAAAATTTATTTAATATGAAGATGTCTGAGAATGGTTATGTTGTTGATCATTTGAATGAATTTAATACGGTTGTGAGTATGTTAAACTCGATAAAAATTGACTTTGATGATGAGGTCAAGGATTTTTTGATTTTGTGCTCCTTGCCAAATAGCTCGGACAACTTGATTATGGTTGTAAGTAATCCATTCTCTAATAATTCAAAGCTGAAGTTTGACGATGCAATAGGTGTGATCCAAAGTGAGGAAATGTCAAGGAAGAGCACTAGAGATTCTTCTACTTATGGAAACACTTTGACGGTGGAGAGCAGAGGGAGAAAAAAGAATAGAGGGAAAGGTAACCGTGGGAAGTCGAATGATCACGGAAGGTCAAATTCTAACAGCAAGTTAGAATGTTGGCATTGTGGGAAGGTTGGTCATACTAAGAAAGATTGTTGGGATCTTCGGGATAAAAAGAATAAAAAGGAGGAAACTAAGGAGGTAAATGTGGCAGCAGGTGATGTTTGTCAAGATGTCTTAATTCTTTCTTTAGATAATATTGTTGATTCTTGGGTGTTAGATTTAGGGGATTCTTTCCATGCCACTCTACATAGAATTTACTTTACTGATTTTATTCAAGGGGATTTTGGAAATGTATATCTTGGTGATGATGAACCATACAACATAGTAGGGAAAGGTTGTGTTTGGGTAAAAATGCAAAATGAGAACACATGGCTACTTAAGGACGTTAGGCATGTGCCTAAGTAGAGGTGGAACTTAATATCAGTAGGTCAGTTGGGTAGTGATGGTTGTACAGTTAGTTTTATAGTGGATTCTTGGAAGGTTACTGTACGTCGGAAAAGCAACAGGCGAGCGTGAGAATCAACAAGTGACTCTTCCATGTACCCGACCTCCCGAGGTCGTGCCGAGACATCCGGTGGGGGTAGAATATGCAGACAAACTAGTTGGGGAGTCTAATGTCTTCGGACACGCACTAATGGTATTTGTGAATCTAAGGCAAAGAAGGCCCTTCTAACTTGGGACTAGTGTGATAGATCGATCAGCGAGGATGACTGCTCGAAGGCTCCAATCAATATCGAGCTCTGGCGTGATTCGATCTATGGGTTGTGGGATGCGTGGAAAATGACCCGGGATGGTTTCGTGTATTTCTCCTGATAGGGGTCATATGGTGAATATAGTCAACTCTATGGACGATTCTCTGGCCTAGTCCAAAATTCTCTAGCTTTGTTAGCTGTGGTGTCTAGTAGGGACAACTGTTGAATGATGATAGGTGGAATCGGAGTAGACTGAAATACTAATGTGCGTAGGCCAGTGTCTATATCTAACTAACTTGTGGATTCGTCAGGCTGTGGGATTTGTGGATCACAACCGTAGACTCTTGGTTGTTGCGGTCCTGTTATGGTCATACGTGAGATCAAGTTCTAATCCCTAGTATCCAGTAGTCGTAAGCTTTCTCAGCCTCTACGTTTAGAATCAGTAATTGTGTGATTTTCTCAGAATACCTCACAGGTGTTCTAGCAACTTGAATTCTTAAACTGGTATCTATATCTACGAGGGTGTCTCCAGCGTCTGGCTGTGGAACTAAAGGATCACACCCGAATATTTGTTCTCTTTCAATCCCTTCTATAGTCATGTGGATGTTTTCTAGGATAACCTGTAATTTGGCTGTTTTGACCAAAATGTGATGCGCTTGGTCGTCTTCTACGTTTAACCCTCTCAATTGTATCCTGATCTGTTGGAAGTCTGTTGTTGTTTGGAAGACTTGTATCATAAGGTTTTGATCAATGTCAGTTATCTACTACTACGATATTGGGTTGAGGCACAATTGGCTCGAAAATGTATTCCCTGGGCCTCCTTAGGTCCCGTAATTGTCATACAAAAGCAGTAATGAAACAAACTATAATAATAGTAAAATCTAAATACATTTCTAGCATATATAGTTCCTTTTTTTGTATTTTCCGGCAATTTATGAGAGAGTAGCTATCTAAAAATATTTAAAATTGACAACTAAATTAATAACGTAAAAACAAACAAAATAGCCGAGTGTAGCTATTTGTCTATGCAATTTTGGTATATCTATTCTAAACAACGAAAATAACTAATCTATTTGCGAGATTCTCGATCCTACCTTAGAAGTGAGGAATGAATCATAGTTTCTCAGAAACTATCAATCCCCACAACTTCCCTGGAAATATCGAGAATGGAAATAACTGTAATAAAGTGATTAACTACTTTATTCGATAAGTTCTAACTAAAACTTTGAAAGATGAAACCTGGATTTCGCAGAACAGTGGCGATTCCGACGGTGTGTGTGTTCTTGTCCCCTTAGTATGATCTCCTCGTTCTTTGTGCTCACGTGAATCCAAAAAAGCGTGTAATGCTTGCATCAACAGGAATAGGTATTTGGATCAATGGACAGCCTTCAAAATGCAGACATAATAGAATGCAGATAGGAGAGGGATAGCACAAGAGTACAGAGCTTGGCCTATGCAATTCCTAGCAGGGTCTACTGCGAATCATGCAACCAAGATGCATCCAGAACCTGAGACATCGTCTGTATGAAGAGCAAAACCTACAACTTTAATGGCTACCTAAACCATTCTACTCCAAAAGCAATAATGCTGTCTGCACAAGTTGGATCTGTGGCTTACCAACAGCTGAGTAAATGCCAACTAAGCATGCAAAAGATTTAAACTATCAAACTTAAAGCAAACTAGAAGACTGAACTGCTGAAAGTGATGAGTTTTTAACAAGAATGAGGGGCCATAAGTAATGTTTGCACTTGCACAAGTTGGATATGTGGCTTACTAGCTGCAACACAATACTAAACAAACATACAATGAAGAAAACTAAACCTTCTAAGCAAAAGGAAAACTAACTAATGCAACAGAGAAAACCAAGGATCAAAACTTCAGAGCAAACTGAGAGGCCCAAAAGTAATGTTTGCACTTGCACAAGTTGGATATGTGGCTTACCAGCTTGCTACACAAAACTGCACCAAAGCACTCAATTGCAGAAACCTAAGATGGATTTGTGGCTTACCAACAGCATCACAAAGCTAAAACAAAGCTGCAACAAGACTATGCTACCAAGAAAACTTTGGAGCTAAATTCAGAACTAAAATCAGGGGCCCACAGCACTAAAAAATAAGAAATTTGGAGTGAAAATGGTGGCCCTTTGCATGTGCACACAAGCCAAGCACTTATATGGAATTCAAACACCCAAAGATCAAAACTAAACTGAACTCCTAAACCAATAAACAAAGGAAAAACACTATTCCAGGGGACCAAAAACATAAATGCATACTCAAGTGGGCAAGAAAAGCCGGTAAAACGTTGATTTTTCACGCGTGTGTTCGCACCAAAAGCAGTGTTCTGGAAAATGCGCATAAGACTGCCGCCCTGTGTCAGGTGCGGCGGTTACGAGGACCGCCTCCCTGTTCAGGGGCGGCGGTTTTCGTTACTGAAGGTTCAGAAAGCCGGAGGAAAGAGGGAAAAAGGGGGAAAACAAAGGACACAGGGGCTAAGCGGGGCATGCGGGATGTTAACGCATATCCGTAAGAGCTCTCTCTGGATCCCGAACACCTTTCGAGGAGACCTGTATCATCATCGAGGGCATTTATTACACCATTCCGTAGTACAGTACCTTACAATTTTGGGTACGTACATATTGCCCCCCTCAGAGAAGCGTTTTAGCCATGAAGAGGCATAAAATGGTGGTGGTCTGAGTATGGCCTTCCTGAAATGGGAAGTTAGAAGCTATAACCTTATACGTCCGTGTGTCGAAATGACGCCATCCGAAATTCCCGCTACCTGTAAAATGCAAAGTGGAACTCAAGTGCAGATAGATACAATAACTTGAAAAATAAACGCTAAAAATAATAGGGGGAAGAGGACGTACCATTAGTGTGAGGATAGAAAATTACCTCCGTTGGCGCTCTGAACCTGTGAAAAGGGGATTTAAAACGAATTAGAGTGCGTTATATATATAAAAGTGGGGCTCATTTTACTATTCATTTGCGCGAGTCGATTTGATAGGTTTTGAGCTCTGGGGCGCACACGGTGACGGTTTCTCACGCGAGTAGAGTCAAAATGTCTGCAGCGAGATAGTGATCATGCCTCCACGTGCGGAACGCCAACCCGTGAGATCACAGGTTGGTTTTTCTTCAATTTTGTGCTTTTCCCTCTTCAATTTTCGAAATGCTAAATTTGTTGTAATGGGGTGTTCAGTTTGTGAAAATATTAGGTTTAAAAGGCCCGTCTAGGGGGGGGGCGCCTAATGGGTAGGCCCCTTGTTTTGATAGCCAAAATAGTCGTTTTTCGGCTAGTTTTTTGGGCTTGTTTGGGGTTAAAAACCCGCGTGGGTTTTCAGACCGCGACCGACCGCCCCGGCCAGGGCGGCGGTTACATGACCGCCGCCCTGTCCAGGGCGGCGGGTCACGAGACCGCCGCCTTCAAAGCAGGCGGGTTACAAAACCGCCCCCCTGCCCAGGGCGGCGGTTTTGCATAGAATGCAAAAGGACCTCACTTTGAAAACTTACACTTGTATTTTTAGCATTTGTACGTATGTTTTTATAACTTCTCTTGATATCGTTTAGATACTAACTTACTATGTCGTTGTGTGTTTTTGGGTGTATGCAGGTGAAGGAGGAGTATATTAGATGGAGCGCGGGAAAGGAGAGTGCGACTGGTTTCCCGGGGTATTAGATGCCCTCTCAGTAGATGAGGAGGGACACACTGCAGAGGGCCGGGCATATTGCGGATATCACGTGTGCCTCACGTTGCTCCATCTAGTCACATACTCTGTGACCTATGTTCTCGTACTGGGACGTGCAGATCAGAACACTTTCCGATTGCCAGGGGTCCGCGGTGAATGGACTATTACTCTAGAGGACGTTTACCGCATCTTGGGGGTCCCGATCATCGGGAGGAGACTCTCACACTAGAGACAGCTGGGTCCAGAGCACAGATAGCTCAGTGGGCTGGTTATATGGGGGATGCAGCTATTTCCACCGGGCCGAAGAAGGGAGCGAGAGTTAGATCCATTCCTTCTTTGCCCATGCCCATATTTCGTTTTAGGCCATCATGTTTTCGAACGTTAACTCTCCTTATATTTGTATTGTGTACACTTTAGGGGATACTCTTGCCTAGTTCCTAATTCGCTGGGCCTTTCTTTGCTTTGCAGAGACTGTTGATGGGCATGGGCGGGATCTAATATGCATAGGGTTTGCGTCAGATATCTCTGATGATCACCTATGGATAAGACCCATGCAGGAGTTATCCGTTTGCATGCCGGGAGAGCCGTTGAGCCACCCAACTCTAGTCATGAGTTGGGTGTGTATGAGCATTTTATTCCTTATGGCAGAGGCGTGGACGGGTGGCAGATCCGAGTAAGTTATCCTCTCCTCTTTAGTGTTAGTTTGCATTTAGGACTTGTTTTAACTGCTATCTCTCCTTATATTTGTATCTTGTATATTTTAGCCTCTTGCCTAATTTTTAATTCGTTCTTTCTTCTTTGTTTTGCAGAGACTGTTGACGAAGTGGCGGGATCTAATCCGTAGGGTATGTACTGATTCTCTGATGATCCCTATAGATAAGACCCGTGCAGAGCTATCTTGTAGATGCCGGGGAGCCCTCAGCAGCCGGCAGGCATACTCGACGTCTTTGCTCCTGTTTGGCATGTGGCCAAGATGGGTGTCTATTCTCCGTACAGAGTTGGCAGGCTATAGGACAGCCGAATGCCTTATGAGGAGCCACTCTCATGGCGAGGACCATGGCTGCTCCTCGGGACCCTGAGCCCTCCGTCCATTCAGAGCGCCAGTGTAGCCGGAGTCCTAGGCGAGGGCGCGCACCTTCGGCGGGGATCGCGTAGGGGGTTGAGAGGCCACTTGGCTCCTATGCATTTATTTGTACTATGTATTCTTTTGTGTACTACGGGCTCTTTGAGCGTTTTGACCATGCCTAGTGCATGATGGCATTGTATACAAACTATTGATTTATTTATATATAGGCGTCGATTTTGGATCAAAACTTTGGTCACTTGTGTATTCTACTTTCTTTATTTCCAACTACTTCGTGTATACTACGATGTATGTTTTATATGCTTTCTAGAATGTATGCAATGGAAAACAGATGGTGCAAATGTTTGCTTTCTTTTTGTGTTTCATGATGCTGATACATGATATTGTAGATATATTGTGATCTTAAATCTTAGTTTCTGTGAGCAATTTGGATACCTCATGATTTGTTTTGGCAAAGTGATGAAAATAACCAGTATGATGAACAGACTAACTTGCCCCACTCTTAACTCCACGCAACTAGTAGGATGCGAGGGCTCATCACCAAGAGCTAAGAAGGGCGCAAGTTTATGAAATATGGTGAAACGATAGTGGTAAAAGACAGACGAAGCTTTGGTGGAACCAAATTGAAAACCAACAAGCTCTACTCCACCTGAATGACTTCATAGTTTTGGGTGCAACTTGCTTTGCGATTTATCCAGACTTAGACCCATAGATGACCACATAGTAGACAAAATCTGGTTTTTTAGGATTTTTGACTCTCTTGGAATTTTTGAATATCTAATTCATTCATTTTTGACTCAAAGTTTGAATAGTTTGTTTATGACCTTTTAACGTTTGCATTGTCTAGAGGACCCCCTACACTTTGCCCCATGCTACCTGTAAGAAGCATGGGTTTGTCACCATGGGCAAGGCATAGGCGAGTAAGGGGAATTTCCATCCTTTCCCAACCCTACGTCACTAGTAAGAGACGCAAGCTCATCACCGAAGGTTGGTGGGGCAAGGAAATGTGTAAAAATAAATTTTTTTGTTTTAGTCACTTCTTGACTTGTCTTTTTGAGTAAAATGTCAGTATATGCTTATTTTCAAAGAGATGTATGTATGGGATAGATGTGACACCATGAAGCTTCTAGAACAGAACTTAGGCAAGACACCTATCCTAAGAAGAAATCAAAGTGAGAACAAACTTTAGCAGATCTTGGTATGGTTACCGTTAAGACTTTGTCATGTTTGATTTTATGTGATAAAAGATTTTGAAGTTGATTGATGATATCGTGAGAAATGGAGAAGATATGATTAGAGAATTTTTGTGCCAGACGACATCATGAATTTGTAATAGAATTACTTTGAGAATAGATTCCTTGATCACAATTTGTGTAAGAACAAGTGGACAAAATGATCCTAAATCTGTATGAAGATGCAATGTAAATAGTTAGATGGGTAGCGGTGCTAGCTGCTTATGCGTAGAAACATTTGAGGTGCAGGGAATTGACTATTTCACCAAATTTCTCTCCTTCTAGCGTGCATAAGATGTATGCACCATTTTCGTAGTCCTTTGTGACTCGGTATGGGCCTAACCATTTGGGCTGGAATTTCCTTCCTTCGCCGGTCTTCTTGTCGATCCGGCAGTCTAACCTTAGAACTAGGTCACCTTTGTATATGTCACGTTCATAGACCTTGTTGTACTACCGGCACATCCGGTCGGCATAGACTCTATGTCGTTGTTCAGCATCTAACCTAGCTTCATCCAGGCTTTCTAGTTGGGAGAGACGTGCTTCTCTGTAAGCGTCTTCATCCATGGATGGTAATGGGAAGTCGTCCTTAGGACATGCTTTGTTAATGTCCCGGAAATCTATGCAGATGCGTATCTTTCCGTTCTTCTTGAGAACGGGAACGATGTTGAGATACCCATTGGGAGTAGTCAACTGGCTTGATGAATCCTACCTGAAGCAGTCTTATTACCTAGTCTTTTACCATGAGGGCTACTTTGGGCTTCATGGGTCTTGATTTTTGTTTAATTGGCTTCGCATCTGACCTAGTGACGAGGTTGTGTACCGCAATGTGGGGTGCGACTCCTGTCATCTCTTTATAATTAAATGTAAATTCCTTCTGATGTTCTTGAGAACTTGGGTGTGTATTTCCACTTCCTCTGGGGTTAGTGAAGAACCTAACTTTAAAATTCTTGGTTCATCTTTCGTTCCGATATTGACATGGATTGTATCTTCAATTAAAGAGGCATTACCCTCTTCGAACTCAGGTGGTGCCGGAGGTAGATCTATATCATGCCCGTTCTGCACCACGTATATATTAGGTTCTTTTTGTGAGCGAAGATTCATTACGGGATTTCCAAAGTAGGAAGATGAATGCGAGATCAGAGATAAATCTAGCGTGTGATAGGAGAGATGTAGTGCTGCAAAGGCATTTAAGTAATCCAAAGTAGCCGCATCATTTCCAACATGGTCTAGGACGGTAGATTTACTTCCGTTTGAAAGAGGATCCATCATTGTTTTTATTAATGGTTCGTTACGAATGGATACCATGAAATGAGTATCTTGTAGCTCATTGTTTGGAGTAAAACGTGATGCTGAGGTTGCTATTGAATCGGCGAGATGATTTTTTTCTCGCGGGATTGCTTCAATGGATATGAAGTTGAATGCCTTGCTTAAATCTACTACAGCGTTTTTTGTAAAGTTGCAAGTGTTCGGATTTAGTTCATATACCTCTGAAACTTGGTTTGCAACTAATTGCGAGTCTCCTAAAACTCTGATATTATCGATACCAATTCTTTTGGCTAAGGTAAGGCCAAGGAGGAGGGCTTCGTATTCAGCGCCGTTGTTTGTACATTCAAAGTTTAATTTAAAAGATAATGGGAGGACCTTCTCCTCAGGCGAAGTAAGAACTATACCTGCCCCCGCTCCATAGTGGCATTTAGCTCCATCGAAGTGGATAGGTCCAATACTTAGCTGGGGAGTATGGATGCAGGTGTATCTACTGTGTTTGCATACTCTACTTCTACCATATAGAGATCTTCTGCTGGCAAGGAACCAAAACCTAAGGAAAATCCCATGCCTACTCAAATCAAATGGTAAGAACATTGGTAAATCTTGTTCTATTAGCTCAACAATCTTCGCAGTAGTCCCTAATGATACTAGTTTCTTTAGCTTTACCACCAGGAATTGGGGTTTTCTTGGACTACGCTGATGGTTTCAAGATCCGTTGTAGGTATCAAATTTTCCTCTGGCTTTGAGGGTCAGAGGGTTTATTAAGTTGATTCGTTGGCAGTTCGAATTCTGAGTGCACCCCTGGTCTCTTCTTTAAATCAGCTAGGTGTACGTCAAATGGCTTTGGATCACCTTTGGCTACAAATACCTTTCCCAGATGCAGGAATCTTACTTCTTGGAATAGCGTGGAAGGGATTACCTTCATTTGATGTATCCACGGTCGGCCGAGGATCATATTATAGTTAGTTTCCCGATCTATAATATAAATCTCAGTCAGGATTGTTTTAGGTCCTAAGGTGACCGGTAGTATTATAGTTCCTATCGATGTGGCTTTAAGGGTGTCGTAGCCTCTCAAGGTATTTCGAGTAGTAGAAGCAGTTTGTTTCACCATATCCCAATTTTTGGAGAAAAGAGAAAGGAACTATGTTAACCGCAGCTCCATCATCAACCATTGCCTGTTTTACATAATTATTATAAACCTGTACTTGCAAGTGTAGGGCTGGATCGCCTCGGCATGTGATCTCAGCATCTGTAGGCATTTTTACTTATTTCGAATATGAATTCGACATCCCTATCCGCCGTGTCCCCGGAGGGATAAACATCAAAGTCTATATGATTTACCTGTGATTTTGGTGGTGGAGTGATACTAATTAAATGACCCAAAACCTAACGCCTCTAAAAGAGCAGCCCTATGAGCAGGGGAATTCTTTAGTAAATCAAGGAATGAAATATGTGAGAAGGTTTTTTGTAAGATCATTAATTAGATCATAAGCACCGATGGGTTTTGCTATGGTTTGTTGGATGTTATCTGTTTCCGACAGATGGCTTGGACTTGGTTGAGAGAAATACTCTCGTGTTCTCGTAATTGCTTCAATGGGTAATTCGGAGTCTAACTCCACTAATCCAACTACCTTAGGTCGTGGTTGACTTCCTAGTTGCGGCATGACTAATGGATTTAGCGAAGTTGAGGCATCGTGATCGTTGTTTCCCGTTATTGCGCCTTTGTTTTGTTCCAGTTGGATTCAGCCTATTGCTATCATGATTTGGGAGCGGATCGCTAAAGATCCTGAGAGGGAGCATTCTGAGGGGAAACTGCCCCTGGTGAAGAGTACTTGCCGTGATGATGACGTACGGGATCTGCCAAAAACATAGTCTGTGAAAAACTGTCTTTGTTCACTCTGGAAAACGTTGCATAAATTTATTATAGTCACGGCACGTTCTAGTGTCATGACCATGAATTTTATGGAAACCACAATAAGAATTGGGATTATAATTCCCATTTTGTTGGTTTGGTGTGTATTATGGCCTAAAAATTCCGATCAAACTGTTGCCTATTAGGACTAAAGTTTTGAAATTGTGTTGTTGTTGGTTTGGATTTTGGTTTTGGTAACTAAATGAGTTTTGGTTTGGCCCTTGCATGGGATTTCGCCATTGTTGTTGTTGTGGATTATTAAAATCCACTGTATTGGACCGTTGGGGTAAAATTATTGTTTCTTTGGTTGTTTGTTTGTGACGGAGTATTAATGACATTTATCCTCTTGGGCTGGTCAGTTACTCCATCTGTTGTTACCCCACGATTTTTGTTAAGGATTTTGGATCCTTGATTGACATTTGTGGTAGTTGTAGTATTTTGAGTGGGGGTGATTAACCTCCCATTTGCTCCATACATCTTACGGCCACTATCTATTGCTGCTTGGTCTATTCGTAGAGCGCTCTCAAGTACTTCATCATAAGTCCTTAGTGGGAACTTCTGGACTTCTTCCTTCACATCTCTACTGAGAGAATGAAGGAATAAATCGCATAGTTCCATCTGATCCATGTTTGGAGCACTTGCTGATGAATAAAGAACTATACGCCACCTCTGGATGAAATGGGCGACAGATTCGTTGTGTTCTTGTTTGATATGCAAGAATTCCCTGATTCCTGTTCTTAATAGTTTGTTCATGTCAAAGGCTTTGATGAACTCTAGACACGAGTTATTTGAATGAATGTATGGAAGCTTTAGGTATTCTATAATACCAATCGAGGGCAATGCCTTCCAAGAGTTTTGGGGAATATTTTAGCAACAACCCCATCCCATGGGAGTAGTTCACGTATGGGCTGTAGCGTAAGCTTTGATGTGCACGTTCGGATCTCCCTTCACCCTTGAACTTAGGAAAATCAGGGAAGAGGTCTTGGGAAGCATGATGCTTCGTATGGTGAAATCTAAGGGCTCCTTTAAATATTCTGAATAGGTCCCTATCGCATACGTCTCAACCATTGATGGTGCCTGTTGAGGAGATGGTGGCAGAACGGGTTGTTGATATGGCGTAACGTACGCGTTAGCAGGGGGCATAAGGCAATCCTTGTATTTGAGTAAACATGCCGGGGGATGAGTACAAATCCCCTTGTGGTGATTTGGAATACATGTTTAAATACGACGGGGTATTGTCAAGGAACGGACTGCTTCGACACTAGACCGGGAGGAGTAGTACTGGAGATAGATGGGCCTTGTTGGCATTTGCTATGTGAATATTGAGGAGGCATGCCCAATGTGCCTACTCCTGTGAGGAGATCCACTTGGCTAGGATGGGTGTGGAGGATTGGGAACTCTCTGTTTGTATGAATTCTTGAATTTTGACTTTCTTGGGCAAGTTCTAATCCTCTAACCTTTTCCATTAGATTTGAAATGACTTCGTTTGGGTGAAGTCACGATATCGTGCCTTGGTGGCGTTTGTTGTATATCCTGGTGTTGTATAGGCATGTGATAGCCTGTCATGAACTGATTGCTATCTTGCCAAGTTTCTCTGAGATTATTTTCCATACGTGATGGCATAGGGGAATTTTCTTGAGGAGAGAACTCAGGCTGTATCTGCAAAGTTCCTACAGGTGGGTACATGCCTTGAGAGCGTTGTTCACTCCTAGGATAACGTATTGAGTATTCGTCATCTAGAACTGAGTATGGATCTGACTGTCTACTAATAGGTGGTCTGAGTAATACCTGAGGAGATGAAGTAGACTCTCCAGTTAGTGTCATATTGTTCGAGCCTGAAGGCTCTGTTTGTGTTTGAGCAAGTTGCTCCAATCCCTCTGTTTGGAAGGATGAGTTATATCTAGTCCTTGGTGTTTGTGTTGACAACTGATTAGTTGAATAGTTGTCGCCCCACATTGAGAGTGAGGGTGATGACTGCCTATTCTGTTGGGCGTAGTATGCCTCAAGACCCAAGAGGGGTCTGCCGTATGCATCGAATCCCGACATATTCGGGGGGTATATGAATACCCGCAGAATAATGGGAAGGAGCGAAGATGATTTGGAGAAGATGAAACTTCTCAAAGAGAAGGTGAAAGAATTGTTTAGTTCACGTCGGGTTCACCAATTTTGTTGGTGAAACTGATGTGAATGCTAATGAGGTACAGAAGGTGAAACAGTTGTTTGTTTCACGTCGGGTTCACCAATTTTGTACGTCAGAAAAGCAACAGGCGAGCGTGAGAATCAACAAGTGACTCTTCCACGTACCCGACCTCCCGAGGTCGTGCCGAGACAGCCGGTGGGGGTAGAATATGCAGACAAACTAGTTGGGGAGTCTAATGTCTTCGACACGCACTAATGGTATTTGTGAATCTAAGGCAAAGAAGGCCCTTCTAACTTGGACTGGTGTGATAGATCGATCAGCGAGGATGACTGCTCGAAGGCTCCAATCAATATCGAGCTCTGCCGTGATTCGATCTATGGGTTGTGGGATGCGTGGAAAATGACCCGGGATGGTTTCGTGTATTTCACCTGATAGGGTCATATGGCGAATATAGTCAACTCTATGGACGATTCTCTGGCCTAGTCCAAAATTCTCTAGCTTCGTTAGCTGTTGTATCTAGTAGGGATAACTGTTGAATGATGATAGGTGGAATCGGAGTAGACTGAAATACTAACTTACGTAGGCCAGTCTCTATGTCTAATTCTCTTATGGATTCGTTAGGCTGTGGGATCTGTGGATCACAACCGTAGACTCTTGGTTGTTGCGGTCCTGTTATGGTCATACGCGAGATCAAGTTCTAATCCCTAGTATCCAGTAATCGTATGCTTTTTCGGCCTCTACGTTTAGAACCAGCAATTGTGCGATTTTCTCAGAATACCTTACAGGTGTTCTAGCAACTTGAATTATTAAGCTGGTATCTATATCTATGAGGGTATCTCCAGCGTCTGGCTGTGGAACTAAAGGATCGCACCCGAATATTTGTTCTCTTTCGAGCCCTTCTACAGTCATGTGGGTATTTTCTAGGGTAATCTGTAGTTTGGCTGATTTGACCAAAACAGATGTGCTTGGTCGTCTTCGATGTTTAACCCTCTCAACTGTGCCCTGATCTGTTGGAAGTCTGTTGTTGTTTGGAAGACTTGTATCCTAAGGTTTTGGTCAATATCAGTTATTGCCACTACGGTATTGGGCTGGGGCACAATTGGCTCGAAAATGTATTCCCTGGGCTTCCTAGGTCCCGTAATTGTCATGCAAAAGCAGTAATGAAACAAACTATAATAAAGTAAAATCTAAGTGCACTTCTAGCATATATAATTTCTTTTTTGTATTTTCTGGCAATTTATAGGAAAGCAGCTATTTAAAATATTTAGAATTGACAACTAAACTAACAACGTAAAACAAACAAAATAGCCGATTGTAGCTATTTGTCTGTGCAATTTTGTATATCTATTCTAAACAACGAAATAACTAATCTATCTGCAAGATTCTCGATCCTACCTCAGAAGTGAGGAATGAATCATAGTTTCTCAGAAACTATCAATCCCCACAACCTCCCTGGCAATATTGAGAATAGAAATAACTGAAATAAAATGATTAACTACGTTATTTGATAAATTCTAACTAAAACTTTTGAAAGATGGAACCTGGATTTCGCAGAACATTGGCGAATCCGACGGTGTGTGTGTTCTTGTCCCCTCAGTATGATCTCTTCGTTCTTTGTGCTCACGTGAATCCAGAAAAGCATGGAATGCTTGCATCAACAGGAATAGATATTTGGATCGATGGACAACCTTCAGAATGCAGACAGAATAGAATGCGGATAGGAGAGGGATATCACAAGAGTACAGAGCTTGGCCTATGCAATTCCTAGTGGGGTATACCGCGAATCATGCAACAAAAAGCGTCCAGAACCTGAGACTAGTCTGTATGAAGAGAAAAACCTGCAACTTTAATGGCTGCCTAGACTATTTTACTCCAAAACAATAATACTGTTTGCACAAGTTGGATCTGTGGCTTACCAACAGCAACACAAAGCTAAAACAAACCTGCAACAAACTATACTACCAATCCTAAGCAAACTAGAAGACTGAACTACTGAAAGTGATGAGTTTCTAAACAAGAATGAGGGGCCATTTGCATGTGCACAAACCATGCATTTATATGAATCCAAACATCCAAAAATCAAATCCAAACTGAACTCTTAAACATTAAACAAAAGAAAAACACTATTCTAGGGGACCAAAAACATTAATGCATGCTCAAGTCGGCAAGAAAAGCTGGTGAGTCGTGATATTTCACGCGGGTCGCGTCAAAAGAGCGTTCTGGAAAACGCGCATAGGACCGCCGCCCTGCTCAGGGTGGCGGTTACAGGACCGCCGCCCTGTTCAGGGCGGTGGTTTCGTCACTGAAGACCAAAAGCCAAGAAAAGAGGGAAAAATAGGGAAAACAAAGCACACGGGGGCTAATCGGGGTATGCGGGATGTTAACGTATATCTGTAAAGCTTTTTTGGATCCCGAACACCTTGCGAAGAGGCCTGTATCATCATTGGGGCACTTATTACATCGTTCCGCAGTACAGTACCTTACAATTTTGGGTACGTACAGTTACTAAGGGAGCTCTTTTGGTTGCAAGAGGTAAGAAAACTGGTACTTTGGATTTAACAAGTGGTGTTGATTATTGTAATTTAGTTGCTGTAAATGGAGTTACAACTTTGAGGCACCAGATACTTAGTCATATGAGTCATAAGGGCATGCTGATTATAAAGGACAGACTACCCAGATTAAAGGAGTTAGATTTGTACTTCTTTGAGGACTGTATTAATGGGAAACAAAAGTGGGTGAGATTCCTCAAGGTTTGACCTATTAGGAAGGAGGGTAAGTTGGAGTTAGTGCATACAAATGTATGGGGTCCAGCTAAGGTAAACTCTATTGGTGGTTCATGTTATTATGTCACTTTCATTGATGATGTAACTAGAAAAGTTTGGGTATATTGCATTAGAAAGAAATAGGATGTGTTTGAAACTTCAAAAAGATGGGAAGCCTTGGTTGAGAATGAAACAGGTCTCAAGTTGAAATGTATCAGGTCAGATAATGGAGGGGAGTATTGCAACAATGAATTTCTTGATTACTATTTGGTAAAAGGGATCCATAGGAAAATGGAGTGTCAAAGAGAATGAATAGGAAAATCATGGATTGTGCTAGGTGCATGAGGTTATATGCGGGGCTGCCACTCATGTTTTGGGTGGAAGAGGTAAGCACAGTTGTTTATCTTATTAACAGAGGACCCTCTATGGCCTTGGATGGAGGTATACCTGAGGAGGCTTGGTTTGGTAAGAAAATTGATTACTCATTTCTTAGAATATTTGGATATGAGGTACTTGTTCACATTGATAAAGATGGTAGGGCCAAGTTAGAGGCTAAGTTTGAGAAATGCACTTTTTTTGGATGTGGTGAGGACAACTTTGGTTTCCATATTTAGAGTCTTAAGGACAAAAAAATATTCCGGTCTAGAGATATTGTCTTAGATGAAAAAGTCATACATAAAGATTAGTTGTAGGAATAGAAAGAGGAATCAAAGAAATAATACAAAGTGTTAGAGGACATTACAGACAATAAGGTGTCCAAGGGGCCAATTTAGGTGTAACATGTTCCAACACAACCAGTTCAAGAACCTAATCATCAGGAACCCCAAACTCCTGAGATGAGAAGGTCTTCTAGGGTAAGAAGGGAACCTGAATGATTTACTCTGTCTTTGAATTATTTATTTCTCATTGATAGTGGAGATCCAGAGTGCTTTGAGGAAGTAGTGTAGGTAGATGCCAAGAAGAAGTGGGATCAAGCCATGGATGAAGAGCATATATATCTTATGGAGAACTGGACTTGGAATCTGGTGGAGCTACCTGAGGGCAAGAGATCATTACAGAACAAATAGGTGTACAGAATCAAAGAGGACGATGGAGGCATGAAAAGATACAAGGCCCTGTTGGTGGCCAAGGGATTTGCACAGAAGAAAGGTATCAACTTTGATGAATTTTTTCCTCCTATTGTTAAAATGACTTCTATTAGGACTATTCTTAGTTTAGTAGTAGTAGAATACATGCACTTAGATCAGTTGGATGTGAAGACTGCATTCCTTCATGGTGAGTTGGAGGAGGAATTGTATATGTAGAAATCACAGGGTTATGAGGTAAAAGGGAAGGAAAGGTTAGTGTGAAAATTTAAGAAGAGCTTGTATGGCCTCAAACAAGCTCCACCGTAGTGGTATAAGAAGTTTGATAGTTTTATGCAGGGGCATGGTTACTCCAGGTGTCACTCAGACCATTGTGTGTACATCAAGAAGTTTCTTCATGGTAGTTATATTATTTTGTGTCTGTATGTGGAGGATATGCTTGTTGCAAGGAAGAACATGCAGGAAATAAAGGTACTCAAGAAGCAGTTAGGTGACTCCTTTGCTATGAAGGATTTGGGGGAAGCAAAACAAATCCTTGTTATGAGAATAACTCAGAACAAGAAGGGGAGGAAGCTGATGTTATCTCAAAAAGAGTACATAAAGAAGTTCTTAGAGAGGTTTAGTATGTAGGATGCTAAACTGGTTGGTACTCCTTTGGTAGGTCACTTTAAATTATCAAAGGAGTAGAGTCCCAAGACTGAGGAGGATAGAATCCAAATGTCTAGGGTACCGTACTCATTAGTGGTTGGTAGCCTGATGTATGCTATGGTATGCACTAAGCCTGACATTGCCCATGCAGTGGGAGCAATGAGTAGGTTTATGAGTGATCCAAGTAGAGATCACTAGTAGGCAGTGAAGTGGATCCTTTGGTATTTGAGAGGGACCATGGGAACAACATTTTGTTTTGGTGGATCGGACACTAGATTGTGTGGCTATGTAGATTTAGAAATGGTAGGATATTTGGACAGCAAGAGGAGCATGATAGGTTACATATTTACGATTGGTGATACAACGATGAGTTGGATTTAATAGTTACAAAAGGTTGTGGCTTTGTCAACCACAGAGGATGTGTATGTTGCTGCCACAAAGGCAAGCAAGGAGATGATTTGGCTACAACAGTTTCTTGATGAGTTGGGTCATAAGTAGGAAGTTGGGAGACTATACAGTGATAGTTGGAGCATTATTCATTTGGCGAAGAACTCCGCTTTCCACTCTATGACGAAGCACATTCATTTGAGATATCATTTCATCAGGGAAGCTTTGGAAGAAGATAAGTTGAAGCTGGAAAAGATTCATACCAGTTAGAATCTTGCATATATGATGACCAAGGCAGTCATAAGGGAGAAGTTGAAGTTATGTTCAAATTTGATTGGCCTTCATGGTTGATAATGAATGGTTGAAAACTTTTCTAAGTGGAAACAATCTCCAAGTGGGAGATTTTTGGGGTGTGGAGCTTATTTTTTGGTCTTCTGGAATCAATATTGAAGTGTTGGAGTTCAAACGGTTAAGTTTGGAGACTTTAGGAGCATTTTGTAGTCATCTACTGTGATGTTGTTGTGATGTTGCTATTAAGTTGTTGTTAATTGGTTGTCAACGCCGTGCCATTTTTTCTAGCCGTGGGAAGTTGAAAGATTATGACGTTCAAATTTCTAGGGTCGGCTTTAGGACTTCTTAAAAGGATTGTAATCCTCTAAATAGAGGTGTTAGGGTATCTTGAAGATATCTTTATTGTTCAAGAGGTCTTGAGTCTTAGTGATAAACAGGTGATCAAGAGTGATCAAGGTTAAGCAATTGAGTGTCAATTGTGGTTTAGATGTGGTTTAGCATCTTTGGAGTTCTATTGTGAATTCATAACTGAGAGAAGACTATGAGAGTTGTTTTACTCTTTTTGATGATAAAATATGTGCAAGTTCTTGGTGGACCTAGCCCACATTGGGTGAACCATGTTAAATCTTGTCTTGTCTTCTTTTGAGCATTATTTATTTATGTTGTTATATTTATGCAAGTATAATTCTACTATATAGTTTCCTACTATTGTGATTTGAGGAATTATTTATGTATATTTGTTCACTAATTCATAACATAATATCTATAAAGTGTACAATTAATTTGTAAGGTCTATTGAAAATTTTCTAGTGCGTACCATTGTTCATGTAATCCTATTTGATCTATGAACTTGAAATAATTGAATGTTTGAAGGTACAAGTTTCATAGAAGGATGAATAGTTGTGTTTTGGTCTATTATTGGGTCATGTGACCCCTTCATTTGAATTCCTTATCATTAGGAGTCTTATGAGGTGGCATGAATGACTATATAAGTCAATCCAATTACCTTAGAAAAGTAGTTCAAGTTTTTGGAGAAAACTCAAAATGCTTAAGAGTATGGAGGTGACCTTAATGCTCACTAAATTATGATGATTTAAAATAACCATAGTAGCGGTCTAAAATATCTCTTCCTAAAAGTGATTCGAGTAGTACATGGAGAATCTTCCATGTTCGTATGTTGATTAGAAGGTTGAATAGTTGGAAATTGGTATGATGTTATTGTTTATCTGAATAAGATCATCCAAAATTGTGTTTCTATTCCCAAATTGTGTTCATTTGATATTTTTGTTAGTGCATTTTTTCTTTTTATTGAGTATTGTTTCACACACATTTTGAAGGTTGCAATGTCTAAGGCCATCCTTTGTTGTAAGCCCAACCCCATCTGCATCAAGAGGAATAATACCTAAGATTCAACACTTACATTCTAATCCTTGTGACAACAACTACATTTCCCTTTCACTCAGAATTATAGTATTGGAAAGGTTAACCAATCAGGTGCCCACAACATCAATCATCTCTTAACTTGTACCATAAAAATTGGCTAGGCCCTTCAATGTATCGACAACCACATTGTATATCTTGGAAATTTCATCCAAATTTTCCCTTAGATATGTCGAACAACTTTTTGTTTATCAATTTTTTGAATTATTATTTGGCATTGGCCACTATGATTAACTCATATGAATTTTTTGAAAAGATCATAATGAAGTTTTTTATGTCTATAGAAATTTATACCATAAGAGATTATCCCTTTTGATTATGAGTTTGGAGGTTAACCTTTCTTTCTTCAAGCACTTTTATTCTCCATTCAACACTTCTCGACCAAGTTTGGGAGAGATTATCTTGATAATTGGCAAATATTTTCTTGGAGATAAAGATCTTATCATCAGTGAATGTCATTGGCCCTATGTCTTGAGTTAAACTTCACCATAGGACACATTCTTTTTCTAAATTATTTATTTGGCTCAATAAATTATCTTTGGATTAATTAGTCTCTTGTATTCTTTCCTAATTTCATCAATGAATTTGAGACCATTGACCAGAAGCTACTCTACCCAAATCTCAATGACCTTGCCTTGGTTAACGCACTTGTGAATATAAGAGATGGCCTTAGAGTCAATTTATTCAATTGAAGTTGAGGAAGGAAGAGATTTCAAAATGATAAAGTGGTGAGATAGGAAGGAATTGATGCATGCAGTGAGAGTGCAAACCTATTCCTTAAGTTTTTCTTGTTTTTTCTTCCCTTTTTCCACTCGTTCAATTATTCGTGAGGTTGTTCCTTGAAATTATGAACGTATCCTTCATGAATCATGTCTCCTAATGAAACTCTTATTAGTTCATAATAAAAAAATGTCATTCCATCTTCATTCTAAATCAGATGCGGGTTTGTAAATATCAAAAAATAATTGAAAAAAAGTAGAAATGGTGTGCATACAAATGGATATTTGAGGAAAAATTTGAAATTACGAGCAATAAATCAAAGGAAAAGAAAACAATGTAGGGGAAAGAATTGGTTAAGGAAAATTCCCACTTGACCAGGTAGAAGAAAAGGATTGGGCAAAGAGTTTTTGAAATGAATTGAAAATGATAGGAAATTTGTTTATATAAGTCACAAAATCCTTCATCATGCATAACCACTACCTCAAAAATTCTTTACACAATTTACAATATTTGTGTTCGGTCACTTTGTCGCGAAAGTGAGAAGTGATGGGAACAGTTCCTTATGTTCCTTCCACACATGTCATAGGTATTTTTCATGTTTATTTGGCTAGATTTATTTGTTTAGTTCACACTTAATGCCCTGTCACGGAACACTTGGAATAGAGGAAATGTTCCATGATTTCCTCACAGGTGGGCATAGGTATTTTAAACATTGCAAAAACACACTCAAATTTTTTAAAGTGTTTTTCACCCTATCATGCCTATCGTGAAGTAGAGGAACTGTGGGAATAGTTCCTTTTGTTCCCTCCAAGTATGAATTTATGCACAAGTCCTAATTAAGGTCCAAAGAACTTGAAAATTGACTAAGTACAAAATATACATTTTTACAAGGGAGGCCTTAGGCACTAAGTGAAACAAAAAAGCTCAAAGTTTTGAGCAAAGTTTTTTAGAGTGATAAAAAGTAAATAACATAAAATCCTTTAGCAATAAGTAGCATCTTCACTTCTTAAGTGCTTGTACAACTGTATTAAAATATTGATCATACACACTATACTTCTTCTTCACATAATTCAACTTCTTAATGAAATACATTATTTCACTTCCCTCTTGACTCAACATTATGCCAATCGCTATATCAATAGAATCACAATCCACCGTGAATACATTCAAAAAATTAGGAAATGCCAACACTAGTTGTTCAGTCACCTTCCACTTCAACTCTTGAAAATTATTCTCTATGTACGAGCTCCAAAAAAAAATTCATATCACCTTGCATGACCTCTGTGATAGGCACACACATTCCACTAAAATTCCTAATGAACTTACGGAAAGAGGTAGCCAACCAATGAAAAATATGTGCTTAAAAATCACTCCTTAGTGATGGCCAATCCACTATTGCCTTTTTGGATCAATTTTCAAACCTTCACAGGTAATCACAAATCCCAAATATACTAGTTCTTCATACATAAAACTGTAATTTTTCAAATTAATCAACAATTTATTCTCACAACGTCTGTAATACTTGCCTTATATGCAAAAAATTATCTTCACATGTCTTGTTGACTATCAAAATATCATCAAGGTACATAATCACAAACTTTCCCAAAAAAATCAAGGTATCATTCATCCATCTCATTAATGTACTCATTATGTAACACAATACAAATGATATTACAAGACACTCATACAATCCCTCTTGTGTCTTGAATGCATTCTTCCATTCATAACCCTCTCTTATGTAAATATAATGGTATATGCTCTTCAAATCAATATTATTGAAATACCTTGCACCACTTAGACAATCTATGATGTAATCCATGTGCGATAATGGAAACCTATATTTGATGGTGATCTTGTTTATGGCTCTAAAATCTATACACATATTCCATTCACCACCCTTCTTCAATGTTATAACTATTTTTACTGTACACAAGCTTGGATTCTCTCTAAACAATTCTCTATCCAACATCTCTTGAACTTGTTTATGTATCTTCATGTTATCTTGTATTGTAATTGTATATTCTTTCTTGCTCAAAAAAATTGATCGTGGAATCAAATTCATAAAACGAATTATGTTCCTCATAAGTGGTAGCACTTCCAACAAATCTCTTGAAACTAATTCCACAAAATTTCCCAACATATCATTTAGTTCTCATGGAATCAATTCACCTTTCTCTATAATCATTTATGTACTCTCTCTTTGTGTGGGATTCACTATTAGCACAACACATGCGCTTTTTTACCTCACCTCATTTAGGAAATTTTGCCTTAATAACAATATAACCTTTGGTCCATGTTCTTCTCCTTCATCCTTATCCTTCAGCAGATTCAGAGTGTACTATTCCCCATCATTTTCCACCATGTACATGTTTATGCAGCCATTATGTTGCGTCTTTTGGTCAAACTTCCATAGCCTTCCAAGTAACACATGACATGCATTCATAAACATGATGTCATATATAAATTCATCTTCATATCTCCCTATATGTAATTTAACCATACATTATTCAATCACCAAAATCCAACATCCCTTCTAAAAACACAAAAATTTGTAAGGATTAGGATGCTTGATACTCTTAAACCCCATATACAATCTACTTCACACAAAAATTATCTGTACTTCCATTGTTCAATACCAATTTGTATACCTTTCCGCTTGAATTACATGTCCAAAAAAAAAATCTCTACTCAGGGCCAAATTATTCTTTTGTTGGTTTCAAAAATACATGCTTGAACATCAATGCCTCTCTAATTAGTGCCTCTCTCATCTGTGATACAAAAAATTCATCTCATTGTGCAATGTGCATGCTCTCATTCATATAATTACCATTAGTCTATGTGTGCAAGCACTCAAAATATCTATGTTGTGTTTATCCACACCAATAAAATGTGTCAATGAATCCACAACCTCTTCCACATCCAATGGATCCTCTTCCTCTAGATGTATTTCCTCCTCCTCTAGGCATCCCTTCATTACATGGAGTTGAATTAGCCTTGCCTTCATAATGTGAAAAATTTCCCTTTCCACCACCTTGTTTAGGGCCTTATGTGGCCTTACCCTTTCCGCAAGTAGCACTCTGTTACTTATGCACAACCTTCTCATTTTACTTCATTGCATATTGATAGGATTCCTCTAATGACCTCACTTGAATCATTTTAAACTCATCTTGGACCACATTCCATAATCCATTCATATACCTAGAAATCATCTCCATATCATCCTCTACATGTCCCTCTAAAATGGTGAAATGATAAAACTCTTCAGTGTACTCCTTCACACTAAGCTCTCTTTGGCACGAGATTTGAAACTTCTTAAACAACATGATTTGGTAATCTACAGGAAAGCATTGCAACTTCATCTTCACAACAAACATATCGCATGTCTTGATCTTATTTTTGTCTCTTTGTATTCTATTTGCATGGATATGCTCCAACCACAGAGATACATGACCCTTAAAATTTGTGTGAATAAATTTGAATTTCCTAATATCTTTCATGTCCTCATACTAAAAATAATTTTTGAGATTTTTTAATCAATAAGCTTCTTTGGTTCCAAACTACTAGAATAACTTGGGGTATCCAATCTAGGCTTATTCCCCACCCTACCAATTACATGTAAAAGCATGTCTTCTAGACCTTCATCTTGCAAATCTTCTTCTTCTTCATTCATAACCTACACTCCTTTTTTTATAGGTACACCTCATCATCATTGTGATCCTCTATAACAACACCTCTCCATTGTGTGGCTCCCATGTCCTCTAAATGGGCTTGCATAGTTTGCATCAATTCGACCAAATCCTCAACTATAACACCTTGGTCTCTACAATCTCGAATAGAATTCCTCGTGTGTGCCATTATTTTTCCTCAAGATAATGCAACCTCCACACTCCAAAAATTCTACTCAATAATTATTTTGCTAGAATATTTTCACAACAATTTTATACCCAAAGTTACAAATGCCAAAAATAGCCAATGCATGTTGTGTAATTTTCACACCTTCTACCCAATAGTAACTTGCAAGAAAATATCTACAACTATTTTCTACCCACACTCAAAAATGTGGAAAACTTCTAGTATTCGTCATGCCTCAAATTGAAAGGAAAGAAATTTTTTATCGTATACCAAATGTCGTAGATGCAGTTATGGTGCTCAATGAAGATCCACCTTAGACGACACAACCCTCATAAAATTTTACAGATAACATACAAAGGATTCCTTAGTGTTCCACGAATTCATTAATGTTATGTGGATTCTATGAATTCTTGTGAAGTCACCATAGAATTTTTCATATTTTGCAAAGGCTTGTGTAATAGAATTTCGAGAAACATTGACCTTACACAATAGAATTATGCACAACACTGACCTTACATGATATATTTCTACACAATACTCTAAACACAAAATGCAATGTAAAATGCAACAAAAATAAATCTTATTATTTTTAGTTGATACAAGATAGCCTGTGAACCCGAATTCTCCCATATCACTTTTGCTTCTAATATTGAGACAGTGTGATCTAATGCCACCCTTTCTCTTAATCATTTTGGTAGAATCTCTTAACGAATATTTTATAAGTGTCGTCCATGATGGGAAAATGAAAGGAATCAAACTTACCAATGGAATTCCCCCCAATTTCACACCATCTATTTGTTGATGACACCCTTCTCCTAGAGAAAGCAATATTCTCATAAGAAAGATTCATAATGAGAATCCTAAACAAATATGTCAAGGCCTCTAGACAAGAAATCAACTTCAAAAAATAAAAAAAGTATTATTTTTCAATACATCACCTCCACTCCAACTTCAACTGGTTGAAATTCTAGGAATTAAAGTGTGATCCCTCCCAAGTAAATATTTGGGCATCCCACAATTTAATAAAGCAATGAGAAGACACCTGTAGGAGAATATGTTGCTTTGTGTAGAAGGAAAATTGACCTCCTAGATAGAACAATGGTTAAGTCTGGATGGAAGACTAATACTACTTAAAATCATCCTCCAAGCAATTCTCACTATATGTTTTTTGTACTACAAGAACCCATCAATGTTATTGAATCTCTAAATAGAATTATAAAAAAAATCCTATAACAAGGAGTATTGGAAGACCACAAATTTCATGTTTTTATCTAGAAGAAGGTTTTCCTTCTTAACATAATGGGTGAACCCTATCTCATGGATTTTCTAAAATAAAACAATGTACTAGGAACAAAGCTCTACTAAAAATACACTCAAATCCAAACTAACTATGGTGCCAAGTACTCAAATGTAATTATTTGGGATCCTTCCAAGATGAAATAATCTTCACAATCCAATACATTTAGATCCCCAAGGATCTTACATTTAGAACTTCGTAGTTTCATGTACAAGATTCATTCAAGGAAAACTCACTTGGGAGGTTGGATTTGGATTGAAAATATTCTAGAAGATTCATGGATGGGGCTTCCCCCACTGTTAATAAAAGACAATATAGATGAAATTATATAATCATATACAACACTACGGGGAATCCAATTGAAGGATTGCATTGAGTAATCAAATGCTTAAGGGAAGTTAGGTCTTGTTTGGAAGATAGGTCGCTACTTAGTGCCCCTAAAGTGTTGGTTTCAAAAATCAAAGAAATCCTCCATGATAGAAAGCTTCTATTCTTGGAGAGATGATTTATTAAAATGGAATGGGTTAGTGATGAGGTAATATGTTGTGGTAGATGGCTATAACTTGTTTTTTTCCCAAGAAAATTCTATAATTTTATACTATTGGCCATACAACAAGATTTGGCACAAATGGAACTTGCCCAAAGAAGGAGCTTTCACTTGGTCGGTTTTTCTGAAAAGTGAATGGATCAATGACAGGGGAATATATAGTGGTTGATGGCTACAACCTATTTTCTTGCAAGGAAAATGCTATAATTCTAGACCATTGGTCATACAAAAAGAGTTGGGACAAATGGAAATTTCCCAAAGAGGGAGCTTTCGCTTGGTTTGCATCCCTTAATAAAAGTTTGACATTTGATAATATTATCAAAAGAGGACTCCATAACCTAACTAGACTCCCTTTGTGTGAATCTTGTGATGAGAAAATAGACCATATTCTACTACAATGTCCATATGCCACCAAAGTTTGGAACTAGGTGATCCAAAAAATATCTTTCCCTGGGTGTTCACTAGAACTGCTATAGATCTAACTACACATTGGAATTATCCATCATAATGTATTCTCCTAAAACCACTCCCACTTTATTCATGTAGATCATGTGGCTTGAAATAAATAAGGGGATATTTGGGGATAAAATATTATCAATGCATCTGCTAATGCAAAAAATAGAAGTATCCATATCATAATGGATAAATATACAAGGGAAGGAAAAGTTCTAAATGTAAACAAAATCCCTAATTCAAGATAGCTAGCCAATGATAGACTAGAATACCTCAACAAGGAGGAAAATAATCCCTCGCCCCAGTTTCTCACCCACCTGGGCACATCCACCCCAAGGTTCAATGAAATTGAATTTTAACTGGGCCAACAAAAGTGATCCAGGGTAGGTAATATTTAGTTCTATACTAAGGGACTCATCTAGGTCACTTGTTACAACCACATTTGGATTGATACTTCATGACACAATTAAAAAATATGAAATTGTGTCCTTGTTGGAAGGCCTTCAAATCATAAGGGACAATAGAATTGCTAAAGTCTTGGTTGAAGGAGATTGGCTCCTTATGGTTGATGCGGTGAAAAATAAAATAACAAGTAACTGGAGACTCAACAACCTTATCTCTTTAGTTCTAAATTTTTTTTCCTCTCTCCAAAGCTTCAAAATAAGTCATTGTCCAGGATCCATTGATAAGGAAACAAATATTTTAGCCAATTCAAGTGTCAACTTTGGGCACTTCACCAAAATGGAAAGTCGGGATTGAAAGGACTAGTTTGGGTTATCAATAATTTTGGATATAGATAATTTTATATCAACACCAAGTGATTAATTATAATATTTATGCATGATTATGATGAAAATAAATTCCATATTGTGAAGGAGAGGAACTCAATGGTTAATTGGTAGGATTAGTGGTAAGGGTTGGATTTTAGGGCCAGATTTGAAAAATGAGTCCTTATATCTCATTCATATGACTAAGCTCATATGGATAATAGACATGCCCCTCTCCTAACATCTTCCATATGCCACATGGGTATTCAAGCTTACACATACCCTCAACTTGGAATGTCATTCCAAAAGAGGAAATTCCACCACTAAAAGAAAGGTGGGAGTGTTATTTTAAATATTTATCATTTAGATGAGTTTGTGATGCGACACTTAGAGATCAGTGAGCATTCCCTTGCATTAATAGGATCTCTCCTAATTGTGCAAATACATGTTTAAACTATATGCGAAGAATTTATTTCTCATTTGTTTGCATTGTCTCCACATGTTTGTTGTGTGCATCTCTTATAATGGTAGAAACATATCCAATATTGTTTTGATGAATCTCCTTGACAACAAGTTGCATGTTGTTTTTTACTTGAACGGTATGGGTGAGGATTTCATAAGGTATGTGCTCCAGATACTAGACCCAAGTGCTACTAAGATTAATTTTATTAGGTCTAAAATTTTCAACTAATGTTTCATAGCTAAGTTTGCCAAAATGTCACCCATATTTTGTTCATACAAGATAATTTTATATCACTTGTTTTCCCCAAATTCCCACATTCCACAGGAAGGCCTAAAATAATTTTGGGCTGAGCATTGCCCTTTTGTTAATGTCCTTGAATCAGTTGAGAAAATACCATATGTTTTCCTTGAAACTATTTCATTCAAACTTTCCAATTTTATCCCTCCTCATTCGGCAACCCAAAATTCCACCCTCCTCATTACATCCATCTAATCCCTCTCTGTAAGGCTATATTCCTGTTATCCAATTTTTCACCCCTTACAAAATTGGCTAACTTGATAAATATGGAATTTGGAATTTGGAATTCTGATGGAGTCTTGATGAAAAAACTGGAGAAAACAAGTAATTTTCATGTTTTGGGGAACTTGCATGTATTATGAGAACTTCCTCTTTTCCTTGAAACCTATTTAGTTCCATACTTAGCCAAAAAACAAGAAAATTTGAGAAAAACAAACTTCTTCAGTGTATTGTGGGTTTCTAGGGCTTAGACGGAACCATTCTTAAGTTCTCTTTCTTCCTCGATTTCCCATTTTGGCCAAAAAACATAGAAATTTGGGTAAGTTCAGTGTATTGTGGAAATTCGGGTGGCAGATGGAACAATGGAACTAGTTCTCTGAAAAATTTAGTGCTCTATAAAGGATTTCCACCTGCAAGCAAAGGAATTGGGATGAAGGTGGAGTTATAGAGAAATGTGAATCGACGAGGGAAATTTGGAACTAGTTCTTTTGGGATCTAAGTTCCCCGCATTCATTTTTGGGCTGCAAAGCGAAGGATTTTTGGGAGTCGGCTAAAGTGTTTTGGGCAAGGAAGGCATCAGATGAACCGAGGATGGGTGGAACTGGTTCCAATAGGGTTAGAGTTCCCTTAAAGTCACCCGGATCGATAAACAAAGAAAAGTAAGGAAAGTGTGATGTAGGGAGACCGGGGATTGTGGGAACCGAAGGGCCGGGTGGAACAGTTCCAAAGTTCCACTGTGGGCTGATACTCCGCCAAACACAACCACTCAGATCCATGCAGATGAAGTGGATAAAAATGGCACAAGTGGAACTCTTCCCTCCTTCCCTCTATTCCCCGAAACCCCAATCTACCCGCACAAATGAGAAAAAAGGAAAAATACATCAAAAGCAGACTGTAGCTATACATTGGGAACCTCTGTCCCCCCTCGATGCCCTGGTATTCGCATGGGCATAACTTTCATCCATATGCTCCAAATTTGACAAAATTTCTACCATTGGAAAGATCTCATTGTGAACTACACCATGGAAGTTGGAAATCTTGAGTCAAGTGAGCCTAGTTGGGTGAAAAATAGGAAAAGGTTCTCAGCATTAAAAGATGAAGCTCCAGGTAGCTCAACAACTAGAAATGATGAGGTATGGTCCTTTGGCTTCTCAAGCAAGAAAAGTGAAATTGGGAATGGTATTGTAAGGGTGCACATACTTATTTTTAGAAATGTAATGCATCTGTTGGTGGTTGGAAAGGGAAATCTGAGTTTCTCTTTTTTCTCTCTCTTTCTAATATTCCATATATTGTAAAATTCTCTCATTTGTGAGGGGGGTGTTCTAAAAATGTGAAGGAACTCTATCAAAATTGTTCCAAAGAAGATTTGAGTTGCAGACCTAAGATTTGGACATCTACATGGTGCCCCTTGCCTTTCTTTTGCATTGTAATGGATTTTGCATATACTTGAAGTAATAAAATTCATGTTTTGTGGCTATTATATGCACTAGCTTGTGTTATATTGCATTTTCTTTCCTTTCATTGCGTTTGCAAGTATATTGTGCATACTTTTATTCTCCTTGCAAGGTTTAAATTTGTTGCACTCCATGGAAATGGTAGTTTGAATGTTTTTTTGGACTGTGGCACTCATGTCTTCCCTTTCCTTCCTCATTTTTATTCTATTTTCCCTCATTAGAGTATCTCCACCTCTTTTCTTGGTGTTATCACCTCTATGTAAGCTTAGAGTTTCCTTTTATGCATCTCCTTCTCACCCTGGTCCCTTGGAATTTTAGAGTAGGATTAGATAGCTACATTTCCCTCACTGCGAGTAATTTAGCATTAGGATTATATAGAGGAACCAACTTTCTTTGGAGGTTTGTTTCAGTTCAAGCCCCACAACTTGGAGACAGTTCCATGTTGCCTCAAAATCTTGGGTTGTTTATTACTCGGGGCAGGGTATAATTTTGAGCTCTAACAGTTTTGGCACGCTTGGTGGGATAGCTTAAAGAGCTATACAACTTCATACTAGCATGATTGTTGTGTTCTTGATTGTATTTAACCTTTGGAGGTATGTTTACAACACATTTGGTGACTCCACTGATTCAACCAACCATTTTCTCACTTGCAAACCTTTCCCTTCACCCTTCCATTTGTTTTAATGATTCCACTTCATTCATGGATCTTCATGGAGCTCTTCCATTTTCACATTTCAGTTCCTCTCCCCTTCACTTGAAGTAGTGGGATGATATCCCAAAACATCTTTGATAAACTTGCCTCTTTTCAATGGAAATGGAGATCAATCTCCTATTGATCATATTCAAGACATAGTCAACCACTGTTCCATTCATAATGTCATTAAAGAAAATGTTTTCCTCAGACTTCTTGTTCTATCATTGAGAGGCAAAGCAAAATATTGGTTTAGCAATTTGACTCCTCAATCCATTTCCACTTGGGATCAGCTGGGAGAAATGATTTACAATCGGTTCAAGGAAAATGCAAATGTCATTGTCCTCATGGAACATATCAGCACAATACAATGGGATTTAATGGAATACATCCCATATTTCAACATCATAATCAAGAGGACCTAAGATAGAATTACTCAAGAATTCAGACCCTCACAAGGTATGACATTCTTGTTTTATTTGAGGGCCTTTGATTTTGATTTTGATTTGGCTGTATTAATACAATCTCTAGGAGGAAAGACTCTTCCTTAGGAATTTGACATTGCCATATTAGCTGAGAGGAGTCTCATTTAGGCTAGCCAAAGGAAGTCCATTTCCATTTCTTCCTTTCTTCCATCCTGTTTTGATAAAAATTGCACAATAAAACACTGAATATTATAATTTAGACACTGAATTAATTCGGGATATCTTTACATAGATGGAGCATACAATTTATAGTGTTTGATCTCCTAAAAAGGTGGATTCAAACTTCATCTTCAATCCCTCATATCTATCTCCATGAATCTCTTAGACTTATCCCCTAATATCTCACACATCCCTTTATTATCTCACACACAAAAATAGCTACATGAGTTGTTCTCACAACTCACCCGAATCCTAATACTAACTTTTACAACTATATTATTAATATGAGTTCTATAAACTCATTATTAATAATATTACAATATATTAATAATGTCACAATATATTTGTAACATCTTCCACATCTGATGTGCCTAACAATGCAATTAATAACCATTCCCTTGCTCATGTATCATCCTCAACCAGTCTCATCATGTTTGATAATTATAGAACTATTTAAGAGTGGTATGAATTTGTATGGGAAGATGGGATTGTATAAAGTGAACAAAAGAGGGCATCTGATTCAAAGGGAAGTCAGTTAGACTCATAGGATGTTGTTTTGGAGGAGAGCGAGTTGTTTGTGGAACTAAAACAAGGTTCATATCAACTTGCAAATATCCACCATGTTCAGAAAAGTTTACATGATGCCCCCATTCATGGGGATGAGCTTCAAGAGAATGGAAAAACCAAAAGGATTAGCCCATGCCCAATTAGATATATGGCTAGTCTAGAGCCAAAAATAGAGTTGTAACTAGTCATGCTCATTTTAGAGCACGATGATGAACTTCAAAGTACCAAATGTCAAATTCAGTGCCTCAAAAACCCAAATGCAGAGCAAATAAAGGAGGCATTCATTTTATTTTTTGTTGAGACTTTGGGAAATTGGGTGAAAATTAACTTTAGAGTAGTTTTTTACTCTTGTTAAAGACCATGTTCAGTGCCAAATCAGTTACATGGTCTCAATTTGTGAGGAAAGGCATCTACTTCTCCCTGTCTGTTGCAGAATTTGTTTGATATTCCTTTGCCTCTTGTTAGAGTATAGAAATGTAGGTTTTCTTTTAATAAAAGAAGTGTTTGTGCACACTCTGCATGTTTCCACTTGGAACATGAATAATTTTCCATTTTGTACATAGTTGTTGTGCCCTTATTGTTGTTGCATAGTCCATTTGAGAAATTAGAGTTCAAGGTGGAAGCAAGGTGTTTCGGACAATTCCAAGTGCATCCATCTTCAATCAACATGTGATTCAGAGTTCTTCATGCTTCATCTTTGCTAAGAGATCAGTGTTTTGGTCTAGAATTAAACAACTTTCCACTCTTATTATGGACCATTTCCTCTAACTTCTTCAAACTTGGAAAAATTAGATTTTGGGGTAGTTTTTCAGAGTGTATTCATTCAACCCCAACATATTAGTTGCAGGGGAAATATGGTGAAGTTTCAGGTTCAAGACAATTTTCCAATCTCATAAATCTTGATTCAAAATAATTTTATAATGAGATGGTCGATTAAAGCCTGAAAGATCAACTTCACATCCATAAATTACTTCAAGTGGATTCATGGGTGAGTTATTCAATTTTGGATCAATTTTCAGACTATCAGGTTGACTCCATAACCAATGGATGCTTTAAGGCTACTGGTCTTTTCAATTTAACAAGAAGATTACCTCGCGAGTCACCTAACTGTTATCTAGTTTTTCACCCCTTGCAAAATTGGCTAACTTGAGAAATCTGGACTTTGGCAGTCTCATGGAGTCTTGATGAAAAAATTGGAGAAAACATGTAATTTTCATGCTTTGGGGCACTTGCATGTATTATGAGAACTTCCTCTTTTCCTTAAAAACCTATTTAGTTCCATACTTATCCAAAAAAAAAGAAAAATTGAGAAAAACATACTTCTGTAGTGTATTGTAGGTTTCTAGGGCTTAGACAAAATAGTTCCTAAGTTCCCTTTGTTCCCCAATTTCCCAGTTTGGCCACAAAACAAGGAAATTTGGCTAAGTTCACTATATTGTGGAATTCAGGTGGTAGATGGAACAATGGAACTAGTTCTTCGAAAAATTTAGTTCTCTGCAAAGGCTTTCCACCCACAAGCAAAGGAATTGGGATGCAGGTGGAGTTATGTGGAAATGCGGATCAAAGAGGGAACTGTGGAACTAGTTCTTTTGGGCTCTAAGTTCCCCGTATTTATTTTTGAGTTGCAAAACAAAGGAATTTTGGGATTCGGGTAAAGTTTTGTGGGCGGGGAAGGTGTCTAATGAACCAAGGATGGGTGGAATTGGTTCTGGCGGGGTTAGAGTTCCCTGTAAAGGCGTCCGAGTTGATAAAAAAAACAAATCAAGGAGAGTGTGATGTAGGGAAACCGGGAGCTACGGGAACCGGAGGGTTAGGTGGAACGATTCCAAAGTTCCACCCACGGGAAAATACTCCGCCACACACAGCCATTCAGACCCATGTGGATGAAGTGGATAAAAATGGCACAAGTGGAACACTTCCCTCCTTCCCTTTATTCCCTGAAACCCCAATCCATTTGCATAAAGGATAAAAAAGGAAAAAAAAACATTAAAAGTGTACTGTAGCTATGCGTTGGGAACCCGTGTTCACCCTCAATACCCTGGCATCCGCATGGGCATAAATTTCACCTAGATGCTCCAGAGTTAACAAAATTTATACCATTGGAAAGCTCTCATCATGAACTACACCATGGAAATTGAAAATCTTGAGTCAGGTGAGAGTAGATGGGTGAAAAAGAGGAAAACATTCTCAACATTAAAAGATAAAGTTCTAGGTAGCTCAACAACTAGAAATGATGAGGTATGGTCCCTTGGCCTCTCCAATAAGCAAAGTGAAATTGGGAATGGGATTATAAGGGTGCCCATACTTATTTTCAGAAATTTGATGCATCTTGTTAGAAGTTAGAAAGGAAAATCATAGTTTCTCTCTTTCTCATCTTCTATATATTGTAAAATTATCTCCTTTTTGAGGGGGGGATGTTCTAAAAATGTGAAGGAACTCTATCAAAATTGTTCGAGAGTATATTTGAGTTACATGCCTCAAAATTGGACATCTACATGGTGACCCTTTCCTTTCTCTTGCATTGTAATGGATTGTGCATATACTATAAGCAATAAAGTTCATGTTTTGTGGCTATTATCATCCCTAACTTATGTTCTATTACATTTTCTTGCCTTTCATTGCATTTGCAGGTATATTGTGAATACTTTTATTCTCCTTCTAGGGTTTAAATATGTTGTGCTCCATGGAAATGGTAGTTTGGATGTTGTTTTAGACTGTGGCACTCATGTTTTCCCTCTCCTTCCTCATTTTTCTTCTATTTTCCCTCATTAGAGTATCTCCACCCCTTTTCTTGGTGTTATCACCTCTATGTTAGCTAAGGGTTTCCTTATATGCATCTCCTTCTCACCCTAGTCCCTTGGAATTTTAGAGTAGGATTAGGTGGTTGCATTTCCCTCCATAGGAGTAGTTTAGCATTATAATTAGGTTGATGAACCAAATTTCTCTAGAGGTTTGTCTCATTTCAAGTCTCACAACTTGGAGACAGGCCCCTGTTGCCTCAAAATCTTGGGTTGTCTATGACTCAGGGAAAGGTGTAATTTTGAGCTCCAATAATTCCTTAGAACAAAATCTTAACTCCATGATAAGTCAACCATACCCCTAGACAAGCCAAAGAAGATAAAATCTGAATTTTCTACCTCCCAATCTAAATTTCCCGACACTTCTCAAAAAGTAGGTAGACGCGCGTAAATCGAAGGAGGACCAAACATTAAATATTGGATTAGCTTTATGGAGAAGCGGTAAAAATTGAACTCTATCATTATATGCCCAACAAAACCATGTAAGAATTAATTGTAATAGGAATGTCTTGGTCTCTTTTTTTATTATTGGTAAATGGTTATTTGGGAGGGATCATACCCCAACAAAAGAAGGTTCACAAACCAAATAGAAAAAATTACATTAATGGTTTTTTGACACGTGGGGATCACACCCTAGAGAAAAAATCCTAAAATCCAAAATAAGAAGTGTACAACAAAAGAATGGAACAACCTGTCATAACGAAGAAAGAAAACAACAACACTGTAGCACCACTACAGCCATACAACCGCGAGAAACTAGCAGAATAGAGAACCGAGCAGAAACCAAGAGCACCTTCACTTGACAAGCTTTTTGAAGTACTTTTTTTACCTCCTTTAGACCATTAAACAGATTGAGGGAAGTGGTTTATGAGGGATCATCCTTATTAATGATGGAAACAACAAGTTTCTTCTCCTTACCACCTTTCCATATCCCAAGGTGAATGTTTTTGAGATTTTACACCTACTTAACTTGAATTTCAATGAAGTCTAAGAAAGCTTTGTGCATGAACAAATGATCAATTTTATTGTTAATAAAAATCCCAATAGACTCCTCTAAAGAATCCCACTTTGTAGAAATTTCTTCAATTTTGGTCTCTAGTGAACGATTTTTGTCAAAATCCTTTTTTCCCTTAGTGCTTTCTTTGAATAATTGAGCCACACCCTTTCTCAATTCTCTGATCATTTCTTCATGCTTCATTATCTACATTTTCAACCCAGAGGGGGTAATGGGGTCATGAGTAGATTGAATAATGGAAAGAGGCTCTAAACAATAACAAGTTCCTTTCCTTTGTCACTGATGTAGAGGATACGCTTGGCTAATGGAGGAGAAGAAGCAGGGGGTTTGAGATTCTTAGTCTTCATCGTGTGTTGCACAGGGGGTTTGAAAGGGGGGATAGAGTGGGTAGGGATGTTGGTAGCGATGGTGTAGAAATGTTGGTGAAGTAGGAGTATGACTCCTTGGTGTAGAGGAAGGCCACACTAGTGAGAATGTACCTCTTAAATAGATTTTTCAAGGGACTGCAGAATATAGTAAGCAATACTCACTTTAGGGCTCTTGCGAAAATGATTTAAAAGGACTAAATGGTGCAGGGGAAGGGTTATGAAACATCCCTCTAGAGTGATATAGAAAATAACCATGTGGGCAACCTCATCATAAGGTGCAGGGATAGAAGAACAAACCAAACCAACTTTGACAAAGGCAAGGGTTTATGATCCCTCAACAAATTTCTTTTCCTCTACACCTTTATCAAATTTATTTCTATAAAAGATGATACCCTCCATGCCTAGGCTAGTAAAAAAACCAATAAGATTCTTGAAGATGGTGAATTCCTTACCTTTATATGTCATAACCCTTTCCTTCTAGTTCTTGGTAAAGGAGATCGAGATATTTTTGTCATGGCCTTCAATTCTCTGCGTGAAGTTTGTGAAGCCATCAACACTCAACACCCTCCAAATTTATTCATCGTTCTTCCAAGTCAGGTCACAGACTGGTTCAACTCTGCAAGGGGCACCTCCCATGACAACAAAATAAATAGTGAAGTCTGTTAGTAGATGACAAACCATCCTCTGTTGGCACCCTAGACATTTCAGAACAACTGGTTCAACTCTACAAGGGGCACCTCCCATGACAACAAAATAAATAGTGAACTAGACATTTCAGAACAGCATGAGAACCAAAATGATAAGATAAATCCTGATTGTCGTGATTAAAAATCTTGGATGAGTCACGATATAAGTTTGTGAAGTTATCATGACTCTATAAATTTGCATGCTCGCCCCGATTACGAGTACTAGGCCTTGGTGTAGATGGCCTTTTCTTCATTAATGACGATATCATTAGAAATTTGGGGGATTTTGCTGTTGGCATGCCAATAATTTAGGTGTTTACTAGTAACCCCATAGTTAGCAAAGGAGTCCACGACTTTATTCCCTTCTCTATAGGTGTGGAAAATTTTATAATTAGAAAATGTTTTACAAATGTCTTAGTCTCTTGCCAATGACATACAATATATTTTCAATGTGGCATATATACAAGAGTTTCTAGTGCGAAAGGATAATTTTTTTCCCCTACCCTAAAATTTATAGCCAAAGATGGGCTGAACCCACAAGATTAGGAAATGAAGTAGATTTCCATGAAAATGATCGAATGTGCTACCTTTTTTTCTTGGTGTTTTTAAATCAACTTCTCCTTTTATAGTCTACAAAGGAAAAACTATTATCAATTCTCCCTTCTGTAATCTGTCCAAGCATTTATTTTTACTTCTTGTTACTTACTTCTTGGTTGTATATGACCACCTTGAGGAATAATGGGTATCATTTTTGAAAAAATATTAAATATTAAGGGTAAGGACCCCAATAGAAACCCTCAATTTACCTATAAAAAATATTTCTTCAATTTCTCAAAATATGCTCATTATCAATATTCTTTAAAATCCTTTTTTATAGTTCTTGAATTCATATTATTTATAACATTCCTCAATTCTCTCAAAATATTGTGCATCCTTCATTTTTTCATAATTCTTCTCTAATGACATGCTACCATGTCACCTACAACTACTATTTCAAATATCAAAATGGATACCATGATACATACTCTTCTTGTCATACAACATTAGATTAGCATTCTTCAATAAGGATAAAAAAATTCTCTTAAACATTACGCCTCTTGAAGTTCATACATTCCATTTTAAAATAGGTTTTGCTACTCTTAATTTTGAAATGTTGAATGGAAAAGGAGATCCATCACACCATATTAGGTCATATACTTCTTGTTTAGATTTTCCTCATGATGATATGTTATTGAGTAAGCTATTCCCTAAAAGCTTATAAGATTATGCTTTGATTGGTTTTATGCCCTTATATGTGGCTCGGTTTTTTCTTTTACCAACCTTATGTATGATTGTTGGGCTCACTTTTAGACTAAATTGGCTCATACAAGGCAATGAAACAATGAACATATTAGTGATTATGTGCTAAGATTCAAAACTATGATTACTAATATTAATAAGAAGCCAAATAATGATGAAATTCAATGTTTTTTTGTTGATAACTTGTTTCAAATTATTAGTCTAGAAGTAGTTTTAAACACCGATCTTTGTTTTAATGTGCTTTGTTATGTTACGGATTTTCAAATCAAACTATTAGATGTCAATAATCTTAACTATTCATCTAATGTCTTTTATACTTCTAATGCTTCTAAATTTCCAAACAATTCAAACTTAGAAGTAATAATACTAGATTTCCAACCAACACTAGTACATTTGGTACAATTAACATTATTTTTTTGTTCACAATTGCATAGACAAAAAAATTGATTTACTTTTCAAAATCAACACGGGGTTGGTACTAATATGATGTAAATATGACCCTAAATGCAATATTAATTTTCTGCAAATAGAATTTGAAAATTTAAAACAAACCATAAAAACTATTTAACTTTCATTAACCTCATTTACCAAGATAATGAAACAAATCATCCCCTCTTTTTGATAAGATACAATCTAATGGCAAGGAGTTAATTGGATAACTTACAATCTAACAAAAGTAGAAACTATACAAGGAAGTGGGCCCCTTCCAATTTTCCACTTGTCATTCATTTTTTGTGAGGTGGGACATGTTCTTCTCTTGAATAGAGCATACAACACTTGTTTTGGTGTGGCAAAGATGGAGGATTTGAATGCTTGCAAAGATTTCTTGTAGAGGACGGCATTGAGAAACCGCGAATACTAATATGATGTAAATATGACCCTAAATGCAATATTAATTTTCTGCAAATAGAATTTGAAAATTTAAAACAAACCATAAAAACTATTTAATTTTCATTAACCTCATTTACCAAGATAATGAAACAAATCATCCCCTCTTGTTGATAAGATACAATCTAATGGCAAGGAGTTAATTGGATAACTTACAATCTAACAAAAGTAGAAACTATACAAGGAAGCGGGCCCCTTCCAATTTTCCACTTGTCATTCATTTTTTGTGAGGTGGGACATGTTCTTCTCTTGAATAGAGCATACAACACTTGTTTTGGTGTGGCAAAGATGGAGGATTTGAATGCTTGCAAAGATTTCTTGTAGAGGATGGCATTGAGAAACCGCTAACCGCTTCCCCTTCCATATCATGTTGGCTGACATGTTGGAAAATGTGAGATCTAGATTAAGATTGGTAGTGGTTGTGGGTAAAAAAGCCATGTGTGGCACAAGATAGGGTGTTAACAATGAAGAATAATTTACATGAGGATTTTTTGTATTAAGAAAAATGTGTAGGAGATTGAGATTGGTTATTTTATGAAATGAAATTTTATGTTATGAATTGTTCCCTTTGTCAATCATATATTTCCCTTTTTATTTGATTCGAAAATTGTCTACTTCGTTAGTATATTAATCCACACTGTTAAAGTTGCACAAGTTGATTTCCTTTTAGAATCCCAATATGATTGAAAAAATGAATGCACAACTCTTATCAAGTTGCATGTACCTTATGCTAGCTTTGTATTGGGACAAGGCACAACTCATGTTCTCTGTAAACATGGTGGCAAGCCTTTGGAGGACTCAGTAAAAAAACATTTGCTTCATTTCATGGTTGCTTACTACTACCTTGGAAGCAATTATCGGCCAAAAATTTGTTCATTGCATCAGGTAACTCATAAAATTTCTATGATTCATGAATTATGACTATTATACTTAGACATGTTGTGTCACTACTTAAAGATGAATATGATTCTTATTATGCAAATTTGTGCATGTTACATAGTTTGTTATGTCTTCTTATGTGCTTGTTATGCATTAGAGTACCTGATGTACTTTATTTGGTTCTTAATTTGATCCATTTTATCATATCCCTTATATTTCTTCCAATGCTTAATATGATTCAGAGGGGCACTTAGTTAAAAAATTCTCAAAACACACATGATCATGGGATTCTAAATATTACCCTAATTTTTTAGATGTATCAATATATCCTTCCATTCTTGGGACCCCCTTTTACACTAATACCCCTATTTCTAGCAGTATACCGCTACAAATGTTGTAAAAAAAATTCCCCCTTGTATGATCACGTGATATGTACCACCCTATTAGGGTGACAACCTCCCCCTCCTCACATTCAACACTCATCCCCCATCCCCCTTCCCCCTGTGATATGATTATTTTGTATGTGATGTGATTTTACTATCACACATGTTATCCATGTGTCCGATGTATTTGATGTGTGCCTAAATTTGGTATTTGATAGCTTATCACATGATTTATGTGTTATCCACATGCATGATATGATTTCAATGTGTCTAATGTTCATTTAATATGCTTAATGTTTATATGTCCATTTCTGTGTATGGTGTTTTTACGCTTTCCCATATACCTAACATGTCTTATATGTTTCTTATCATGTTTACCTTATGTACATGTTGTGTTCCTTATTAGTGTGATGTGTATGCCATTGTTGTGTGGCCATAATCCTTATATTGTAATAATCTATTTGTGATTGTAACACATATTGTGCATCTATTTGGAGCTTCTATTGAAGAAAAACCCCAATACTTTGTTTATGATAATCAATATCATATCTTGATGACTAACAATTAATTGGTATGATTTTTCATTTCCCATGTGTATATGTAATCATATAATAGGCAACAAGGGACAAATATATATTTGAAACATATTCTTGTATGCATTCCAACTTTGTATGGCGCTATATCTCAACAATTATAATAATGAATCCAAAATCTCTTTGTCTCTCTCTCAATGCAAATTCAAAATCTCGACCTTTAGCTCCTCTTTTTTATTCTTCTCACATTAGTTGCAAAAAAGCCATAGTGGTTGCATAACCGTCAAATTGTTGAATCTATCACTTTCACAACAACTATAAGTATGAATTTAAATGACAAACAAGACTTGATTTTGAGTCATTTTTCTATTTTAATATTCCGCATAACTTTCCAATAACCTAAATTGTAGCATAACTACTTCGCATCACTTCTAATCTTTATTTACACATCTTCATGAATCTTGAAAATGATTAGAAAATCATTAATACAACTATCACTTTATTATTTTTATTCCCAACCACAATTTGTTGTTTTTCCTTTTACCTATGATTTTAGTTCAATCTTAGTGTTCGCCCCTTTTGTATGAGAAATGCCCTTGGATCACATGAGTTATCAATTGGAGGCTACAACCTAAGGATGAGAGTTGGACAATCATCATTGCTTTGAGTTTGTCTTATGCTGTTTGAAAAGTCAAGGGATCAATTACTTGTTTTATTTAAATTAGTTTCATTTATTGTTTATTGTATCAAATTAGTTTAAAATCTCATTCGTTGAACGCATTAGTTAATTTTGAATTTTATATTGATGCATGTTTTGTAAAACCAATGGAGATTGAGAGGAATGGATGAAGATTCATTTATAATCTCAATTCTATGCTCTCCTCAAATTCTACGAAAATATTTCAAAGCAATCCTCAAATAATCCTGTATTGTTTGTATTTGTTGTGTTTGTGTTCATTGTTGAAAACTATTTCCATTGAGCTAAATAGTCAATGTTGACTCTACGCATTCGAGTGTTGGAAGTGACTACTCAAAATAGCTTATTCCTCTATTTTCAATCATTTAAAAGTGATTCTTAGTTTTCCATTGTTGAGTTGAGAGTTCGTCCATTCATTCAAAAATATTGTTCATTGTTGGAGACACACATATTTGTTGTTTTGCACACATACATATACCCATTTATAGTAATGTTCATTTTATACATAGTTTGCAACAATGATCTTATTTTATTCTTCGTATACAAATCCCTCCTTCCATTTGCAGCTTTAAAGTTTTTATTTTATATTCATTTGCATCAATAATCCACTTCATCTTGTGTTGGGTTTGACATTGACACGTATATCTAGACCACATAAAGGAACAAGAAATTGCATAACCCCATTCCAAGAAAGTCCAGGGCCATATAGTCGATCATGGCAGAATTGTGTGGTTTTATACTAGGGAAATTTCTAGTAACAATGTCGGAAACGAAACATTTCCAATATCATCACTCCTAGTTTTTCCAGTTAATGAACCTCTGTCTCTCATGTATCACTCTATATAGCTAAGTGCATCTTCCCTCTTATGTATTTGATATTGTAGCATATTGTAATCATTTGTTGTAAGTATTAATGTTTTATTATGATATTGCATGGTTAATGTTGGAGGTTAATTAATCAGAATAGCCCCTATAATGAGCCTTACATTCATTTTAATTGTTGTGCATTCTCATAAATATCTATAAAAAAATTAAAATGATGTAAACATTTGGTGAACCCAACTCTTGCATCAAACATTTTGGCTAAAACCCTACTTTACCTAGGGTTTCTTCTACACTCTTGGTGTATGATTCTTTTCATATTTAAATTTGCACATTCCTCTTCCCTTTTGGTGTAGCAATCCTCTTAACAATCAATCCACTAAGCATATTGAGTTTTCTCCTCCTACTCACAAGGGTCATCTCCCCATGGTTTCTTCTTCATTTTCTATCTCTAGGATTCCATTTATTCTTGAAAATACATAAGATAAATTAGTTGCTTCACATTTACTTTAATAGATCAAAGTTAAAGAATACTTCCCTGAGTGAAGTAGTAAATTGAATATTATTTAATATTTCAAGTCATTTGCTCTCATATTTAGTGTTATTGTTCATTTTAGTTAATATTAATTAACTAATTTCTAGGCTTTATTTGTCTAAGGCATACTCTACCCCAACCATAACCTTTGCACATCTTTTTTTGTTTATTCATCACATCATGTGCATCTATGTACTTTGATGACACTTTCAGGCCAAACCTATCCTATCGAACAAGTGTGTGTCCTTGTGCAATTGCCTAGGGTCAAGAAGGATTTGAGTGAATAGATATTGGATCTCATTATTGACTAGGATATTGTTCATCTTAGTAAGAATAGTCTTTAGCATTTTCACATCTTGGGTCTTTGCGCATAGTATACCTTATCCCCAATATTAATATAGAATTATTCAAGAAATTGATCATATAAAGGGGTTAAGGTCTAAGTTGAATGAATAGGAAGATCATATAACCACTGTAAATTAAAATCCTTAAGGCTTCTAGGAAAGAACTTAGTAAGTAATATGTCATTGTAAGCATAATCCAAGCAAGAAACATGGAAAACACAGAGGTTATCTTCATGATCTCACTTGCAATCATAGATAAGAAGTTTAAGAGAAACAAAAATTATAGGTAAGTGATAAGAGGCCATTTTAGGTGCAAGTGGGTTTTGAAGCAATTGATTAGAGTCCATGACATGAGAAGAGGTAGATGCACCTTATTGTAATTGTAATATTTGATCTTGTAAATTTTGAACAAGGGTTTCAAGAGATTTTGCATTAGAAGAAGATGGATGAGAACAGTACGTACATGAAAAATTACATGGTGCAACACTTAATGGAATATGTATCTAAAGATGATAAGAGTTGCTTCCAAAATGAGAACAAGATCCAAATTGCTCCCATTTTCTCTTGCACACCCACTTTGACTTAGAAAAACCCACACTCTATGTTTTCAACCTTCAAAATCCCATTGTTTTTCCCTCTATGACAAAATTGTCACTCTTCCTTCACATGTGGTTACACAACCACTAGTATGGAAACGTGGGAAGTTTTGTCACCATGTAAAGAAAAAAAAAAACATGTATGTTTGAGCTCATGTTTTGATTGCAATTTATTTTTCTCTGGGTTTACTTTTTCAAATTCGCCAAGAATAGGTTTACTCTATTAGGGCAAGTTGAGCCCACTCAAGCTGGTTTATTCCCTAAGGCTATTCAACCTAGATTTTGTCCCTTTCGAGAAAGAAATATTGTTAAATATCTATGTTACTTAGTCTTTCTAAATTATCACTATCAGTGACATCACATTACTCCTCATCTTAACGTACTCAATGTGCATTACAAGGCTGGCCAAGATTATTGGCTATAAAGAGAACATCTCCCAAGACACATACTTCACATACCTATTCAGCTAGCCTACCAATTCTACCCACCCAACATGTCCAACCAATTCAACTAGTCTAACCAATTCAACCTTCCAAACCAAATCAATAACCCACACCAAACCAATCATTCTCTAATTATCTCAGCCTGACCTTAAGAAGATGAATACCAATGCAAGTGAGTCATTGTCCTTGTGTACAATTACTAAATGTCATATTGTAATGTTGTAAATATTATCTTTTGAGATATGAGTTCTACATTATCACTCACCTCAAAAAGGGGCCACATATCCTACTCATTATATCGAGAACTAAGCTTCTTTGATGTTATGAACGAATTGTCACGTTGAAATTAAAGAAGCATGTGAAAGATCATATTCAACAACAAAGATTTTCATTAAAATTCAATCTCTTTACCTAGTAAGGCCCTTGACTTCAATTTCCAATGATATTTATTTAGTTCAAATTAGAAGGCAAGTGGTAAATAGGGTTCTTAACTCCACTTCAGATTTGTATCTCTTTCACCTTTATGGTGGACCTATCATGCCAAGGTTCAAGGAGGTATTTTATTTCATTATTTCAAATGTCAACATTTATTATTATTTTAAAATTTTACTCATATTTTTGTAGAAAAGACAAGTGGTTTTGCAAGTTCCAAGGTATGATGGTTTATCAACTAGGGGATCCATATGTGCATATATTTTTCTTTTTACTATCATTTTTCTACCTTGAAGTTCACACCTGCATAATTGACTTATCAAACACACACACACACACACACACACACACACACACACACACACACACACACACACACACACACACACACACACACACACACACACACACACACACACACACACACACACACACGCACGCACGCACGCACACGCACGCACACACGCACACACACACACACACACATGCGCACACACGCACGCGCACCCACGCACACACACACGCATGCGCACACACACAAGCGCGCGTGCGCGCGCGCGCGCGCACACACACACACACACACACCTCAAAGTCAGAAATTATGTAGACGCCTAAAATGGCCCCACAATCTTATGTTGATTTACGTCAATTTAGTAAACTTATGTTTAGCTAATTTGGTTCAAATTAGGAAATATGTACCATATTGTTGACTTAAAACTTCTTAAATGTCCCACATTTGTGCATCCCATATCTTATTTGTATCTTGTGTTTTATGCTTCCTTTAAGTTGGGTACTCATGTCTCCGTTTTCCCTCTTTTTTTAAGTCCTAGCCATAAGAAATCGGCATGGATGTTCATTTTATTAATTTTGAATTCAAATGTCACATATAAACAGACGTGTTATGCTCCATTTGAATTGAAGACGATCATTAGAGTGTTATCATTGTTCAACTAGCATTCTATTGTGGATAACTTTTACTCGAGGGGGTCACTTTGGTAAGGTGGCATATAACATGTGTGAACATACATGATATAGTTTTTATTGATATGTTTTACACTGGTATATCTGTATAAATAGGGGTAGTGTAAAAAGGGGCCCCAATAATTGGAATATGTAGTGATAATCTTAAAAATAAAGGGTAATATTTAGAATTCTATGATCACACATGTTTTAAATATTTTTTACCAAGTGACCCTCCGTGCTTTTAGTGCACACAAATTAGGATTATCTATATTATGCATTTTCTATAGTGTAGTTGTTCCTTTATGTAGTTTACTATTTTCAATATTTTTTAAGGTTGCAATAAATCAACGACATCGCATTGACCCTAGGCCCCTAAATCCACTATGTTTTCCATAACACTCTACAGGGATTAAAGAAAACAAATATTGCAAGTACTCAAGAATCGTGATGTGAGATCTAAAGGTAAAAAGATCAAGGACATGAACAAGCTCACAAGTCATATTTTTAGCTTGTGACACTTGCCCAAAAGCACTCCCAACACCTATCTAAAGGGCCCCCAACATCAATCATAAATCAAATCCATATTTCAAAGTGAAATCTTCAAAAATTTCACTGTGTAGTTGGAAGCTCGAAATCATGGTACAAGTCTTCTACAACTTTTTATTCAAGATATACCTTCTTAACCTGATTGATCTACTTTACTAGTTGGTTTTGATAATTAAATTGGCATTATTGTTGTATTTATGTATGTATGTATGTATTGTGATGCTTAATAAAATGCTATTCATTTATTTATGTTACACCACCCTTTTTGCATAGTTTAATGGGCATTAAATTTTAATATGGCTCCAATAAAATATATTTTAAAGCTAGAAAAATAAATTGATGTACTCCCATCTTAAAGGAGCTCAACTTTTGGAAAGTGCATCATTTGTATTAATTGTGGATTTCATCTTTTATATTTTCTAAATTATATTATAATTACAAATTTGTGTGGGATTATCTAATCAATTGAATCTAAATTATTTTAACAAAATTAATCTTTATAAGTCTATGGACCTTTTTTGTACAATTATAGACTAACATAAATAAGACTACATTAATCAATTTCATAGTTTATCACAGATAAATTATTTTTCATAAATATCAATAGTACGATAATCAATTGGATCTTTACTAATCAATTGAAAGATCCAAAAATACCCTTAAAGTTTGTGAAAGGATTAAAATATTATATTAAATTCTAGTTAAAAATAAAAATATTGTAAAAAATGAAAGAGTAGAAAATGAATTCCAACTTCCATCTTTCAAGACTCCAAGTTTAACTTTCAAGTTTCACATTTCTTATAAAATCCCAAATCCAATGTTTGTAGTTAAATCTATATTTACAAAATTCCAAATTCAATGTTCGTAGTTTAATCTATATTTGTTATAAATCAAACAAAAAATTAAAGAAAATCAAATCAAATGAAACTAATTAAAAATCAAAACTAATAGATATTTCTATTTTATCAATGAGATAGTAACATGTTTATATTTTATTAATAAGATATTTTTACTATTTTAATTACAAAGTTTGTATTTTTGCTTATATTAATTACGCCGAAGGTGTTACCCCTATGGGAAAAGACTTTGCGGACATTCTTGGGACTGTGTCAAATTTGATGGCTTAAATGACAGTTTTGCTATTTTTAACAATTTTGTTTTTGCTATTTTTAAGAGTTGCTTTTGCTATTTTTAACAATTTTGTTTTTCTAATTTTGCATGTTTCTTTGGCTTTACTATTTACAATTTTTTTTTTATAGCTTTTGCATGCATTAACCTTTAAATACTCGTCACTAACACTATAATTTCATTCTTCAGGTGTCCAAACTATCATCTGCTGTCACAAAAACTCATCTTCCAGAATTGCCAAAGGAAACTTGCTCACCCTTTGAAGGTTCATAAGCCGACACATTTGCCAGCATCTTCACGCCCCTGTCATCGTAGACAATACAAGCTACTTTAGGAAGGTGTGGAAGCTTTTACTTCGTTTATTTGTGTAAATTCAAGTTTTTAAGATCTCTGAAATTTTTTTCTTTCTATTGAATTATACAGTAAGTTATTTTCATTTTTTCCCATGAAGAAATGAGGGTGTTTGCTTAGTATATTTTTAACGATCTCTAAAAATTTACATTGGAAAAAGTTAATCTTTTTGTGAACATTTTCATTTGTTTGAAAAAATTGAACCATTATTGTAGAAATGAGGGTGTTTGCTTAGTTTTTTTTAACTATCTCTGAAAATTTACTTTGGAAAAAGTTAAGCTTTTTGTGAACATTTTCGTTTATTTGACAAAATTGAACCCATTATAGCGAACATTTCCGTATGTTTGAGAAAATTTGAAACATTTTCGTTTGTTTATAGGAAATTTGGGTAGTTTTGTTTAGATCTCGTCTGATCCTCTATTTTGCACCGTGAATTTTATAGCACATTTGTTGAACTCTACTTTAAGTAGCTTTAATGTCTTTTTTGGCCTATAAAGTAACGTATTTTGTTGCTTTTGATTAGATCTTTATACGTCTTTTTGTTAAATTTTTGATGTTATGGCGGAGAATTCTCTTGTGTTTTATTTTTAAAGGGTTTACTACTTTAATATACATTGAGAAGACTTGTTTCATTCGGAGTTTAATTACTTTATGCATTTTTCGGTTAAAGTTAATTTTTTAAAAAATATTTATAATGTGTTAGATGTTTCTACGGAGTATTTTGCGTCTGTGGCCTTTCTATAATTATAAAAAAACACTTATTTCCTTCAATTTATTTTGTTTAGTTTAATTTTACTTTGATTTACAATTTTTTTTTTCTAATTTTGTGTTAACTTTATAATTTGTTTACTACGGAGAACTTTTATTGTAGTTCCCTAGTTTTTTTATTGAATATGTGTATAGTATATGATGATACGACTGAAAATTTTGAGTCTGTGAACATTGTTTATTTAAATTTTAAAATACGAATATTGTATTGACATTGATTTCCTTGGAGTTTTTTTCTATTTTAATTATTTTGATTTACAGTATGAATTTAACACGTGTTTTAAAATATTGTAAAATTACCTCTATATTAATTTGTACCTTTGAAAATTGGTGTTCAGTTATTCATTGATCAATTTATAATCTCGTAAAAAATAGGGTTGTTTTTGATGTAGATAATTGAATAAGTTTAGATATATTTAGTTTTATTAACTTCTTTTTTCACTTTTTTGTAGGGTATTTGTGATTCTCATTCTCCCGCAGTAAAGAAGAGAGTGTCGTCTCTAAACAAACTTCAGGTGGGTTTCAATATTGATTGAAGTATTTATTCATTTGTTTTGTTTATTGCATGTTATGGATTAAAAATTATTGTAGAGTGATTTCATGTTATTTATCTTTTGATTGTTACATTTATATTTAGACTCCAATCCTTTTTCCGAAGTGACATGTGGGGGCATGTGCCTTCGTCAATGACAGATATTCATTATGTGCTGAAGGGGCTTTCCCTAATGAGGCCATTTCAGAAGCAATCTCAAGTTGCAACATTAGACTGATCATTGAACAAGGGTTTTTAAGTGTGCCCGTCAAACCTAAGGATAACATGTTCTAGAACTAACATGGACTTCTTTTCCCTCTCCAGTTTATCTATGATGCAGCACAAGAAACACAAATTCCCCTCCCTACAAACGGGGGCTAACATTAACCACACTCTCTCTCAATCTTACAAAGAGGTGCAAGAAGGAGGTTTAAACGTCCCAGTTGCAATGTGTTGTTCGATGTTTTGCATTGCAGGTAAGTTACCAGAAACCATAGCTAAAACAGTGATAGCCGAAATGATTAGCAGATCACCTCCACCTGATACCAACATCCCCATTTTTTCTCTCCAATAATCCGAACAGATTGGAGATACAATTCATGATAAGCTTTTACTTGATTTAATGATTCTAACAAATATGCACTAAATATGAACCACCCCACAAATTGAGGAGAATGGGAATTCCAATTCCTAACATCAAAGCCTTGCAACTAGACAAAAATACAAGAAACGTAGCAAAGAAAAAATACATTTGGAAAAGCAAATCCACTTGATTTATTTCATAACAAAACATCTTCTACTTTGCAATTAGTTTATAAGTTTTTGGCTCCAAATCTGGTTCCAAACTTTATAATTTCATTTAGACCATCTTGAAATTTGTATTGTATTTTGAAGCAAAAGGGTAATCTCCCTTGCATCGAACATGATGATAGCATATGATGAGAATACATTTCGAGTCTTGTGAGACATTTGTTTATGTTAAATGTCATACGGATACTAAACTACTGCATTGACTTGAAGTTCCTTGGGAATGTTCTCCATTTGTAATCCTGCTACCTCTGGAGAAGAAGCAGCTCATCTCCACTGTAACATGTGTTTTATTGTTTGTAAATTCTACCTTGTTAACCATAATAATCTGTACCTTTGAAAATGGGTGCTCATCTATTCATTGATCAATTTATAATCTCGTCGAAAATAGGGTTGTTTTTGATGTAACTAATTGAATAAGTATAGATATATTTAGTTTTATTAACTTCTTTTTTCACTTTTTTGTAGGGTATTTGTGATTCTCATTCTCCCTCAGTAAAGAAGAGAGTGTCATCTCTAAACAAACTTCAAGTGGGTTTCAATATTGATTGAAGTATTTATTCATTTGTTTTGTTTATTGCATGTTATGGATTAAAAAATTATTGTATAGTGCTTTCATGTTATTTTCTTTGGATTGTTACATTTTTATTTAGACTCCAATCTTTTTTCTGAAGTGACATATGGGGGCATGTGCCTTTGTCAATTGACAAGATTCATTATGTGTTGAGTGGTTTGTTCCTCAATGAGGCCATTTAGAAGCATCCCAAGTTGGATGTTAGACTGATCATTGAGAAGCTTTTTTAAGCTTCCAGTCATACCTAAAAACATATTCTAGAACTAACATACTTCTTTTCCCTCTCCAATTTAATATGATGCAGATTAGAAACACAATTCCCCTCCCTACAATGGGATTGACATTAACTACGCCTTCGCTTACAGAGGGAAGAAGATTTTCAACTTCTTCAATGTGTTGTTAATGTTTTACATTGCAAGCAACCGAAACCACCTCAAATAGTGATAGCCAAAATGATTAGAGATTGCCTCCACCTGATGCCAACATCCCCAAATTTTCTCTCCAAAATCTAAACGATTGGAGATCATTCACGAGGCTTCTGCTTGATTTATGATTCTAACAAAGATGCACTAAAATATGAACCACCCCAAAAATTAAGGAGAATGGGAATTCTAATCGAGGCATCTGCAACTAGAAAAAAATACAAGAAACGTGCAAAGAAAATTGCACAAGCAAAAAGAAAGAAATTTGATTTTAAAAATTATCTTGTAGTGGTGAGTTCATAAGTGATTTTTTAAGTGTTTTTGAAATAAACTGTAACTCGTTCCAAATAATTCCATGTATGTATTGTGGCAGTATATATCCGATAGAGAATCAAACTTATCAAAACAAGTTCATTTTTTGTTATCGAACAACTATGCATTCCGAATTTATTTACCATTGTATCTCCATACAAATACCTATAGTTTTCTCACTTCAAGTGTACATATTGTTCTTGTTGTTTTCCATTCTATTTACTTAACATAATAATCTGTAATTCATGTCTCAAATAAATACATGTATATATTGCGACAGTGGAACATATGGAACACAAAATCTAACTTTTCAACATACGTGTTCAATTTTTCCTTTATACAATTTCTCGCTACTTTATGTAAACCAACAACACACATTTTTAATGTGTTATTCATTATATATTTACTTTATACAATTGCTTGCTTCTTTATGTAAACCAACAAAAATGCATTTTTAATGTGTTCCTCATTGTCTGCACACAAATACATACAATTTTAAAATTTCGAGAAAGAATAATGCAATTTTTAGTTGTTTTCATGCAAAGATTTGTACATTATATCACTTTTTTGCATATTGAATTGTTAAAGGGTTAGACCTCATGTTTGCACTTTTTAGAAAATATAAATGAAAAAGGAAGAAAACTTTAAAGGTTATCATTTCTTACAAATGCATGCTTTCTAAAACACATCCTTCATTTCATCTTTGACTGCACTACAAGTTTTCATTTTCCACCACACATTTGCAAAACTCCAACTATCTCGAGCATATTTTAGTTTCCATGGAAATAAATTTGACACACAAAGGCATTTCTCAATTGATTGAGGGTGGTTCCATTGTTGACCCCACATTTCAGATACTGCACTTGTCCTCCCTAAGGTCCATTCTCAACACAGTTTCCCAACATCGTGTTGACCTTTCAGATGGGAAACATTTTCAGACAACACTTCTACCCTCCAAATTTACAAGCCTTGTAACCGACAAATTAATACAAGAAGGCTCCATTATGTGCTTACACAAATCCCGCGTTAGAATGATCAAAAGTGAACTGTAAGCTTCATCTCTTACTCAATTACCAATGTATATAAACTCCCTATATTAATTATAATTTCTTTATGTTTGTTTTTTTCATCCGTTGCTCAATTATAATTCTATCATGATTTTCTTTTCCACTACAGGATTGTTCTTATCATTGAAATGGATGTTTTTGTTGAAAAACATTTGATAATTGATTCTCTAACCCAACTACCAACAAATTTTCTCCAAGAAATTCAGTTTCTTCAAACAGATGCAAGTTCCAATCAGGTGAAAAAATATTTTGTGAGAACACCAACTAAAATAAGTGGATTGAATATATCTATGTGCATGTGGTCCGTAGAGGGTTGTGCCCTAGCAAAAACAATCCTTCACGAATATCACAATGTAAGGGGAGATGCTTTCGTGTTTGGGTTTGATTTTGTGGATCAGGAAGGGAGGGAATACACATCACCTTTTTCAATGAAGCCGCAGAAGCATTCTATGAGTAGATTGAAAATGGAAAGCTATATACAATTTCCAATGGGAGGATTGCAAGGATTTCTGATGGAAAACTATGTTATAACCATTTGAACAATGCTTTGGATATTTTTGCGCAACCTTCCTCATCTATATCTCCACTCATAGAAAATAAGGATACAATACCTTTCCATCACTTTCACTTCACCAAAATCAAGGACATATCTGCAAGCGTTGAAGGTTCTATAGTTGATTTGATTGGCATTGTTCTTATGATGTCACCATGCTCAAAAATTCATCGACATGAATGTTAGCAAAGTAATTACACTTGTAAATGGATGGTTCCTTCTAACAGTTCACATTGTAACCATGCTTCTAAATGAAGCCTGACATTGGGGGCACATGCCTTCTCAATGACATTCAAATGATGTGCTTAACAATATCACAATGCCCCAATATGCCATTTTCATCATGCCCCAAGTTATGATGTTAGAAGCAGTTCATTAACAAGGTTTTTTAAGTCCCCGTCATACCTAAAAACATCTTCTAGAACTAACATACTTCTTTTCCCTCTCCAGTTTAATATGATGCAGACTAGAAACACAATTCCCCTCCCTGAGGCAATGGAGTTGACATTAACTACGCCTCGCTTGACCAGAGGGAAGAAGAGTTTAAACCATCCAATGTGTTGTTAATGTTTTGCATTGAAGGAAATGAAACCACCTAAAACATGATAGTGAAATGATCAGAGATCACCTCCACCTGATGCCAACATCCCCAATTTTTCTCTCCGAAAATCCGAATCTTATTGGAGACCATTCACGATTTTTTTGCTTGATTTATGATTCTAACGAAGATGCACTACTATGAACCACCCCACAAATTGAGGAGAATGGGAATTCCAATCAAAGCCATCTGCAACTGCAAAAATACAAGAGAGGACGTGCAAAGAAAATTACACAAGCAAAAAGGAAGAAATTTGATTTTACGAAATAGCTTGTAGTGGTTACGTATAGTGTTTGTCTATAAGTGTTTTTGAAACAAACTGTAGACTCAACCAAATCAATTCCATGTATGTATTGTGGCAGTATATATCAGACATGAGAATCAAACTTATCAAACACATGTTCATTTTTTGTTATCCAAAACTATGCATTGAAAATTTCTTTATCATTGTGTGAATCCATACAAGGTACCTATAGTTTTCTCAACGTCAAGATGTACATATTGTTCTTATTGTTTTCCATAATCTATTTGCTTAACATAATAATTGTAATTCATTTCAAATAAATACATGTATATATTGTGGTCATATGTCACATATGAATCTAACTTTTCAACTTCACGTGTCAATTTTTCCTTTATACAAATATGCAAATTACTTTATGTAAACAACAACAATTTTGACATAATGTGTTCTTTTATATATTTCCTTTATACAATTGTCGCTTTCTTTATGTAAACAACAACCATTTTCAATGTGTTCCTCATTATATTGCACACAAATACATATAGTTTTCAAATGCACTTAGAAAGAAGCATGCAATTTTTAGTTATTTTCATGCAAAACTTTGTACATTATATCACTTTTTTCTTTGCATATTCGAATTGTTAAAGGGTTAGACCTCATTTGCGTTTTTTAGAAAATATAAATGGAAAAGGAAGCAAACGTTTAAAGGTTTTCATTGCTTAAAATGCATGCTTTCCAGAACACATCCTTCGATTTCATCTTTGACTACACTACAAGTTTACATTTTCCACCATACATTTGCAGTTTATTCCACTATCTCAGCATTGTTTTAGTTGCCATGGAAATAACTTTGACACATGAAGGCATTTCTCAATTGATTTCTGGAGGTTCCATTGTTGACCCCACATTTCAATACTGCACTTGTCCTCCCTAAGGTCCATTCTCAACACGGTATGCCCAACATCGTGTTGAGTTTCAGATGGGAAACATTTTCAGACAACACTTCTACCCTCCAAATTTGCAAGCCGTGTAACCGACAAATCAATACAAGAAGGCTCCATTGTGTGCTTACACAAATCCCGCATTAGAATGATCAAAAGTGAATTGTAAGATTCATCTCCTACTCGATTACCAATGTAGATAAACTCCCTATATTAATTATAATTTCTTTATGTTTGTTGTTTTCATCCGTTGCTCAATTTTAATTCAATATCATGATTTTCTTTTCCACTACAGGACCTTCTTATCATTGAAATGGAGTGTTGTTGTCGAAAAACATTTGATAATCAGTGCTCCAACCCAACTACTCAAAAATTGCTCTCCAAGATAGTCACCCTGCCTCAAACAGATGCAAGTGCCAATCAGGTTAACAAATATTTTGTGAGAACACCAACTAAAATAAGTGGATTGAATACATCTATGCGCATGTGGTTCGTAGAGGGTCGTGCCTAGTAAAAACAACCCTTCGTGAATATCACAATGCAAGGGGAGATGGTTCCGTGTTTGTATGGTTTGATTTTGTGGATCAGAATAGGCAGGGGAAATACACATCTTTGCGTGTTTCAATGAGGGGGCGGAAGCATTCTATGAGCATTGAAAATGGATGTTTGTATAACAATTTCCAATGGGGGAATTGTGAGCGATTACATTGTATGGAAAGCAATGTTACAACCATTTGAACAATGCTTCTGAATTTTCCTGCAACCTTCCTCAACCATATCTCCACTCATAGCAAATGAGGATACAATACCTTCCCATCACTTTCATTCACCAAAATCAAGGACATACATGTAAAGCAGTTCATTCTCATTGATTTGATTGACATTGTTCTTACGATGTCACCATGCTCAACAATTTGTTGGCATGACAAGTCTGAAACAAAGAGAAGAACACTACAATTAAAGGACATGTTGGGATTCAGTGTAAGTGTCACATTGTGGGGACAACACTTAGATGAGATAAGAAACAAACTTGAAGACATGCTTTCTATACCACCTCTTCCGGTCCTTGCCTTGAAATCTTCTCGCATATCTAGTTTCAATGGAAGCTTAGTTGACACTATTTCAAGAACCAAATGTTATGTCAACCCTCTAATTTCATAAAACAAATACACTTCATGGTTGGGTTGATTCTGATGACTACTCCCTTCCAGTACCCTCTATCACAAGCTAATTTATGGGCCCTCCAAAATGCTTGACCTCTATAACAATGGTTTTGGAGGTACTACATATGGAGAACACAAAGAGAAATTAATGGGCCATGGTTACTGCAGAAATCACAAATATCAACATGGAAACTTTTTTTACAAGGAATGTCCTCTTCAAAAAGGTGAAAAAAATGCAGGAAAAAGGTGACAGAGAATGGTAATGGTTCATGGTTTTGTTCGAGTTGTACAACATACAAGTTCAGAAATATGATTATAGATATGCACTCAGGATTGATCTAAAGGACTGAACAGGAGAACTCTAGTTAGTTACTACTTTTGATGAGACAACTGAGTCAATCATGGGTGTTGAAGCTAGCGATCTCCACCTATTGTCTATAGACAAAGACGCGACCAATGAAATTACAAGCAATGTCATTGGCAATGAATACTGCTTCACACTTTCCCTGAAAAAAGAGACATATTGCGGAAACAACAGATTGAAATGTGTCATCCTCAGTTCTAAGAAAGTGGATAACAATGCAACTCCTCTGTAACCTTCTTTACATAAATACTTCTAATGTATCCATCCCTTCAAACTTTACACCCTCACCCATCCCATTCTATACTTCAAACTATCACCACTATGTTGTTTATTTCATATCTATGTTTCGCCATTTTCCTCTGCTTCAAAAGAAAATTTTTGTAGTTCCTGTAATGCCCCGTTCTCCAACGACCATGTCGCTAAGCTTTTAACGTTGTGGTGCTCATGTTGACCTCTTGTTGGCTTCGCCCTTGTCACAGAACATGACTGGAATTCTCCCACTCTGTCTTGTCTTCTCGCGTCGTGTCGATGTTTACTGTGGGTGTCCCCGCCTCATCCATTTCGTTTTCCTCCTATTAAAGGAAAACTGTGCGCTCGATTTATCGAGCTCGCAAGTTGGCTCTTGTTATTTCTATTAATAAGTGGTAATAATAATAATAATAATAATATTTTTATTTATCGATCGACGTTAACCTCGCTTTCTGATTGTCGATTTGTTACCAACCATGTTGTTAATTTTTGATAAGCGATTTTGTTGTTTTAGTTTGGTCGCCTCACGGATCGAGCCTCGATTCGCGCAAGGGAAGCCGGTTCTTGGGTGGCGCCATCGTCAAGGACGTAGTGTTCTTGTGTAAGGTTCAAAGTTTTTATCTAAATGTTTGGGTAAATGCCTTCAATCGCTTTCCTCTTCTTTTCCCCTTGTGATGAAATTGGTCCATGTATGCCAAGTTAGATAATTATCAGGTTAGTGGTGAATTTGGCCACCAACCTGCCATGTTGCTCCCGCCATAACCCAGCTCTCCTTCTTGCTCTTCGCTTCACATTTCGGAATGTGTTCTCAGAGATACCGTGTACAACATGTTTATTAAATGGATGTCTTTTAAAGTGGATATTGTGGATCCATTATTTATTCCTGGTTTCTATCACGTTAAGTGCCCTTGGAGGTGTTAATATCAAATTAGGAGAGGGCTTCTTTCATTCTGACCTAAAACTATACATGGTTATTTACGCTTAAGGCGTTATATAATACTATTCGTATGCTTTTATTTATTTCAGATCAGATCTAACTACCGGACGTCTTGAAGCAAAGCGATTACATAAAATAATGCAGAGAAATGAGGATGAAGCTTTATTCTGCTCGACATTTAAACTAATTAAATATGGTTTAGGTTCGTGGAATCTTAAAAGGCGTGCTCGAATGGGAAGGAATATTGGCTCTGTGTATCACATAGATCTCTCTCCAAAACAGACGTTTTTTTTGGTAAACCGTGTTGTTTATTATTGTCCAACCTGGCGTATGATTTGGAAGGATTTCACTTTAGTTTTGAAAATGGTTGCATGAGGAAGTAACTGCCTACCATTTCTGCGCCTTACTGGAGGGGGAAAAACGTGTTGGACCTTCCCTGGGATCTGGGGAAGCGTGAGTGAAATCTTATTGGGTTTTTACCTGTGTTTTGTTGTCATGAGCTGTTATGGCTTGCTAACCACGCCTTTTTTTTGGGGATCTGCATGCTCAGTGGTTTTGGGGGTCGTGCGCCCAAGGGGAAGCTCACATTTGTGAGTTTATTGCAAGTTTCCTTTGCTGTGTGGTTGTTTACTGGTGCGCAGATCCTGGGCACGTCTTTTTTTTGTCTGCCTGGCCGCGTGGGGGAGAATGGATGGAGTTATTTTGTTTTTATTTTGCGTGGACTGTTGTAATGCGCAGAACCTGGACGCCATTTTATTTCTGCCTTGGCCGCGTGGGTGAGCGTGGAAGGAGTTTTCTTTGTGTGGACTGTGGTTTTGCGTGGGATCTTCCAAGCAGTGCGCTGTGCAGGTTAGAACCCCCTCCATTGTTGCTGCTCCCTGACTTGTTCTAGCGTGGAGGAGAGTGAAGGATGGGCGCCTTGAAAATGGAGAAAAAGGGGGCGTGGGGAAGGTCCCCTGTTGGGAATTCGTGGCTCTTCCTGGGGATTTTCTACACTGCAGACATGATAAGCTCTTAACCCTCCCTTAATGGTTTATTCCATGTAGTATTTGTGTAAATCAAATCTGTGCAATTCTTGTTGTTCTATCCTTTTTTTTCTTGGGGTGAAAACCTCTGGCTTATGAGGACATTTAGATATATATTTACCTGGTATTTTTCTTTTTTTATAATACAAAAAAAAAATCAGAAATATATGGGTATCATGGGAAAACTTGTAGACGCCTCCATCAAATCTTTTGATTTGAGCTATGGAACCCTGTGTTCTTCATTCGTGAAAGCTACCTCTGTTATCATTTGACTAGTTAAGGTGAACTCCCTGATATTATGGGTACTCTGCATGTCTTTATAGTCGTCATTCCCTTCCTTGGAGGAGGATTTCGAACCAGTTGTTATCTGATGTCTATATGGAGCTGTAGGTGATTTTTGTAAGACCTTGTTGTTCGACCTTGAAATCCTGTTCAATGTAAAATACTCGCAAATATAGTTTCATTGTTTGACGGTCGGGGTTTATAAGCTATAACGGTACCTTGTATCGTTTATTTGTGTTGAATGCCATTTAAGAGAGTGAGTTGTTGGTGGAACATGCTTCGACTTGTTTTGGTGAGGTAAACATGACTCTAGGCTTTATGAGCTGTTAAGAGCTTGCTTGGAATAATGGGTTGATTATTAGAGACGTGCAGTCACACATGTGAGTCTCTGTATCGCATCTTTCGTGCTCTCTTTTGATTGAATCTCAGGGTGTTATTGTTTTCTGTTATCCGTCTTTTCCTTAACAGATAATTGTAATGGGCCTTGAGGGTAATCTCTGAAAAGTCTGGAATATTGTCATTGGATCGATAAATTCTGTGGGCATGTTACTTTTGTAAGTTTTAAGGTAAATAAGGTTTACCTTGTCTTTTTTTAAAAAACACACATTAGTCATTCTCTGCTTAGAGCCATGGACATACTATTAATGGCAGACCACGAAGTGATGGTTAGGTCTTTCGTAGGGCATCCTTGGAGTACATAGAATCATGATACAAATTTCATTTGACTGTAACCCTTCTCTGTAATAGGAGACTGCGTATGAATATCATGAGAAATCGGAATCCAATTCATGTCATGGAAACTTAAGGATCCCTATAAGTGGTTTACTTATTTGGTGTTTCGGGGAAACCTTTGTTGTTATAAACAATAGTATCTACTTGAGTGATTTTATACAATTTATTACTCGCATCTCATTAGGAGTGGAGATAACGTTGATACTGGTATTTATGGTGGCTTGGACCACGCTTACATATTTTAGCTAGCCAAATGTACCTTCTTCTCATTAACAAAATATGACAGTATTGTTGATCGTAACTCATTCCTATGAGTTGGACTCTTATACTAATAGAGGCGTATAGAGACATGATAATAAACAACCGAAAGGATATCTAAATAATATATGAACTTATTGATTGGTGGAATCCTTGTTTACATAAGTATATTCTTAAAATTGTGAGATAAATATCAAAAGTATACTTACATATTCTTGATTTTCTATAAGGGTTTGATACTTGGGTAATATTGATGATTATCATAAGATTGACACTTGTATTTATTATAGAAGCTCAATGTCATTGGTGCTTATATTTAATTAAAAGATAATATTATTGGATGCTTATATAGAAGAAGTAGACTGAAGGTATTAAGTGAGCGATACTATTATTAATGTAATTTAAGTATAATTAATTGAAAGGTTACGGTTGTACATCTAGCCCCTTGGAATTTTGTTCATATGTAAGCTGATGTTAAGGAGGTGAACCAATAATGGGAATGATATGTATTATCATGTGATGTGCAATTAAGTTTTAGAATGCATGTTAGAAATTACCTATGTTAGGGAGTATTGCAAACTTTCATTTATGTAAATGCTAGATTGCATAAAATTTTATGGTGAGGATTATATCTTATCATGCTCAGTTCTAGCGAATTGACTCTAGTAAATATTTGTGCAGATGGAAATTTTGCGAATAGATGAGGGATAGACTTGTAAACTTAAGCTTCAACCTCAGCTGAGGAGTTCTTACATGTAATCATTTTCATATTGTTCAACTATTGATAACGTCCAGTGGAAATTGTAGAAGAGGATCAATGTCTTAGTATAATGTATTTGTGGACTTTATCATCTGAACTTTGGACACCTTGTATTGTTTGACTATCATTGAAAATATATAAGAAAATTTGGTTACTGTTGTTGAGTGACCTTATTGGAGTATCGGTATTTTAAGAGTTAATGTAACCTTGTTTTGTTCTTGTAAATGAGTGTTATTACAACTTTATCCTTGAGAATAAATGTTGAGTTAAATCTTGCTATGACTTAGTAATTATGTTTCATAAATAAACTAACATGGGATTGTCTAACACTTCTGGAAGTTGAACCTAATAGTTGTATCCAAATAAATTAACGTAGAGGTTACCAGCTCTGAGAGCAAGTGCTTATTTAAGTAAGAATAGGCGAGATTATCATTGCAAGTAAAATTATATAACATGATAACCCTAGCTCCTCTAGTGAACATTATTCCTTTTATGGTGAAATTTGTAAAATGACCCCAAGGTGAAATGAACTGTTAGTTGTTAGAAGATGATAAGATTTAATAAGCCAGAGAAAACAAATTGGAGATCTCACAATCTTTCTCACCGCCATTTGGAAAGTAAATTTTTCTCCTTGGTAATACTCATTTAGCGAAGCCTAAGTAAAATCGTTGATAATTCTAGTTAAGATTCTCTAGCTTCAATTAAAGCCTGGCAATAACTAATGAGGTCCTAAAGATGTTTTCATCTCGACCTTCTCCCTCTAACCTTGTTCCAAGGCACTTTGTATTTCTTCTCTTAAGTGTGTTGAACTTAAAACCATGTTGTCTTGTGGGCAAGAATGAGTCTTAGTAGCGTTAGTGGTGAACAGATGGCCTTGTGAAATTTAAATTTACTCCTGTTCTTCTAAATAAACAAATTAAGCAAATAATAGGCCATAATAGAGAAGAATTAGAAGCAAATTTCTCTTCAAAGTAAAAGTAAGAACTTAGCATTGTAAGAAGCATTGTTCAAATCATATCTAGAGTCTTAGCAAACTGAAGTTAAGGATCGAAAGAGGTTACATAAAAATAAATAACCATCAATAATTTCCTCATTGTGGCTTGCCCTATCCGTAGGTGTGTTATGTGGTGGTTTCTTATGTTGTTTTGTCAAATAGAAAAGTGAACCATCCTTGGTGGGTGTGAAAATTTCCATGCTACCTTTGTGGTCATCCTTGTATTGAGTTATCCACGGAGTTAGTTGTGACCTCGGTGGTGGCATGTCGTGTCATGTTTGTGTCAAAAAAAATTTATCTTGTATTTTACTGTGTTGTTTGTGTGTGAAATTATGGATCGTTATAGTGACTGGTAGTTGGAGCAACTAAAAGTGGAGATTATCACTAATTATCTAACCCCAGTCAATCATTTTTCTTCCCTTAATAATGGTAAGGATGAATAATTCCATCCAATTCTCAAAATATTTTGCGGTATCCTCTCCCATCACCTTTCTCAATAGGATGATTGAAAAAATAACTCCATGAAATTCATGCCTAGACCAATAATTTGGTACACGAGAGGGTTTCCTTACCTATTTTAACCATGACCATAATGTGAGGAATTGGAGGTATGAATCCATATTCAACCATTATCTTGATTCAAATTCCTTTGAGATGATTACCATGTTTCTCCAGTTTGATATTTACATACATTGTTATATTCCTTTGAGAGTGATTACTTCCAAAATTAAATTGTCATTTGTCCTTATGATTCTCGTATCTAACTCATAGTATTGAGTGAAATCCATCTCTAATTATATTCTCTAGATGGATAATAGGTGACCACATGTGACATAAAAACCACTTATGTATACTTTTTCTTCTACAAGTTCCTTGGGACTGCCAAGCATTCATTTTGTTAGATCCTCCAAGTCCATATGAACAACATTGTTGTCAGCCACATCTAGGTACTCTGATGTAAGGGTTGAAATGGGCTCTAAACCAAAAAAATTGAACTTCATTATTGAAAAAAACAACTAGGTGAAATAAAATGAGGAATAAAATAAATTTTTGCACCTAAAACAAACATTTTCTATTTTTAGTAAGTAGGAACTAGAGGTTACTTTTTTTGCCTTTTTACTTTTTTGATCAAAATTTCCTAGTTCATCTTATCTTCTAATATTTGAGTGCAATGATTTGAGAAGGTTTAAGTTTTTTAGAATATTTCTATTTATAGTAAGTGAAAAGACTAGATACTTACTATATTTTGAAATGGAACTTACCTCTATTGGTTTGTGACAAAAATAGCTTCACTGGAATAGGCTCGCTCTCGGGACCCTCTACTCAAAATTTCATCTCAATCCACTTGCTGGAATACTTGGAAACTCAAAAATCATGATTTAGGTAATCAAAATATGGTTTTCTATCTTTAAAAAACTAGAGACTCATAGGGTTTTTGTTATTATATTCTTAAAGGCGTCTGGATTGTAGAACAACTATGAAATTTTCATCTAGATTCATTTACTCATTTAGAAGATATGAATTTTTCTTTGTTTTGGTGCTCATGGCTGCCTGTAGCAAATGCAATTATCCAAGTATTTATGCCATCGCTTCTCTTCATGGAACAACATGGAGCTTGAATGGCATCCAATCATGGTTGTTTGCGATCAAGTTAGTGAACCCAAATAGAGGTGAAACAAGTTTATAGCACGAGTCTTTAAATTATTGCATAAACATTTATTTTTAATTTATGAAAACTACTTTAAAACACCGCCTTGGAGATTTGGAAATAGTACTCATAGAAGGAAGTGAAGGCACATTTATTTCCCTAACTATCCCCAATTTCTTTGGGAGTAGATCTGGTGACATTTGGGCAGCCTAGAAAAATGAACCCCTACCCTGAGCCATGACAAGTGGTGGAGAAAGATGTGTAAAGTCGGGGACCATGAGAGAGAAACACTCCCTAGCATCTCGGGTAGTCAACATATTTGGTCACATGATGAACATTGTATAGGGGATGAGGGTGGGGTGAATTTTATTTTACAAAATGTCTCAACTATCCTCAGAAACAGCTCATGGATAGTAAATTGCGCCCACTGGGTTTCATGCAAAAATTTAGCAACATTTTCAAACATCAGTATCTTGCCAGCACCCACGGGAATTCAGAGAAGGTCATATGGTGAACCAAGAGCAATAACTGAGGGGGGAACAATTTCTTGCTCAATCACGATTTTAACACCACTATCCTCACTATCCCATGTGCCAAAGCTTGGACAACAAAATTTGCCACCTACCCAATTGAGATACAATGACTAAGTCCCCAAAACTTGAAATCAATTTTCCTAGAGTTCCAAGAGATATTTTAAGTCTGGAAAAATTTATATCATTGTGCAACAACCAAAGCATAATTTTAAGATCCAATGGGTGTTCAATATTCAATTCTACATCCTTGATCCTGCTAAAATGATGGCCGCTTTTTACGGTTAAGGAAAACACGGTAGGTGTTAACAAATGAATCTTCCTTCAAAAAACTCATGTTTTGGCATAATAAGCCATTCCATGACTCCAGTTTTCATGAAACATAAATATTAAATCATTTATCCCTACATATATTTTTTGATCTGCGAAGACAACTATTATAAAGCTCCTAAGATAATCCTCCTATTGACAGTTTAGGCATGCAGTTTGGATCAAGCCTTCGAAGGACGTCCTTGACCCTGGGCAAAAAGCAAGAGCGAGCTTTCATTGTTCATGTTCCCATAACCTTGGGGACACCTTCCTAAATATTCACTAAACAGTGTTCCATTGACATTTAATGGCCAGATCTCCTCAATAACATCTATAGTATGGTGTTTAGGCCTCTTAATCCTCGATCCGCATAGGATTGCACAACACTTAACATGGTCTCAAATGATCATCGAATGGCAACATACCTAGGCTTACTAGAGATTCACAATATTTCGTGAAGAAATATTGCAGAATGAACTTGGACTGAATGGACTATCATGATCACATGTAATCAAATCTATTATGGAATAAGTTTTTACCAAACTACATTAGCTGATATTTATGCTCTCAAGGATGGCAGGTGTTCATGGCAACATACACAGGTCCAGACATGATCCATAGGATTCTTCAGTGAGCTCGAGATTAAACCTAAAACATTTTGACACTAATGGTACTGGTTTTCATGTTTTTAACTTGAATTATTGACCTTGAAACAAATACAATGACTTTGAAAAAAACTGACTCTTCCTAGGTACCCTCGTCCGGCTTGTAACCGCTTGAATAAAGTTCGCAGGAAACTATTAGATCATGAACTCTAGAATACTCAATACATACACATAGACCATCCTAGTCCCCACATTGCAAACCTTGGAAAAAATACTTAATCATGTTCATCGTCACATAATATGCTATGAGAATTTTACATCTATGCGTAATATTTCTATCACGACTGCCGTGCATTCTGATAATGAAAATATGGGCCACAATGATCATGACTGATGTTTCTTGCTCATTGAAAGTTATGGATGTGTCTTAATCTGCTACCTACCTTGGCTAAGAAACCAAAATGGGCTCAACATTGTGTTAGATAAGTTCTAATCCTATGATGATCCTTATGGAAAGCAAATGACGATTGCCATCCGGTACTTTACTGCCATGAAATTAATGACCTTAGTATGAACTTGAGCCACAAATTTGCTTGAATAAGCATAGCTTAGGATGAGAAACCTGGATCAATACAATGCTAGGCCAGAATATCAAGAGATGCCTTGATTCAAAGATTCACCAACACTAGGAGTTGATTCCACCTCCAGATAAAATGAATCATTAAAAGCGTTGTCTGAACATGGTTCATAAGCAAAGTAAGAATACAATTCTTATCGTAGTATTGAAAAATATATAGGTAGATTTGTTACTAGAGGTTTCACTCAGAGAACCTAGGATAGATTATGTTGACAGCCTTTTCAACTTGTAGCTACAAATGAGCATAGTTAGGACCTTGTCTTGCTAAACCTAATAACTTAGTTTGGTTCGGAAAATCCACCAAATGGATTGTGACAAATGCATTTTTTAATGGTTATAAATCTCACAAGGATTCAGAAATGTGTACATGTCTGTGTGTGTGTGTGTGTGTGTGTGTGTGTGACCTAAAGGATTTTGAAGAAACTATGTAATATCGATGTTTAAACTATGTTTGTAAGTTGAAAAATATTTGTATATGTTTACAATGACGGTCATATCCTAGAAGCTTGGTATGCATTTTGACATCTCAGATGCTTTCTATAAACGGTCAATTAGGTTTTGTTAAATCCTGTTCTTTTGAAAATTATCTATTCATCAAGAAATATAGAAATAAAGTACATGGACTGTCTACGGTAAAAGGGTTACCAGTTGGTATTCACGGCCTGCAAGCGATTCCCAGAAAAAAACAAACAAGTACCTCCATCAGAGCACAACCTTGTTCGTTGGGAAAGACCAACAAGCAAAACCCTCATTCAACAAAATGTCATCCTTCTCCAACTATATTGCCTCCAATGTCATTGGAATAAGTTTTTTTCCTGGCACTTGTTTTGTAAATAGGCTCTCAACGCTGCCACCTTCAGGCAGGTTCACACCGTTTTTTTAATCTCCATATCAATTTCCATATAAGTCTATGAGGTTTTTAACCGATAATCTTCGTTCAAGATATCAATGGCTTTCAACATAGCACCTATCTCTGAATGCATAAAGATAATGGGGGCAGCCACCATTGGAGCAGCAATAGAAGCCTCAATTGGACTATTTACAGTCATCTCTTGGCAAAACTCGGGAGCATTATTGAATTCAGTCTCAACAATGGGTTCTTGTAGATACTCTGATGTTGCCATTACCTTGTTTCATTTGCTATTGATCCTAAAATCACAAAAGGGTTAGAATTTAACCTAGCCTAAAGACTGGTATCCTTGAACTTCTTTTGGACTCTCTCTTTCCCTTTGGATTCAGGTTCAGGATATTTCAGCCCTTTTTCATCAACTATCTGAAATTCCTTCTTTTTCACTTTTCACAAAGTGTAGGCAACGGGCAGTTATGGGCCAAATGACCATAGTTGTAGCACATCAAACATCAAAAAGGAAGGTTCTCATAGCCCAAGGGTTGTTTAAATAAATGTCTGTCTCGAGATTTTAACCATACTCTTCTAGGGAGAGGCTTGCCCCCATTCATTTGAATGCAAATTTTGGTATAAACAAATATGCTTCTTGCTATGAGTTTCAAAAGAAATACAAATCTTTTCCTGAGGGAGCTCTCCCTACTTGAAAGAATGCCCTTAGCCCACAAGTGTGTTGGGAGTTTGAATATTATTAGCCAAACACGTGCGGTGCAGCGTTTGGATCCTCTTGCAGAACATCGAAATTGGGGTTCCACGGAGTCATAAATAGCCTTGATCTACCAAAGAACCAAAGGTTCCTGTTCAAACCCCTAAGCTTGGTCCTCGTCAGCGAAACAGCAATAGAAAATCCCTATTGTACCGATGCATATATCCCCATCCCTTTACCTTTCAATGCTCCGTTACACAAGCTCATAGCTCTTTTACACAAGCCCCTCAACCCACAAACTTGCAGATCAAACCACATTTTTTCATGGCCACCATTTCTTGTTCAATGCATTGAAGTCAAAGGTAATTATCAGCTCTTCTTAAGCGGCATGAATACACCTTTCAATGTTCTGTTACACAAGCCCCTCAACCCACAAACTTGCAGATCAAACCACATTTTTTCATGGCCACCATTTCTTGTTCAATGCATTGAAGTCAAAGGTAATTATCAGCTCTTCTTAAGCGGCATGAATACACCCAACTTTCATGCAGAGGTTTCCATTTGTTGTGTCATTGGCATGGGCCCTTAAATCTGCAAGAACCATGGTTTGTTTTTGGACAAAAGGGCAAGAGACGTGAACTTAAAGACGGGCAAAGATGAGGGGGTGCAGATCCGGACAGCTCTGTAATGACGCCCATGGTGGCATCATCATACGACACCCTAAATCGCAAAAAGAAGCGGCTGCAGCTGCAGCCGCAGCCCAAGCAGGCCCCAGTCACAGGGCTTTCCTCATGTCCCAACCTGCAATTGGGCATCCCATGCATCCTTGGCAATTTCTTCTGTCTTCATAATTAATAGTGAATTCACCCTGAATTAGCAAGGTGACCACTATGCAGCTAGGGCGCACTGCAAGGCATGCAATGCAGCACAGGGGTTTGGCAGCAGCCACCATTGCAGGTGGTTGTTGCTGTCCAATCAATTTATTTTCAGAAATGTGATTTTACATTTACCATCATCCATCATCATCTAAAGTATTATAAATATCACTTATGTGCATGCAATTATGTACATTTGTGCCCTTTATTTTCTTTGGCGATAAGCCATTAGAAGGGAAATATATTTATTTGTAGATAAATTTGGGTTCTTATTCTATGCGCTAGAATATACAACAATGATTACAAGAGTAACAGGACTTCATCTTAGAAATTGCAAAGTAATGATTACACGGTGTGTTCATTCTACTGATTACATGGTAGTCATATTCAAAATCTATTTTGACAGGCAACATGCCACAGAATTAGAACTTAGGTCTCATTGAAATAACTGTTCCTTGCATACCACTCAACCATGGGCTTCTGAACTACAATTTTAGATTGTTAAAGGAAACAGATAATTTTTACCTGTCCTTAAAAGTTAAGAATGAGATGCTTTGAAATGTTGTAGATCAAAAGAAAATTTAAAACTAGATCATTATTCCAAATTTATTTTTTCTCCATAAATGTAAATTTCTTTTTGTTCTTAATGCATTTCCAATATTTATCTCAGTGGTCATGTGAGCAGTGAATTCTCTTACAATGCCTATGACAGGCTTATATAGATTTGAATTTGACCCATGGTTGTAGTTTGAAGTTAATTGACTTCCAAGTAAGAATGGAAAATAAGATCACCAACAATAACAGAGATTACTCCAATAACTAAATTCTAAAATGTTGTGATTATCTTGGGGAACTTCACATTTTCTGTTCACATTTCATTGCCTTCCATTTTAACCCAATTGGACAAAAAAATTGCATTTCCAACATTGGTCAAATTCAGATAGAATCCACCATGGTTGAAATCTGACATTGTCCAACAACTCTTTTGAACATGGAAGCCTTTCAAAACTAAATTTAGAAAATATGGTGGATATGGGACACTTCTCTGCTCCTGTTTGGATTAATGAAAATGACAGTTTGTGTGCAGCTTGTAGGGAGAGGTTATAAAAGGAGGGCTCTGCTAAGATTCAAATGCAGGTCAAATGCCTTTTTTCATTATTAAACTGCATATCTTGCATAGGGCTTCAATTTAAAGATAATTATGTCCGTTACATGAATCGGGAAAAAAGAAAGGAATAAATATGGTAACAAAAATCTACCATAAATGGCTCTTGACATGGGAAGCTACAGTTGGTTTGGGAAAAATCTGCAGAGGTAATGCTATGCTTGGTTACATGCAATCTACTCTTTGTACTATGCAACAATGAGCCACTTACAATGATGAGGTCTCTCTCTCTCCGGGACTCCAAAATTTGTCAAATCCGTTACAACAAATAGGATAAGAATTGTACAATAAAGAGGGGCTACCTGGTTAATTTTACACATGGATATTTTGCACAAGGAACAAGTCTCATGAAAAACCTTGATTTCCTTGTCCGAATCCTGTAATGAGTTCCCTGAGAAGAAAACAAGCATCTTCAGATCAGGCAATAAAATGAAGTCGGTCCATAACCAAAATTCTATTGATGCATACGAGAAAAATGGGCACATTTCAAATGTCAACATTCTGAGTACTCAACATTTACTAACCATTTTTTAAACGTAAAGTATTATATATTCAAGAAATATAGGGGTACCAAAAGGATATCTTGGCGAAAAATCAGGTTATCCAAGACAGCACTAAAGATAGTACAAATCACAACAAATCAGGAGGCTTTTTGTATGCTTGGTTTGGAGCCTTCCTCTATCTCCTCTCCTACAATCGTTGCTAGACTTGGCATGGATATTTACATAGCAATTCACATCACTAGTTACATTGTCATTCTTACCTAAGGACTTAGAAATACAATAATTATATCTACTCTTACTATCACCAAAATTCTGGCTGCCATATATGCTTCCTTTTCATAGCAAGACCATAAATTATACAAAAAGAGATTATATAAACTGGTTAACATTAGTTGTTACTGTTGTGAGCCCATGTACAGGAAGGTTAGAATAAATTTCCAGATCGGGTTTACAAGAATTCAGATTTTTCCAGAGCTTAAGGCTTGTGGCTTGGAAAGTGTCTTTTGCCATGCCATTCCCCTGATTGTTGCTTCAATGGAGCTTTTGAGGATGGTAGCTTGTAGTTTTGCTAGGGGAGCCATCTGAGCATGTTCCTAAATTATATCAACTATCTGCCTCCTGGCATTTTCAGATAACATTATGGTGTTGATCGCCTCCATTGTTTGTTCATATTTGTCAACAATCCTTTCCACACAATTATTCTGAAATATCCCTAGTTGGGATCTTACCACAAAATTGACAACACACAGAAATTTGCAGCAAAAATACTAAATCTGATTTTTGCAGATTTTATGCAGAAAAAGTACAGCTAGGGCAGCGAACAGAAAAATATGAATAACTCTCAAAATACCCGTCCAAAATACTTGAAATTTTAACTGGAACAAGATAATAATATGAAGAACACAAGGGAAATATTTTTGGAATTTTTCAGTCAATATAACGCTGCCAGAAAAATTACAGCGTGCCTAAAATAGTCGGGAAACTTCGAAAATTAATATCTTTCCGAATACAAATGCAATAATGATGAAACTTTGGAAATAACATATATAAATATAGTAGATGATTTTCCAACCTTCAGATCTGAAACGGCCAGCTGGAAACCCTAGAAATTAGGGCTGCAATTTCCCAAACAAGTCGCCCCCTTTGGAAAATGGTCAAAACCCTTGTGAAACCCTCTGTAGATGATGCCAAATCCTTCCTCTATGGCTGCCGTAGGTCTGATCCGAAAACTAGCTGAAAATCTCCACAAAAACTCTCAAAAATCCTCAAACCCTAATTCTGAAAATTCTGAAAATATCTCTGTAAAACCAGCCCTGAAATCTGCTCCAAATGACAAGCTAGGGTAGATCTTTCACTACCGAAGAATGCCCTGCTAGCTAGGGATGTATCTCTCACCACCGAAGCTAGGGTTCCCGTGGGATCTTACTCCACAAGCTAAAAGTTTGCAAACAGCAGTTGCACCATGAAAAGAAATATAAGTGTATGCATGAATGACTATCCTTTCACCCCGCTTCTCCTTTTATAACCTTTTCATGTCAAAGAAACCCTAAAACCCCCCAAGGCGCACTTTCCCATGGAGAGGGCTATTTGAAGTTACTTTTTCCCCTTAGGCGCCTTGGCCCAAAAAAGGCGCCCCCAACAAAGAAATATAACATTAAATGCAATACATATCCCTCAAGTCGCCAAAAAGGTACTTTAAGTGGCCCCAACGAAGAAACATAACATTAAATGCTAGAAGAAGTGTCCACTTAAGTGATCCCAACGACAAAATAGAATACAAAGGGCCCATTAGACCCTCCCAACGCCCAAAATATAACAAAACCCTAGTAGGAAACCAAACAACCATCCCCAATAACCTCCAAAGTCGTTAGTCCCTTGGAAATGACCAAGGCTAAGACCAAAATAGGGCCGTTAGGCCAACTGCTCGGAATTGGGGACATTACATATTCAAGGCTTCTATTTGTTCATTTTTGCTTCACAATACTGCAAAAGTCTAGACAAACCACTCTCTAAATAGGGATTGTGGATCCCTTTCTCATCAATGGTTTTATTCAATGTTTTAAGAGCGATAGTGATTTCCAGCACATTAGCAAGAACGGTAGAGTCAGTGTTCTCAATATGAGGCCGGATTTCTTGTTGGCTCAAATGGGGGTTGTGAGGATTATCCTTTCTAGGGGGGATTGGATTCCATTAAAGGAGCTCGGGGGAAACGTGTTTGGACAAGGGAGGATAAACCATGAAATAGAGGGGCAAAGTATGGCTGCTTTGGATTATTCAAGTAATTAGGGTGTAGACCAAATCTATTGTAGGTAGTGGTCAAGAAAGGAGGAATTCTTCCCATTTTCTGGCGAAATTCCGCCTGAGGGAGCTTGGGTTGCAGCTTGAGGCTTGAGGTAGAGGGTAGGAATAGGGGCTTAGGCTTTATTATCAATTACAGTACTTGAAGCCAAGATTTGGGCTAGGTTGAGTTCCTTTATTATTGATGACCTCATATCTTCAATTTGAAGAGGAAGTTGGTTAACAGTTTCATTACCTGGTCCTTGCTTCACTGTAGCGGGCCCAATGAGAGATGTCGTCTTGACCTTCTGCTCTTGTTCTTCTGATACACATTAATTTTCTTGGAATTACATTGCTTTGCTGTTTGCTTGCCAATGCGAGATATGAACCTATTTATTTTACTCAGATTCACCACAGTCAAGATCTTTTCAATTGAATGTTGTTTGTTCGATTTGATTGAAGAAGTTCATACAATCTCTTGCAAATTCCTGAAACAAATCTGATTGATTTGACGATCACCATCAAAACCACAAACTGAAGGGGAAGCTGAGCAACTTTCCTATTTAGCCGATATGGGTATGAGGGTCTGGTGCACTGGTACGAACGGTTTTTTTGGGGGAGCCCGTGTATGGCTTTGGGTACAGCCATACAAAAAATATATAAAGATAGCCAAATAAGCAGAATTATTAACCATATAATACACAAAGTAAACAAAATAACTTCACCCCAAAGCATATTGATAATTCAATGCCAATCTCATAATTTCATTGGTCAAACTTAGAACAAGTACATTGTGCAAATGTTGCAATGTATACAAAAAAATCAAATAAATCAGCATATTCATAATCATGCGGGGGTTTTTGTGGTGTGACGAGACTATTTTTGTGTTTGAGGAGTTTGTGGGCCGGTATGGTATTCCCTTGGGTATGTTTTCATCTTTTTCAGGACCAGGCCCCCGAATTGGGTTGTTGGGGTGTCTAGTTTTTGTTTTTTGTTTTGTGTGGCGCTGTGGTTGTTTTGTTGTTTTGTTTGGTTCGCTTTGTTTTGTGGGCTTGGGTGGGGGCGGTTGTGGTTGGTTTGTTGGGTTTTTATGTGGGGTTTCTTGGTTGTAGTCGTTTTTAAGGTTATTTTTGGTGTATGGTTTTGTGATTAGTATAGTGTCGTTAGTGTTTTGTGGGTTGTGGGTTTCGGAGTGTTGTTATGGTTGGTGTTGGTTGTTTTGGGTTTTTTTTTTTTAATTTTGTCCTTATTTCATTGGGTTTGGTCGTCGACTAGGGCTAGTTGATGTGGGTTCCTTCGGGGCGCGGGGTTGGGTACCCAATCTTTGGGGCTAAGTACCAGATCCTCGCCAGCCCGGCCCGCATCCCCTGACACCTAATTCCAGTCACTAGGTTGATTGTTTTGTGTTTTTTTTTTGTTTTTTTTGCCCTTTTGGTTTCTCACTTTTTTTCTTTTGTTTTTTTCCCCTAAACGCCGCCTGTTTCCTCCCCTTCCAAAAAAAAGTCCCCCCCCCCCCCCAATTTTTATAATTTCCTTTTTTTCTTATAATAATGGTTTTTTTTTTTTTTTTTTTTCTTTTTTTTTTTTTTTTTTTGTTTTTTTTTTTTTTTTTTTTTTTTTTTTTTTTTTTTTTTTTTTTTTTTTTTTTTTTTTTTTTTTTTTTTTTTTTTTTTTTTTTTTTTTTTTTTTTTTTTTTTTTTTTTTTTTTTTTTTTTTTTTTTTTTTTTTTTTTTTTTTTTTTTTTTTTTTTTTTTTTTTTTTTTTTTTTTTTTTTTTTTTTTTTTTTTTTTTTTTTTTTTTTTTTTTTTTTTTTTTTTTTTTTTTTTTTTTTTTTTTTTTTTTTTTTTTTTTTTTTTTTTTTTTTTTTTTTTTTTTTTTTTTTTTTTTTTTTTTTTTTTTTTTTTTTTTTTTTTTTTTTTTTTTTTTTTTTTTTTTTTTTTTTTTTTTTTTTTTTTTTTTTTTTTTTTTTTTTTTTTTTTTTTTTTTTTTTTTTTTTTTTTTTTTTTTTTTTTTTTTTTTTTTTTTTTTTTTTTTTTTTTTTTTTTTTTTTTTTTTTTTTTTTTTTTTTTTTTTTTTTTTTTTTTTTTTTTTTTTTTTTTTCTTTTTTTTTTTTTTTTTTTTTTTTTTTTTTTTTTTTTTTTTTTTTTTTTTTTTTTTTTTTTTTTTTTTGTCTTTTTTTTTTTTTTTTTTTTTTCACACTTGTTAAATCAACGGGATAAAAGGCAACTACCCTTTTACCCATCAAGCTCGATCCATTTCCAATAGAGACGCTGGACAGGCTAGATACGCGGTGGCAAGAAATAAGTCAGAAAGGGCATGTCTCTATTTTTCCTAGAGTTCAAGTGCTTGGGTAACAACTTTTGTGGTGTTGTTCCTTTTTTTTATTTATTTAATTATTGTTTTATTTTTATTTTTTTTTGTTTTTTTTTTTTTTTTTCTTTTGTGTTTTTTTTTTTTTTTTTTTGTTGTGTTTTTGTTTGTTTTTTTTTTTTGTTGTGTTTGTGTTTTTTTTTTTTTTTGTTGTTTTGTTTGGTGTTTTGTGTGTTTGGTTGTTTGTGGTTTGGGTGAATGGGATGATGCTTTGCCTTGTTTGTGTTTGGATTTTTTTGTGTTTTGTCCTCTATATGGTGGATGCGTAAGTTGTTTTTAGTTTTTTTTGGGGCGTTTGACTATTGGCTATATGGTCATATTTGATTTTTTTTGTTCGGAGTTTTTTGTTTTATTGAGGTTTTTATGTTGGGGTTTGTTTTTCGTGTGTTGTTTTTTTTTTTTTTCTTTTTTTTTTCATTAATTATTTTTGCTATTAACATAATTGTTTTTTGTTGTGGTGTGTTTTATGTGAATATTGGGTTTGGTTTTTTTTAGATTTCTTTTTTTTTGTTTTGTTTTTGTTTTGGGGGTGTTTCTAAGCCAAAGGAAGACCCACTAAGAACCTGGACCGGCAAATCTGTTAAGCGTTGGAGGGTGCAAATGGTCCCAGAGACCATAGTGTGGGGGCGGGTGTCTCGTGAGACGAAAGAAAACCATGCATTCATTGTGGGTCATTCCTCAAACCGCAGTCTCATAGGAAAAGAAGGGGCGAAATCAGGTGCGCGGCTTGCTGGCCTGTGGTGTGTTTGTACAGGACGGTGAGTGGAGTAAGGGGGTTATCTTGTATGAGTATGGGCCTTGAATGCAGGGGTGTGTGGCAGGTTGTACATTAGTGGTTTCACCAATATGGTGATCATTATGGGGGTGACAAAAAGATGTTACATGGGTGAGATAATTTCAATACAGAAGTGTGGTAATGGTGTTGAAAAGCATAGGCCAATAAATATAATTTTGGGGGTTTATAAAATTTAATTTATTTTCATTACCATTTGGATATATTACATGACAATTTCTTTTGGTTACTAGAATTTGATTCGTCTTCAAAATTTCAATAACTTTATTAAATATACTCATCACAACCAGGTTTTTTATAAATTCCCCTCACAAGATCAATATTAAATATAATAACAACCAACTACCTGCCCGTTTTACGTTTATGTCTTATTGTTTTTTGATTGAAAAGCATTTTCTATTAATTACAACCATACCGTTCCTACGATCGAAGTCAGGTGTGGTGTAATGGAGTGGATAGTTCACTTTTATTTTTCGAACTTAAAGTTGTGTCCATTTGACTGTGGACACGGCAATTTTTTCAACCTTAAATTTGACGTCCCTTGTTGACTTCACTTAGATTTTTTGCCCTTTCTATTAAGAGAATTGAAGATAGTAGTCATCTTGCACATCCAGTTTAGCTTTGGAGTTGTTTTTACCTGAAAGATTTTTTCGAGATGGACCCAATGGTGAGCTAGATTGATGCCCATTTGGGTTCCACCAATCATGGGAAATTGGCAGTGAATGTAAATGGGATTATTAATCAATAGGTATGTGAAAAATCCAAGATAATGACCCTCACATTATTTCTCGGCATATTTCAGATGGATGTAGATAAGATATATGTACTAGTGTAATACAGGAGTTATGCATACTAGCCGTACAAATTAGAGTGTCCTGACAATCTTAATATTTAAATAGATTAACAATGGCATGCTGGGATTATGCTGGTAAAGCGTTGAACCGGTTCGGAATTGGACATCTGTTGGTTTTGCATTTCGGAAACAGGTCAATTTCTTTGTGAGGATAAACCCATTAATCCAAGTTGCAAGAGCCCTGATAACATTTACCCAAAAGGTGAAGCATATATATGCTCAAAACCTTTGGCCTAATGCATCAAAGAACTACAGCTTTTATGAAAGAGTGAGGCTTGGCAGATATTACAGAGCCTATTGGTCCTCCGGGTAGTCATTAGCCCATCCTAAATACGCCACTATTTTATATTCTCGGTATAGATGCCTTGCACAAAACTACAAGATCTCATAAGAAGTAGGGGCGTGTGGCATTGAGCAAGGCCGATGACAGAGCGAATGGCTTTTTAACATTATGTTGGCATGCATAGAAGAGAGACCATGGCAGCTATGTGCACGGTGCGTTAATGGAGATCAGCTGCAGGTCATTTCATGTTCTACAATCCCGCATATGTCTGCCAGGGCACTTGCAACTAAATTAATATCAAAACATCTACTACTTCAACCGATCTTTTTTATTTTTTCTCTGTTATAATCTATTAAAAATACCAATTCGTTTTTTAAACTATTAAAACTGTAAATCTTCCAAAATAAGCCTTCATATTATAAGGCTAGGTACTACAGCTGTATCCGCAGGCCCTCGTTTTGCATGCAGTACATAACACCTTGTACTATCACCTTCGATCTTATT